>CM030360.1:293824104-294254041 GCA_017893485.1 Hemerocallis citrina
GTCAATCGTTCAGGTGTTTCCCGGACTCACAAATTCTATCTGTTTACCCCCACACCGAAATCAGCGGTAAAAGCTGTGATAAAACCCGCGAACCCTAATCTTTCGCTCGCCATTTTCCCAAACCCCCCCAAAAAAAGGGGGCGCTTCGTTTCCCTCCTTCCTCGCTCTACTTCCCGCGCGTTTGCCTCCGCCGCTTCGTCCTCTTCGACGGCCTTCGACCTTTCGAAATCGTCCCTTCTTTCCTTCGTCATTTTCGATTTCCCTCTTCCCTCTCTCTATTTGGAGGTGAATCGGCGATCGCCCCGCTCTCTCTCTCTCCTACACCCCCGCGCTCGTCGCCCAGCTCTCTCTCTCTCTTTCTTCGGTATCATCTCTTGATTTCCCTTATTTTCAAAAAAAGCATGTTTTTTCAGATTATGCTTCTTGATTTCCTTAACATGAATGGTTTAGTTGGGATGAAGAATGAATAGAAAAATATATGCTTAGATACTGGAAATTTTTATCTTTTTTTACTGTTAATGAAGCTTATTTCATGCATCTGATTGTCATATTGGCATTTTTTTTGACCAAAATGGGTTCACTGTGAACTGAGGATGCTATAGGTACGTATGCCAAAATCCTTCGGCCGGATATGCACAACAATTGGATTTTAGATTTAGTTGGGCACAGTGAATTAGTAGAGCAACATATAAGCTCAGATAATGGAAATTTTCATTTTAAGATACTGTTAAAGTTACCTGTTTGCCCTCGTTGGCATGATTTTTTAACAAAAAATGGGTTCACTTCCAAACTAAGTATGCTGCTAGCATACCCATTTTCTTTCACTGTTAATGAAGCTGATTTTATGCATCTGATTGTCTTCTTGGCATGCATGTTTTTTTGACCAAAATGGGTTCACTGTGAACTGAGGATGCTATAGGTACGTATGCCAAAATCCTCCGGATATGCACAACAATTGGGTTTTAGATTTAGTTGGGCTAAAGAAGTAGTAGAGTAACATATAAGCTCAGATAATGGAAATTTTCATTTTAAGATACTGTTAAAGTAACCTGATTGCCATCTTTGGCATGATTTTTTAACCAAAAATGGGTTCACTTCCAAACTAAATATGCTGCTAGCATCCCCATTTTCTTTCACTGTTAATGAAGCTGATTTCATGCATCTGATTGTCTTCTTGGCATGTTTTTTTGACCAAAATGGGTTCACTGTGAACTGAGGATGCCATAGGTACGTATGCCAAAATCCTCCGGCCGGATATGCACAACAATTGGGTTTTAGATTTAGTTGGGCTAAAGAAGTAGTAGAGCAACATATAAGCTCAGATAATGGAAATTTTCATTTTCAGATACTGTTAGAGAAGCTGATTGCCATCTTAGGCATGATTTTTTAACATAAAATGGGTATACTTCCAAACTAAGTATGCTGCTAGCATCCTCATCTTCTTTTATTGTTAGTGAAGCTTATTTTCATGCATCTGATTGTCATCTTGGCATGTTTTTTTGACCAAAATGGGTTCACTGTGAACTGAGGATGCTATAGGTACGTATGCCAAAATCCTCCGGCCGGATATGCAAAACAATTGGGTTTTAGATTTAGTTGGGCTAAAGAATTAGTAAAGCAACATATACGCTCAGATAATGGGTATTTTCATTTTCAGATACTGTTAGATAACCTGATTGCCATCTTAGGCATGATTTTTTAACATAAAATGGGTATACTTCCAAACTAAGTATGCTGCTAGCATCCTCATCTTCTTTTATTGTTAGTGAGGCTTATTTTCATGCATCTGATTGTCATCTTGGCATGTTTTTTGGACCAAAATGGGTTCACTGTGAACTGAGGATGCCATAGGTACGTATGCCAAAATCCTCCGGGCGGATATGCACAACAATTGGGTTTTAGATTTAGTTGGGCTAAAGAATTAGTAGAGCAACATATACGCTCAGATAATGGGTATTTTCATTTTCAGATACTGTTAGATAACCCGATTGCCATCTTAGGCATGATTTTTTAACCAAAAATGGGTACACTTCCAAACTAAGTATGCTGCTAGCATCCTCATCTTCTTTTACTATTAGTGAAGCTTATTTTCATGCATCTGATTGTCATCTTGGCATGTTTTTTTGACCAAAATGGGTTCACTGTGAACTGAGGATGGTATAGGTACGTATGCCAAAATCCTCCGGCCGGATATGCACAACAATTGGGTTTTAGATTTAGTTGGGCACAGTGAATTAGTAGAGCAACATATAAGCTCAGATAATGGAAATTTTCATTTTCAGATACTGTTAAAGTAACCTGATTGCCATCTTAGGCATGATTTTTTAACATAAAATGGGTATACTTCCAAACTAAGTATGCTGCTAGCATCCTCATTTTCTTTTACTGTTAATGAAGCTTATCCCATGCATCTGATTGTCATCTTGGCATGTTTTTTTGACCAAAATGGGTTCACTGTGAACTGAGGATGCTATAGCTGTATGCCAAAATCCTCCGGATATGTACAATAATTGGTTCACTCTGAAAAATATATGCTTACATACTGGACATTATCATTTTTCTTTTACTGTTAATGAAGCTGATTTCATGCATCTGATTGGCATCTTGGCATGTTTTTTACCAAAATCCTCCAAATCTGTACAAGATTTGGGCTGAACAAACCTCGTGCAGGTTTCTTTTGGCGCTACAAACATCAATGATTTAGTTGGGATGAAGAATTATTTTAGAAAAACTTATTAGTAGCCATATTAGTTTCTTTTGTTTATTATTATTATTGTTATTATTATTATTATTATTATTATTATGAGATAAGTAAGTGATTATTAGTAGCCATGAACAGAATAGTTCATGAGTCATCAGATCTTCTTGTTACCGTAGTTACAGCACGACGCGCTCATTATTCGGCCGATTCCTCTTCATCAGCAAAATACCCTTTACCATCATCATCTCCTTGAACGGAAAGCCAAATACAGGGGAGACTATAGTCGATTTATTTTTACACTCGAACACAGGGTGTGCGATAAAATACCACTAAGGTGGTTGTGATAAT
Organism: Hemerocallis citrina; assembly: GCA_017893485.1. Classification (NCBI taxonomy): domain Eukaryota; kingdom Viridiplantae; phylum Streptophyta; class Magnoliopsida; order Asparagales; family Asphodelaceae; genus Hemerocallis; species Hemerocallis citrina. Next base: position 293,827,154 of record CM030360.1, read on the forward strand.
TTTCACAAAAGGTAGTTTAGGGTTATGTGAATAGAGTAGATTGTGTTAAGATGTAGTTTTTTTTTGTACATTTTTTGGAACCACAATTTCTTTATTTTACAGTTAAAGATTATATCGTTTATTTATTTGCAGCTAGGGATGGTTTTCAAATAGGTGAAATTTAATATACAAAATGCCTTTTACTGTTATTACTATTTAATATATCAAATTTTAATTTCAGATTGTGTGCTATTGTTATAATGGATAGAAGTTGGATTAGTAAACCACGATTATCCAAGGAGTACCGTGATGGTATTAAAGATTTTATTATCTTTTCCAAACGACATTCCCGTGATCCCAACCTAATCCTTTGTCCATGCCTCCGGTGTACAAATTGTATGCTGAGGACATGTGACGTAGTACATACACACTTGGTTGTCAATGGTTTTCTTCAAGGGTACACAAGGTGGTTTTGTCATGGAGAGGATCATACGTCAGCTCCTGTTCGTCCGGTTGTATTAGAAAATGAAGCTGAGCCCTTAGTGAATGAAGACTTAAGCATTTCCGATGAGATGCATGCTTTGTTGCAAGATGCCATGGGGATTCATAATGTTCCTTTCCACACCAATAACCCAACAACCCAAGTTCACAATGAGTCAACAGAAACAAACCAGATTGGTGGTGGGGTGGACTAGGAAATGTCTGGCCCCACCCCTGAAAATAATAAGGAGCAAGAATCCTTCGCTAAGTTACTTGAAGATGCTAGTACTCCGGTACCGCGATTGCACCAAATTTTCTAAATTCTCATTCATTGTCAGACTATTTCAGATTAAATGTTTAAACGAGTGGTCTTCTAAGTCCTTCACTATGCTACTTGAATTGTTGAATGAAGCATTTCCTAAAATCTGTATTCCAAACTCAGCCTATAAAATCAAAAAATTCCTAAGTTCTTTCGATCTAGGATATGAGAAGATAGCAGCATGTCCAAATGACTGTATGCTTTTCACGAGTGGTAGGGAAAGTCTGGAGAATTGCGAAGTGTGTGGTTCTTCGAAATGGAAAGAAAGACCAAATCAAGACGAGGGAGCCAGTGGATCTACTAAGCGAAGTAGGAAAAAGAAGCCTGCCAAAATACTACGTTACTTTCCTCTGATTCCTAGGCTACAAAGATTGTTTATGTCTACGAAAACTTCTTCTGATATGAAATGGCATGCTGAAGGTCGCACTAATGATGTGATTCTTAGACATCCTGCTGATTCTCAATCTTGGAAAAAATTTGATGAAAGATATCCTGATTTTGCGGAAGATTCTCGAAATGTGAGACTTGGACTAGCTAGTGATGGTTTCAACCCTTTCAGGCAAATGAGTAGTACATACAGCATATGGCCGGTTGTGTTGATACCATACAATTTGCCGCCTTGGAAATGCATGAAGCAGTCCTCATTTATTTTGTCCATGATAGTTCTTGGACCGAAAGGTCCTGGAAATGATATAGATGTGTACCTACAACCGTTAATAGATGAACTTCAGAAGTTGTGGGTGGGTGTTCCAACCTATGATGCTGTGGCTAAAGAAACATTTTCTCTTCGGGCCGCATTGTCTTGGACAATCAATGATTTTCCAGCATATGCAAATTTATCTGGATATAATACTAAAGGACGTTATGCATGTCCATGTTGTGCTGACCAAACTAGTTCAAGGTGGTTGTACAATGGCAGAAAGTTTTGCTATATGGGTCATAGGAGATGGTTGCCTGACACACATATATTTCGGGCAGAGGCAGCGACATTTGATGGTACCGACGAGTGGGAACATGCTCCTGGATCTTCTTCTGGTTCAGATATTTTGAGGCGGGTAGATGGTCATCAATTCAAATATGGAAAAGAACCAGAAGTCAGGACAAAGGGCAAGAAAAGGGCAAGGCCGGAGCAAGGTGAGGAGACCGATCTATATGGCGAAGATGAGGATCAAAACATGACGAGTTTAGGTGCATGGAAGAAGAAGAGTATTTTCTTCAAGTTGTCGTATTGGGAATTCAACTTATTGCGACATAATTTAGATGTGATGCATATCGGAAAAAATATTGGTGAAAATTGTATAGGAACAGTTATGGGAAATGATCGGAAGACAAAGGACAATCTCAAGAGCCGACTTGATTTGAAGTCAATGGGCATCCGACATGAGTTGCACCCAGAAGAATTACCGAACGGGAAAGTACTCCTACCTCCTGCAATCTATTCAATGTCAAAATCGGAGTTGGAATTGTTTTGCAAAGTACTACTGGAACTTAAAGTCCCTGATGGCTATTCTTCTAACATGGCAAGATGTGTCAACTTTAAAGAGAAGAGGCTTCAGGGTCTAAAGTCACATGACTACCACATCCTAATGCAGGATCTCCTTCCTGTGGCCCTAAGGTCTTCAATGTGTGAGCAAGTCACTACTGTCCTGAAAGATCTTTGTAGCATATATAAAGGTATTTGCTCAAGAATGCTTCGTGTTGAAGATCTGGACCAATTGGAGCAGCAGGCGGCATTGACACTTAGTAAAATGGAGATGATATTTCCTCCATCGTTCTTCACTATAATGATTCACTTGATAATCCACCTTGCTGGTGAAGCCAGAATCGGCGGTCCTGTTCACTATCGGTGGATGTACCCCATTGAGAGGTAAAAGAATTCATTCATCTTACGAAATTGAATTTTCAAAAGCTCATTTCTTTTAATCCCCTAATCCGCTCTAATTCATTAATTGTACATGTTCAGGTACCTATACCGGCTACAGGGTTATGTGAAAAATAGAGCATATCCTGAAGGGTCAATAGTCCAGGGATATCTATCAGAGGAGTGCTCACATTTTTTTCTAGGTATTTGCCGGGTGTGGAGACATCTTCTAGTAGACCACGTAGAAATCCAGACATTTACAACCTTGATGGTGCTCAATATCTTTTTGATACCGCTGGCACTACTGTTGGTAAAGTTGATGCATTTGAGCTAGATAACTTAGCGTGGGAACAGGCACATCGATATGTGCTAGACCACCATGCATCAGTGGAACCATTTCGAAAGTAAGTTGCTTTTGAATTTAAATCGAATACAGTGAAAACCGCGGAGTTCGATATTAACTTACTTTTTTTATTCCTTATTTCAATTGCTTGTTTTTTAGCGAATTTGTCAGGGACATCAAACGAAGGGCTAGACCAAGAAGACTACCCCCACGTGAACAAAACAAGTTGATGAATGAAAAATTTCATAAGTGGTTTGAATCTCATGTAGGTGAATTACAGTTATGCGAGTTAATCTTCATTCTATCTACATTTTTTATGGTGCTGATACGATTTGCACAAAATTAATAGGTAAATTCTTTGGGTCCTGAAGGTGCGTCATCTGAAATTCAAGTACTTGCCAAAGGTCCCTATAAGATGGTCAAAAGATACGGAGGATACATATTCAATGGTTTTAGATTTCGTACTAAGGATCGTGAATGTCATTTGAAGTCTCAAAATAGTGGAATGGTAGTGACGTCTAAGACTAGAAGTTATGCTTCCAAATCGGACACGAGGCCTGTAGATGGAGATCTCGACTACTATGGAGTGCTCACGGATATCATTGAGTTGAATTATTTTGGTCATTTCCGTGTTGTCTTATTTCGTGGGGATTGGGCTGAGTTTGATAGGAATTTTGCTAACAACAAGGATAAGCTTGGCTTCACAGTTGTAAACTTCTCAAAATTGATTCACATCGGTACACACATTAGCCATGAGCCATTTGTGTTTCCATCCAAGTGCAACAAGTGTTCTACATTGAAGATCCAACCCTGCCAAAATTGTATGTGGCTCTCCCTATGCAACCAAGAGATGTATTCCAAATGGGCGATACTTCAGAAGATGAAGACGGTGAAGTCATGAACAGTTATATTGCCTCTGAGTTTCCTGTGTTTGATGTAAACACAACCGACATTGGAATTTGGGGGACTTGGCTCTGCAAGGATGGAGAAGAGGGCGATGTACTGGAAGATGTCGTATTGTAGTTTACATAATTTTCAATTGGGTTTATTATATGTCTGTAATTTTATGTCTTAAATCTTGTTGTAATATTATGTCTGTAATTTCGAATATATTCATTGTAAATTTAATACACCGGTTTAATTATCTTTCTATTTTCTACTGCTTGGTATTATTTACATTAAACTATGCTTAGTGTCATTTGAACCAAACTATCGTTGTAATTTAATCTGTTACAAATCTCATTTTTTTAATTTTTTTATAATTATGTTGGTTTGTTAATCCTACTAAAGTACAAATTTTATGATAGTTATTATAAACATGTTATTAATTAAATTTGCATCTCTAAGGAAGTTATCGAATCCTTGACAGGTACAACATGCCGAGGCGTGGAAAGAGGGTAAATATAAATGATGGCAACGAGAGCCATGGGGATGAGCAGCCACTAAATAATAGTGGCAGTCAAACATATGAGAGTGAGGGTAGCACGCCGCCCACTGTCAAAAAACATCGGTAAGTCTTTAAATTGGTATTTTTAAAGAGATTATGGTCTTGAATGCATGAAAGACACGTACTAGTGTTTGTGAGTCTGCATTATGGCTGTCGTCTATAAGCATTTCGTCTATGTTTCTTAAGTGGGCTGTGATTAGAAAGAAAGGGTTGGAATGGAGATCTGGAAACCCAAATAGTGACATCTCGTTTATTATAATCTACACTTATTGTTGGACCAACCCCCTCTTGCTGTTGTTTCTGATGTCTCTTTGTGTGCGTGTGTTGAAGAGAATGAAGGGATGAGAGAGAGTTGAGGAAAATGCCGCTATGTTAGCCTGGTGTATCCTCATTCTCTGCCATCCCTCTTTCTGGCTCCATATATGGCTTCTATATTAAATTGGTTTCCTTCCACGATGACAGTCCGTAATACTACACTTGATATGAGCCCTGTTCATAGCTGTACCCTATTGCATACTCACAAACAACTAATACGTGTCGTTCATGCATTGAATGACCAACCCCACTTTGGCACATAACATGGTGTAGATGACATTGTATGACCTGCAAACAAGGTTTGTTCAGCCGTGTTATTGTTCTGATTTGGAGGATTTTGGTATGCTAGCAGCAAACTTAGTTTGGAAGTGAACCCATTTTGGTTAAAAAATCATGCCAAAGATAGCAATCAGATGCATGAAATCAGCTTCTTTAACAGTATCTGAAAATGAAAATTTCCATAATCTGAGCATATATGTTTCTTTAACAGTGACTGTGAACAATTGTTCTTAATTGGGCTGTGATTAGAAAGAGACGAGTTGGAGTGGAGATCTGGAAACCCATATAGAGACATCTTGTTCACAATAATTTATTATTATTGTTGTTCCTGTCGCTCTTGCTGTTGTTGCTGATGTCTCTATGTGTTCGTGTGCTGAAGGGAAAGAAGGGATGAGAGAGAGATGAGGAAAATGCCGCTATGTTAGCCTGGTGTATCCTCATTCTCTACCATTCCTCTTTCTGGCTTCTATATTTGGTTTCCTTCCACGATGACAATTCCTTAAAACTGCAATTGATATGAGCCCTATTCGTATTTTTCTTCAATGAAGAATTGATCTATGACTACAATCTCCATTCAAAACCCAATTGTTCTATATTTGGTTCCCTCTTGCTGTTGTTGCTGTTGTTGCTGATGTCTCATCTTCTTTTACTGTTAGTGAAGCTTATTTTCATGCATCTGATTGTCATCTTGGCATGTTTTTTTGACCAAAATGGGTTCACTGTGAACAGAGGATGGTATAGGTACGTATGCCAAAATCCTCCGGCCGGATATGCACAACAATTGGGTTTTAGATTTAGTTGGGCTAAAGAAGTAGTAGAGCAACATATAAGCTCAGATAATGGAAATTTTCATTTTAAGATACTGTTAAAGTAACCTGATTGCCATCTGTGGCATGATTTTTTAACCAAAAATGGGTTCACTTCCAAACTAAGTATGCTGCTAGCATGTCCATTTTCTTTCACTGTTAATGAAGCTGATTTCATGCATCTGATTGTCTTCTTGGCATGCATGTTTTTTTGACCAAAATGGGTTCACTGTGAACTGAGGATGGTATAGGTACGTATGCCAAAATCCTCCGGCCGGATATGCACAACAATTGGGTTTTAGATTTAGTTGGGCTAAAGAAGTAGTAGAGCAACATATAAGCTCAGATACTGGAAATTTTCATTTTAAGATACTGTTAAAGTAACCTGATTGCCATCTGTGGCATGATTTTTTAACCAAAAATGGGTTCACTTCCAAACTAAGTATGCTGCTAGCATGTCCATTTTCTTTCACTGTTAATGAAGCTGATTTCATGCATCTGATTGTCTTCTTGGCATGCATGTTTTTTTGACCAAAATGGGTTCACTGTGAACTGAGGATGCTATAGGTACGTATGCCAAAATCCTCCGGCCGGATATGCACAACAATTGGATTTTAGATTTAGTTGGGCACAGTGAATTAGTAGAGCAACATATAAGCTCAGATAATGGAAATTTTCATTTTAAGATACTGTTAAAGTAACCTGATTGCCATCTTTGGCATGATTTTTTAACCAAAAATGGGTTCACTTCCAAACTAAGTATGCTGCTAGCATCCCCATTTTCTTTCACTGTTAGTGAAGCTGATTTCATGCATCTGATTGTCTTCTTGGCATGCATGTTTTTTTGACCAAAATGGGTTCACTGTGAACTGAGGATGCTATAGGTACGTATGCCAAAATCCTCCGGCCGGATATGCACAACAATTGGGTTTTAGATTTAGTTGGGCACAGTGAATTAGTAGAGCAACATATAAGCTCAGATAATGGAAATTTTTATTTTCAGATACTGTTAAAGTAACCTGATTGCCATCTTTGGCATGATTTTTTAACCAAAAATGGGTTCACTTCCAAACTAAGTATGCTGCTAGCATCCCCATTTTCTTTCACTGTTAGTGAAGCTGATTTCATGCATCTGATTGTCTTCTTGGCATGCATGTTTTTTTGACCAAAATGGGTTCACTGTGAACTGAGGATGGTATAGGTACGTATGCCAAAATCCTCCGGCCGGATATGCACAACAATTGGGTTTTAGATTTAGTTGGGCTAAAGAAGTAGTAGAGCAACATATAAGCTCAGATACTGGAAATTTTCATTTTAAGATATTGTTAAAGTAACCTGATTGCCATCTGTGGCATGATTTTTTGACCAAAAATGGGTTCACTTCCAAACTAAGTATGCTGCTAGCATGTCCATTTTCTTTCACTGTTAATGAAGCTGATTTCATGCATCTGATTGTCTTCTTGGCATGCATGTTTTTTTGACCAAAATGGGTTCACTGTGAACTGAGGATGCTATAGATACGTATGCCAAAATCCTCCGGCCGGATATGCACAACAATTGGATTTTAGATTTAGTTGGGCACAGTGAATTAGTAGAGCAACATATAAGCTCAGATAATGGAAATTTTCATTTTAAGATACTGTTAAAGTAACCTGATTGCCATCTTAGGCATGATTTTTTAACCAAAAATGGGTACACTTCCAAACTAAGTATGCTGCTAGCATCCTCATCTTCTTTTACTGTTAGTGAAGCTTATTTTCATGCATCTGATTGTCATCTTGGCATGTTTTTTTGACCAAAATGGGTTCACTGTGAACTGAGGATGCTATAGGTACGTATGCCAAAATCCTCCGGCCGGATATGCACAACAATTGGGTTTTAGATTTAGTTGGGCACAGTGAATTAGTAGAGCAACATATAAGCTCAGATAATGGAAATTTTCATTTTCAGATACTGTTAATGAAGCTGATTGCCATCTTTGGCATGATTTTTTAACAAAAAATGGGTTCACTTCCAAACTAAGTATGCTGCTAGCATCCTCATTTTCTTTCACTGTTAATGAAGCTTATTTCATTAAGATCCAGGATGGCAAATTTTGATTGGGCTGTGATTGGATTGTTTAGCGGCTGTTGTCTATATTCTTGATTGGGCTGTGATTAGAAAGAGAGGGCTCGAGTGGAGATCTGGAAACCCATATAGAGACATCTTGTTCATAATAATTTATTATTATTGTTGTTCTTGTCGCTCTTGCTGTTGTTGCTGATGTCTCTTTGTGTTCGTGTGCTGAAGGGAAACAAGGGATGAGAGAGAGATGAGGAAAATGCCGCTATGTTAGCCTGGTGTATCCAAAGTCTCTACCATTCTTTTTTCTGTTTCCATTTCTGGCTTCTATATTTGGTTTCCTTCCACGATGACAGTTCCCTAAAAATACACTTGATATGAGCCCTATCTTATTTTTCTTATTTTTCTTATATTTGGTTTCCGTCCACGATGACAGTTTCATGGATTGTCTGAACAATCCATGAAAGACATGCTTAGATACTGAATTTTCATTTGTTTTACTGTTTTAGATAGTGGATATTCCCAATCAGAGGAGAATATAAATGTTTCAAGTTAGATACTGAATTTTCATTTGTTTTGTTATTTTAGATATATTTAAAAACATAATTAAGTACTAGATTTTTAGCATTGCAATGTAATTATTTTACCTCTGTATATATCATTAACAATTCCATTTGCAATTGGCACTTTGATCTTATAATTTAAGATACAGGTAGTTCTTTTTGCAAGTTCAAAAAATATGTATATTCTGTATTGTGGTCTACTGTTGAATTAAACTATTGTTTTTTTTTCACAGAGCGGTCGCCCAGATGAAGGAAATTCTGATGATCAGAGCTCAAGCTACTCGAGGGGTATGAATCTGCGGTCCTCCTTGCTGTTCTTATGTCCTCCTTGCTGTATGATTGTTGTTCTTATGTCCTCCTCCTTGCTGTTGTTATGTCAGACTGGTTTTTTTTTATGAGAGTTATGTCAGACTTTTAATTTGGGATATTTTGGATATTTGTCAGACTGGTTTGTTTGGATATTTGGGATGTTAGTCCCCATATTAATTTGTTAATTATGACACTGTTAATTAATCAATGAATTTGGACGTTGATATGACACGTGTGAAACTTGATTATCTTTAATTATTCTTGTGTTTGGTTGTGATTTGCGCAGTAATATGCAAAGAAATTGGTTGAATCAGTTGTGAATTAGTTTACAGGTTTTGTAAATGAAACTGTGAATTGAAATCGAATGGAAAACCGGAGTATCGAAAATAAACGGGCATAGCTAGACCGGCATTTTAAAAACGCCGGTCTATATAATCAATTTGTTGGAGTATGCGATATACCGGCGTTCTCACACACGCCGGTGAATGTCGTCAGCTGTAACGGCACCGACGAACACCGGCGTTTTATAAAACGCCGGTGTATATAACTACACCGGCGTTTTTTGGTCACGCCGGTGATTGTAAGTAGGGAAAACCGGGCACTCATAAACGCACATACACCGGTGCTCTATGACCGCCGGTATACTTTCGTTCTACGCCGGCGTTTATAGAAACGCCGGTGAATGTATAAACACCGGCGGTTTACGACCGCCGGTGAATGTATATAGGGGTAAAAGAACGGCACTCTGAGACCCACATACACCGGCGTTTTATGACCGCCGGTGTAGTTGTGACATTTACCGGCGTCCATTAAAACCGCCGGTGTAGACCCCTTCATTTTCCGCGATGCTCGCTTCGGCGGTATTTGGACCGGCGCTATTATAAACGCCGGTGAAAGTTTCACCGGCGTAAAAAAACGCCGGTAAAGACGTAAAAAAAGTCGGGAAATCGAGTTTCTTTTGTAGTGTGAATACCTATTTGGTACCAATTATAGTATGGTCAGGAGGTCGTGGAACTAAATCCCATACATCATTTCTTATAAATTGGTTTAATTCATCTTGCATGACATTCATCCAAAATTCATTCTCTAAAGCTTCTTGTATATTCTTCGGTTCAAAATCCGACAAGAAAGCCATATGAGAAATCATGTTAATATGAGATATTGTTTGAATACCACGTGAGATGTCACCAATTATTAAGCCATGAGGATGATCTCCAACTTCAACAAACGATTTTGGTAATGTTTGAGTCATCACAACAGGATCAGTCGACTTAACAAGTCCATCAGCCGACTGATTCACATCAGTCGACTTTATATCCTTATCAGTCGACTTGTTTAGGGTAATTTGCTATAGTAATTTAATAACGTTATTTAAAGGCGATGAATCAATTTCATCATCTTCAATAACAATAGATGAAGGCAAGGATTCATCAAATGAAATATGCATAGATTCTTCAATAGTCAAAGTTGACTTATTGAAAATTCTATATGCCTTACTCCTATTTGAGTATCCAATGAAGATACCTTCATTAGATCTAGGATCAAATTTATCTAAATTATCTTTAGTGTTTAAAATGAAACACTTGCATCCAAATACTTTAAAATAAGATACTTTAGGAATTCTTTCAAAAAATAGTTCATAACAAGTTTTCTTAAGCTTAGGCCTAATCAATATTCTATTTAAAATATAACATGCTGTAGAAACAGCTTCAGCCCAGAAGTATTTAGGCAATTTGCTTTCAACAAGCATAGTACGTGCACACTCTTGTAATGTCCTATTCTTTCTTTTGACCACTCCATTTTGTGGTGAAGCACTAGGAATGCAAGCGAATGTGTTATGCCATTCTTGTTGCAATATTCTGAAAATGTTTCATTCTCAAATTCTCCACCATGATCACTTCTAATAGTGACTATGGTTAGAGATTTTTGATTTTGAATTCGTTTACAAAAATTTGCAAATTCTTCAAAGCATCATATTTATGTTTTAAAAAGAAAACCCATGTAAATCTTGAAAAACCTTCTACTAAAATAAATACATATTTACTTTTATTTAAAGAAGCGACTTATGTAGGACCAAATAAATCCATATGAATTAATTCGAGAGGCCTACTAGTAGAAATCATTTCTTTTGTCTTAAAAGTAGATTTGACTTGTTTTCCTAGTTGACATGCATCACATAACTTATCTTTCTTAAAAGATAGTCTTGACAGTCCTTTAACTAGGTTGTACATAGACAATTTAGCAATATTTTTCATATTCACATGGTCAAATCTCTTATGCCAGAGCCAAGAATCATTGTTAGAAGCTACTAAACAAAAATCATTAGAGAATTCATTGATTTTAAAACATAATTCATAGATGTTGTTTTTCCTAAATCATTGAAAAATTACATTTTGCATAGAAGAATCATAAATTAAACATACATCTTTTTCAAAAATAATTTTATATCCCTTACCACCAAATGTAGGAATATAATTTACAGAATTATATACATTAAGAACATAAGAATGTATATAAGTAATTCTATCATTTAGACTCAGATTGACTGGAACCCAAATATTTTTAGTCTGTCCAGTCGACTTCATTGTACCTTTCAGTCGACTGTTATGAGAAGACAGTCGACTGGAAGGTGAAATAGGTCAACATATCTGAGGTTTTGGTCTCTTTAAATAAGAATCCAAACCTCTGGACAGACGACTGGAATTAGAGTTCAGTCGACTGGTCTGAACTACAGAATTACTATTTTCATGGAAAACAACATTTTTTGGTTTCTCAAAAAACTCATATAATTTGTTCTTAACACTAGAAAAAGAATTAGTCTTATACTACTAGTATTCTCAGAAACATGATGTTTTTCAAGAGACTTTTGAAAACCAAGTCCAAATCTCTTATTGGATTGAACTTGATTTTGGAGAACTTCATTTAAATTCTCCTTTCCTTTGTTAAACTTAGATACATTCTTGGATATCTCTTCATAATTTTTCTTAAGAGATACAAGATCTAAATCCAAATTAGAAATTCGAGAATTTAATGACTTGACTTCAACGTTTAAGTCAAGATTGTCTTGAGAAAGTGTTTGATTGACTTTCTCTAAGTTCTTAACTCTAATTTTCTCCTTCTTGAGTTCTTGAAAAACCTCATTGAAAGCATCTAATAAGTCATTTGAATCAAAGTTATCACTTACTTCGTTTTGTGTGGCCATCAAATATGCGTTCGCAACTTCGTTTGACTCCTCATTCTCTTCTTCCGATGAAGAGTCGCTATCGTCCCAAGTTGCTTGATATGCTTTCTTGTTCTTCATATACTTGTTCTTTGTGTACTTGTCCTTCTTGAAGTTAGGAGCCTGCCCTTTTGATTTCACATTTTCTAATGGGGAATCCTTCTTCATATGACCTATTTTGTTGCACTTGAAACAAGTGGGAAGTTTATTAATATCTTTAAATTTGGAATTAAATTTACCTTTTCTAAGAAACTTCTTGAACTTTCTAGTGAACATGGCTATATCTTCTTCATCTTCGGAGTCCGACATGGCCTTGAAAGTGAGTGTCTTCTTCTTTGCTTGTTGAGGTTCTAGATCCTTTTTGCGTTCTTCAAGTTGTACTTCATATGCCATAAGATTTCCCACAAGATTCTCAAGAGAGAGTTGTGATAAATCGTTGGCTTCTTCTATGGTGGTGGTCTTCTTCTCCCATTCGGGGGTTAGGGCACGAAGAACTTTCCACACCATTTTCGCTTGCGAGTACGTCTTTCCAAGGGCCACAAGAGAGTTTGTAATGTCCGTGAACCGTGTTATGATGTCCGACACATTCTCGTTCTCCTACATACGGAACATCTCGAACCTGTGAACAAGAACAGATATCTTAAATTCTTTAACCTTATTAGTACCTTCATGAGTTATCTTGAGTGTGTGCCAAATTTGATGAGCCGTTATTGCATTTGACACACAATTGAACTCCTCTTTGGTAAGTGCACAGAATAAAGCATTCATCGTCTTTGCATTGTTCATTGTGTTGCTCTTCATGTCATCGTTCCATTGTGCTTAGGGAATTGTAGGAGTGATGAATTCTGTCTCCGTCGTGTTCCAAATCTCATAGTTGATGGACTGAAGGTAGATCTTCATTCTACACTTCCAATAATTATAGTTTGTTCCATCGAATAGGGGTGGCCTTTGTGTGGGTTGGCCTTCATGGTATTGGCTTGCATTTCAAGTAGATGCCATTGCACTCAACCAGGCTTTGATACCAACTGTTAGATCATGTAGGCAGGGCAAATAACACTAGAGGGGGAGGGGGTTGAATAATGTTGTATAAAAATTAAATCAAAACTTGAACTTTTCGTACTATTCAGTCGACTGAAAAAAGAGATTCAGTCGACTGTTGCGTTAGGGTAGAAGAGTATCTTATTGAAGAGTTACTAGGTCTGATCAGTCGACTTAGCGAGGAAATCCAGTCGACTTACCAGACAAGTTTTTGAAATAAAACATAGAAAAATTGAAATTGCAAGTTGAGAAAATACAACCACAAAGAGTCAATCACAGAGTACACAGCGATGTATTCTGGTTCGGTCCTCCCGATCTACATCCAGTCCCCAAGCAACCTACTTGAGATTTTCCACTATTCTTGAAAAGAATACAAGAATACCCTACGACGCTTGACAACAACTATGTCAAACCCGCAGACCTCTCTCACCATTAATAGAGAGAGCAAACCCACTCTACACCCAAGAGTGAAAAACCAACTCTACAACCAAGAGTCCTACTCTCCAATCGAGAGGACCACTCTCACAACCCGAGAGTGAAAAACAACAACAAAAGGAGTTTACAATAACCTATAGCCTTGTTTGTGATTTGTACTTTTGTATAGTGGCTATTAGGTTAACTTTTGAAATCAGTCTAAAACGAATTCGATGTTATACTAGACTGAATTTCAGAGAACCAAGACTTAGAGTTTGTATGCTTTTGAAAGACTTGTTCTTGTTGAAAACAAAAAGCTTAAAACTTAAAGAAATGCTTGGAAATATTGTGAACCTTTGCCAAATGACTTCTATACTCTTTTTATAGAGTTAGAGACGTTTGAACGTTGAGAGGTTGAATCCCAACTGCCAACGGCAGTAAAAAGATTCGATTTTGAAAAACAAGTTTTAAAATCAGAAAACTGTCGAAACGGCTTGAACAGTCAACTGGGTTGCCATAATGAGTCGACTGGCTAGAGCTTGTATGAGTTCAGATAGTTTCGTACTATGACAGTCGACTGGTTCCAATGAATGGTCGACTGGTACTCAACAGCTGAACTTATTCAAGCTTGTTTTGACCGTTTAATTTTGTAAAACAGTCAGATTATTTAAAGTATGTGTGAGTGTGTGTGTGACAAGGTTATTACAAGTTTCTAAGACTCAAAGAATGAAAATTACAATATTACAAGACACTTTTTACAAAATATTTGAAGCACTTGAATCTTGTCTTGAACTTGAGTTTTTGACTTGAGCTTGAGCCTTTATCTTTTTGTCTTGAAGCTTGCTTGATCAATGTGGCTTGAACTTAAAATCTTTGTGGCTTGATCAATTACTCTTGAAAGCTTTTGTTGCTGCTAAATTTGGTGTGGGGGCAAACAGACAGTATTTGTTGATTCTTAGGGAAACTGAATAGTAAACCTGTATACCTGTTCTGTCAGGGTCTGATCGTCGCGCCCGCCGTACACCTGCAAAAGGTGCGAGATACCGGGGTTGTTCCCGGCGACGCACCCTTCGACGCCCAAGTCAGTAATCTAGGAAGACTATGAAAGAGCGCAAAAACTGGAGAAAGATTGATTACCTCTTAATGGAGATGGATGGGGGGTATTTATAGGCATCTTAGGGAACAAATTAGGCATGTAATTCCTGTGTATAGATAAGGAATGTAATCCCTAATCCCCAGTGAAAGGATAGATATGAATCAGGGCCGTTTGATTAATATTAATCAGAAACCCTAATTCTATCCTGCTGGACCGGGTTTGTTGCGGGTTGAAACCCGCACCCAGTTGAGGTGGATCCGTTCGCGGGTCAATGGTTCTTTGGGGAGGAGAACCAGTACCCGCTTCAGACCCGTTTGTAGGTGAAATTACCGTTTTACCCCTAGGCTTCAGGATTCGTGCCCAATTTGGACGGTCTCGATTAAACCCCCATTTTTAGCCACATCACGAGCCCCCCACTCCTAAAGGCTGGGGGTGATCAGCCTTTGAGGAGTAGTTTGACTGTTTCAGTGGCTAGTGGAGTTGTATCGGGGTCCGAATGGGGGATTTCGAATCTTGAAGTGGGTAGTAAGGTATCTCTTCTTTTTTGAAGCCATATGATTTTTTGAAGCCGTATCGAGTATTTGACAGCTTTTATCTATTTTTTCGGACTATTTATTTAATTTTGCGATGTGTTAACTAATCGTTCGGGGGGCTTAACAGTACATTCTAGGCAATAATTGTTTGTTCAGGGGCTCAGAAATATCCCTCCGAATTCTTAATTATTTTCTAGAATTTTTAGTTAATTTTCCCAAAATTTTAGCAATTTTTCACAATTTTTAAATAAATAAAACGATTTAAATAAATAAAAATCGATTTTTTAATACTGATTTATGACGTGGCGTAATCTGGACCTTCGATCAGTACGGAGCGCGAATTTCTGAGTGATCAGACGGTCCCTGTTCCTCGGTAGACTTTTTTGCCATATACGAGGGTCGGCTCCTCGGCTCGGAACCCTCCGAGGTACATGGCATCATCTTGGCCGTTCATCTTCAGCGTGGATCCCCAAAAAATGCTATCTTGTCGTTTAGTGGATGTGGCAAGATCTGGACCGTCCATCATGACGAGCGCGCTTTTCGACAAGATCCAACGACTGATATGGGTCGGAGCGTTTTTTTGCCATATACGAGGGTCGGTTCCTCATCCTCTCGGCTCGGCAGACTCTTCCGCGGCATAAGAGGATCGGTTCCTCGTCCTCTCGGCTCTGCAAATTGTTCCGCGTCATAGGAGGATCGGTTCCTCGTCCTCTCGGCTCGGCAGATTGTTCCGCGGCATAGGAGGATCAGTTCCTCGTCCTCTTGGCTCGGCACGTGTAGTTCGGAATAAGCCGAAGTACGTGGCATGATCCTGAACGTCCATATCAGCACGGATATCCAAAAAACACTATCTTGCCGTTTAGTGGACGTGGCAAGATCTGAACCGTCCATCATGACGAGCGCGTTTTTTTACAAGATCCGACGGCTGATATGGGTCGGCATGTTTTTTTGCCATATACGAGGGTCGGTTCCTCGTCCTCTCGGCTCGGGGGCTCAGTGCCGCTGGCCGAGGCGCTGAGTTGGATTTTTTGAAGTACGTCTCTCATTGGTTCCATTTCTCCAAGCCCAGTAGCTCGGCTGCTCGGCCAAGCTGTTCGGTAGCTTGGTTGAGCAGGCCGATGGCGGGCAGTTCGGAAGGTGCACGTGGGCGGATCTGGTCCGTCCGTCATGGTGCGAATCACGAGGATGGGGTTCAGATCATGAGAAAACGTTATCTTGTCGTTTTGTGGGCGTGGCGCGATCTGAACCGTCCATCTAATCCTGACGAGATTTTGGAGAGATCCGACGGTGATTTCGCTTCGGAAGGATTTTTCTCCGTATACGAGGGTCGGTTCCTCGTCATCTCGGCTCGGAGTCTAAGTGGCATCGGCCGAGGCGCTGAGTTGGATACTTTGAAGGTTGCGTCACTTATTGGTTCCACTTTTCCGAGCCCAGTAGCTCAGCTGCTCGACTAAGCTGTTCGGTAGCTCGGTTGAGCAGGCCGATGGCAGGCAGTTCGGAAGGTACACGTGGCCGGATCTGGTCCATTCATCATGGTGCGAATCACGAGGATGGGGTTCAGATCACGAGAAAACATTATCTTGTCATTTTGTGGGCGTGGCGCAATCTGAACCGTCCATCGAATTCTGACACGAATTTTGGAGAGATCTGGCGGTGATTTTGCCTCGGAGGGATTTTTCTCCATATACGAGGGTCGGTTCCTCGTCATCTCGGCTCGGAGTCTAAGTGGCGTCGGCCGAGCTATGGGGTTAGATGTTTTTGAAGGGACTCAGTAGCTCGGTTGCTTAGCCAGGCGGTTCGATATCTTGGCTTGGCAAACTGGTGGCCGAGTCGTGGACTTAAGTGATTTGAGGTTTTTGCTTTTCGACACGTCGTAACTTTCCGCTTGGCGCTTTGGCTTCTTAGTGGGCCTTTGGGATTCCCAAGGAGGCCCAACGTCACTTGGGGTTATAAGTTTTTACTCTCCCACCTCCAAGCTCATTTCTCACTTTTCACTCCAAGATTTCACTTTTGCTCTCTGAGCTCTCTGCTAGCGGCGACTTTTGCTCCAAGGTGGTGACGTTAGCTGTCGCGTGGGCCAGGCAATTTCCGGCGAGCAATTTTCGACCGTGAACGTCACTTCAAAGGTCAGTCTACTTGCCTTAGCTTTTTTTTCTAGAGATGTCAAGAGTGAACTCGGGAAGTGGGGCCTCGTCCTCGGGCGATGATGGTGCCGAGGAGAGGAGATAGGCGGAGGTTCGAAGGAAGGGAAAGCAGGTCACCGAGCCGTCTGCAACCGAGGCGAGACAGGAGAAGAAGAAAAGGAGGGTGGCGACCCAATCTCCCGTGGTCGAGGTGATCGTTGAAAACCCGAAGCAAGCCCCCGAGATGGGACGATATCCCTCTGTTCTGTCTGGGCATTCGGGGGTCAGGCAGTACGAGGGCGATCTCTTGGAGAAAGCGATCTACGGAAAGTCGAAAGTCCTCGAAGAACCCAACCCGGCCCTTCCTACCGAAGCTGACGAGATTACTTCGGTACTATCCGAGAGGGATCTCCTTCGGATTAGAAAGAGATTCGCCATCCCTCCGGAGTACAAGCTGATGATCCCCGGCCCCGGGATGTGAGCGAATTCCAAGCTGGCATCGTCGGACATGTGCATGTTCGACTTTGACTCCTTGAATGTCGGACTGCATTTTCCGTTGCATCCTTTCATTCTCCAGATCCTCGGTTGGTTTTGCCTCGCGCCGACCCAATTTATGCCAAACACATGGCGTCACGTGAATGCTTTCCTGCTTCAGTGCCGCAAAGCTAAAGTCGAGCCGGATCTAACGGTCTTCCGAGGCCTGTATCGGATAAACCGGATGCACAAGACAGAGCATCGGTACTACTTGGGGCCGAGGAAGGGTGTTAGGATCATAGAAAACCCGGATTCAATTAAGGGCTGGAAAGAGAAGTATTTTATATTAAGGGGGGAGCCAATACTGCAAATTCTGACCCGGTGGAAACCGGAGGTGCCGAAATTTGCGAGAGCCGACCCTGTACTGTTTGCGGCCGAGGAGGAGGTGGCGAGGAAGATCATGGCCCTCCCCTTGCTGAGTTGGAGGGAGTTGACGGAGGAGGTGCTGTTCGGGTCCGGCCTTAGCCCCATCGACCCGAGTATGCTCCTGACATCTCATTTATTTTTGTTTTTCTTCCAAGTGTTTAGCTCGTCTTGCTAACTGTTTTTATCTTGTTTGAAGCAGAAGCGATGAAGATCGAATTCAATGCCATGATGGCCGATAGGTCGAAATTGGCCGGGGGTAGGAAGAGGAAGAGGGCGACCGTGGCTGCCTCGTCGACTTCGCCGCCTAAGGTCGCCTCGACTACTACCCCGCCTCCTCCGACTACTGAGGAGCCTTCGGAGGTGGTCGTTGCCGTGGAGCCCTCGGTTCCTGTGGCCTCAGCCCTGGTTGAAGGGACCTTCGACGTCAACGCGGCGTTGTCGCTCGAGGCTCTGAAGTTGATTGAGGCGGCCGAGGAGTTCCTGACCGAGCAGCACAAGCAGCTATTCGTGCTGAACTGGCGGGTGAAGAATCACGACGGATTCCTCGGAAACTCGCAGATGTCGGTGCAGGTCATCAAGCACCTAGCGACCCCGAAGGACAGAGCCGCACTGAACGCGGGGACGGTCGGTGACGACACTTACGAAGTGGCTCGGTCGCTCGTATCGGTAAGTTTCTCATTGTGAATTTCATCAAGTTTGCTGCTCGGCTTGTACGTTATGCTTACTGTTGTCTTTACAGGCCACTTGCCACTTCGGCCATCTCCTCGAGACATTCGCCGAGCAGGAGAAGGAGCTGAAGGCCGCCAGTGACAAAGACAGAGCGGAGAAGGTCAAGGCGGTTCGGCAACTCGAGGCCGAGCAGAGGCGAGTAGAGGCCCTGGAGGTCCGGGTCGCCGATCTTGTGGCCGACTTGGAGAGAGCCAAGAGGCAACTTGAAGCGGAGTCTGCCAAGGCTACAAAGGCTATGGAGGAGCTGGCCGCGTCGGCGAAGTCTCTGGCCTGACCTGAAGGCGGAGAAGGAGGCGCTGGCCGTGAAGATCAGGGCCGAGGTCGAGGCCGAGGCCGAGGCTGAGGCGAAGAAGCACATGGCCAAGAACATGGAGATGTCCTATCAGAGGGCACTCGACCATGTTCAGGAATGTGTCCCCGGCTTCGAGCGGGTCGGCTACAGACTGTGGCCAGGGTCCGCCTTCAGGCAGTAAGGAGGAGGGAGCCGAAGGCGACGAGGTCGAAGGCAATGACGAGGTGGGGGAGGCCGACCCTCCTGTGGCGGACGCCCAGGTCGAGGGGAGGATCGAGGGGCCATCTGGCGACGCGCCCGTGGTCGAAGTGGCGATGCAGGTGGACCCCTGATCCCCTCGTAAATTTTTGTAGTTTTTGTTTTGTTTTGTTTTTAAACAGTGTAATGCCTTTTGCGGACTGGCCACCGCTTTGATGAATGAAAAAAGTGTTTTGATTTTGGACTTGTCTGTCTAAGTGTTTGGTTCAGTCATGTAGTTCTTCAATGTTGTCCCTCTTTCATTTCAGAATGCCGAGCAAACTCGTATCACCGCGGCGGCTCGGTGCTGCGCGGAGTTATTTCAGCAGTCCCGGGAGGATCGTCTCGAGGGCGAGGTCCATCTGACGAGGAGAATACTTCATAATGTAGAGAGGAGGAACAGTGAGCTGTTGGTCGAGCTGCACCATCTGCGGATAGTCGAGGCCGAACTATCTGCGAAGGAGGAAGAGTTGGTCCGGGTTTCGGCCGAACGAGAAGACTTCGCAAGGAAGGTAGAACAGTTGCAAAGGGTGACGGTCGACAAGAGCATCGAGGTGACCCACTTGCGCCGTGTTATATCCGACAGTGCCGAGTATCCCGGTTCGGCAAAACTTCCTCGATTCAAAGTGATTGTGAAGGACGACACGTTGAAGGATCGGATCGTCGAACTGGAGGAAGAGGTCGCTCGGCTCAAACCTCAGCCGGTGAGGGCTAACGTCAGGAGCACCTCGTGCACTCGCGAAGAGATTGAGTGAGGGATTACGTTCTATCAAGCCGCGAGCCGAACCCCCATCATAGGTAGGACAGCAGCCGACGCCCAAAGTGGGGTAGCGGTGTCTTCAAGTGGTGCTTCGGTTGGAGCGACTGTCAGGGTCAGCGGCGAGGGGGCGTCTCGATTCGTTGGTTTAGAGACGAGCTCGGAGGTCAAGAAGCACCGACCCAAGGTATCGCTGAACCGGAGCGTCCCCCTTCTGCAGAGGCAGTAAACGGGTTGTGTCGTGTCTTTGGGCTTCCGAACTGTCTTTTGTTGTAACCTTTTTGTAAATTTATCCAAGTTATATTAATAAAATTGGATTTGGCTGGCTTCTTGTTGTGCTGTAATTGTGCTAGCTAGGGTAGGCTTGAAATGAACCGCGAGGCAAGTGTTTGTTTCGTCGAGCATCTTGGCCTCGAAACTCACGCTTTAGCCGGGGTTCTGAATCTTCCTCGGCACCCTCGGGTGCGGCTCGGTGCCGCGGCTGAGGTGTAGCTGTTTCGAAGCTGCGGCCACGCGGCCTGATTTGGGGTGCGGGCACTTGGCCGTTAGAGCGTCGTTCTGAAAAGATGGGACCAGTTCCCTAACAGCATTAATGGTGCTCCGGGATCCGTGGGGGTGTTCCACCTTCCCGAGGGCATTGAGAATGGTGCCCTTTAATAAATACGCGGCGCTTCAGCTCCCTAGGCATGACTGTTGGACTTCCGAGGGTCATAATGACAGTCTCTTGGGGGAAGGCTATAAGTACCACACCCCCCCTGCTATTTTAGTCATTGCAGTCTTGGACTTTAGTGGCATCGATGGTGTCTGCCCTTGGGCGGATGCCAGCCTTGAAAATTTTTGACCTCGAGAGGTTCGGAGGGGTGGTCACTCTTCTGTCTTGTTCTTCTCCCGCTCCTGACAGCCACGATGTGGGTGTCAGGGTCGGGGGAGAACAGGGCAGAAGAGTTGGCGACCGTAGTCCGGACCCGAGGGAAAGGCTCTTCGGGAGGATGGGTTGTCATTCTTCCACCATGATCTTCTCCTGACTCTGACAGCTTCGACGTGGGTGTCAGGGTCAGGGGAGATCATGGTGGATGAGGTGATGACCAAATTCCGGAACCGAGGGGAAGGTTCCCTAAAACCTTAACCCAAACTTTCTTTCGAGGCTCGGCTGGACACTCGCTCGGCGCGGATCGACTGTGCTCATGTAGCTTGGTGGCCGGAGTGACTGTTACCGAAGGTTGGTTCTGATTGCCTGTCGCTCTTTGTTTGGTGCCGAGCGAAGTAAGGTGATCAGAGCCGTTGGATGGTGGCACGAATCTCGAGGCGGGTCCAGTTCCCAAGAAAATGCTATCTTGTCGTTTTGTGGACACGTGGCATAATCAGATCCGTTCATCACATTCTAGCACACATTTTGAGAAAATCTGACGGTGGTTTCGCCTCGGAGGGTTTTTTCGCCATATACGAGGGTCGGTACCTCGTCCGCTCGGCTCGATGGTCGTGGGGGCAGTTCGGAACGGCCATCTACTTCCGGCTCGCTAGAGGGCGAGCCGGGGGAGTAAAGTCGAGCCATAGGACTCCGAACCATCGTTAGATTAGTTCAACGGTTGTGGGAGCAATTCCGAATGGCGAACTACTTCTAGCTCGCTTTGGAGCGAACTTGCAAAGTAGAGTCGAGCCAAGTATTGGACTCCGAACCATCGTTAGATTGGTTCAACGGTTGTGGGAGCAATTCCGAATGGTGAACTACTTCTAGCTCGCTTAGGAGCGAACTTGCGAAGCAGAATCGAGCCAAGTATTGGACTCCGAACCATCGGTAGATTAGTTCAATGGTTGTGGGAGCAATTCCGAATGGCGAACTACTTCTAGCTCGCTTAGGAGCGAACTTGCGAAGCAGAATCGAGCCAAGTGTTGGACTCCGAACCATCGGTAGATTAGTTCAACGGTTGTGGGAGCAATTCCGAATGGCGAACTACTTCTAGCTCGCTTAGAAGCGAACTGGCGAAGCAGAATCGAGCCAAGTGTTGGACTCCGAACCATCATTAGATTGGTTCAACAGTTGTGGGAGCAATTCCGAATGGCGAACTACTTCTAGCTCGCTTAGGAGCGAACTTGCGAAGCAGAATCGAGCCAAGTATTGGACTCCGAACCATCGGTAGATTAGTTCAATGGTTGTGGGAGCAATTCCAAATGGTGAACTACTTCTAGCTCGCTTAGAAGCGAACTTGCAAAGCAGAATCGAGCCAAGTGTTGGACTCCGAACCATCGTTAGATTGAAGAGTAAAAAGCAGAGAGATGTAAACAGTAGCAAAAATATGAAAAAAATTTATTTATTAATAACCAATGATCGGCTGCTTCTAAAGTTGCTAGCCGTTATTACAAGGAAAAATGAAAGAAAATCACTACAAGTAACAGGAAAGGAACGGTTCGACATCTCGAATTACTTAAAGAGGCGTTGCCGTTCTCTCTTGGTATTTTAAGAGATGGTCGGCATTCCAAGTCCTGGGAATCTCCCTGCCTTCGAGATCTTCTAGTCTGTATGTGTCGGGGCAGATTACTTTAGAGATCTTGTAAGGTCCCTCCCAATTCGGGGCCAATTTACTTTTCTGACCTTGGAAACGAGATGGCCAACTTTCGGAGGACCAGGTCCCCTTTTTTGAGGTCCGTCGGCGGACTCTTTTGTTGTATGCTAGCTCGATCCTTCTTCGGTAGATTTGTTGGCGTATGGCAGCTCTTTCTCAGATTTCGTCTATCAGGTCTAGACTTGCTCAGAGCTCTCTGGCATTTTGCTCTTCTTCATAGGCTATTAGGCGAGGAGAGGGTATTCCGACTTCTAGGGGGATGATGGCCTCGGACCCATAGGTGAGATTAAATGGGCTTTCTCCTGTGGGGGTCCATTTCGTGGTGCGGTAGTTCCACAGCACGTTGGGGAGCTGGTCGACCCATAAGCCTTTGGAACATTTATCCAGCCTCTTCTTAATACCGGAGAGGATCTGTCGGTTGGCATTTTCGGCCTGGCCATTCGACTGAGGATGAGAGACAGAGGAGAACCGGTGTTGTATGGCGAGGTCTTCACATAAAGCTCGGAAGGCAGCTCCCGTGAATTGCGTTCCGTTGTCGGTAATTAGGACCCTGGGAACGCCAAATCGGCAGATCACGCTCTTCCAGAAGAACTGAACGACCTTGTTTTCGGTGATCGTGGCCAAGGGCTCGGCCTCTATCCATTTCGAGAAATAGTCGACTGCCACGACTAGGAACTTAAGCTATCCGGGGGCTGGCAGAAACGGCCCTAGTAAATCCATCCCCCACATTGCGAAGGGGATCGGACTTGATAGGGAAGTAAGTGGTGCTTGTGGAAGGCATCGGATGTCGGAGTACTTCTGACAGGAGCTGCATTGCCGAACGTATCGCTCAGCGTCCCGTAGGAGAGTGGGCCAGAAATACCCGTAGTTCAATACTTTGCGCGCCAGGGCTCTGAAACTAGAATGGGCCCCGCCGATGCCCTCGTGAAGTTCTTACAGGGCGTAGTCGGCTTGCCCGGGGGAGAGGCACCTCAGGTAGGGTCGACCGTCCACCTGGGTGAAGGAGCGTTTATATAGGATGCCTCCGATTAGTGTGTAACGCTCGGCTCGGGTTCTTATTCTTCGTGCTTCCTTGGGATCCTCGGGGAGGAGTCCGTCTCTTAAGAATTCGACGAGGGGTTTCATCCAATTATCTTCGAGGAGGACATGCAATGATTTTACGGAGTCAAGTGTTTCGTCCTCTCTGCTGGGCTTAAGGAGGACTTCTATCAAAACAGTCTGTTCGAGGCCTTGAAGGGAAGAAGAGGCTAATTTTGATAGGGCGTCGGCCTGAGCATTTTCTTCTCGGGGGATCCTTTGGATGAGGGCCTCTTCAAACAGTGTCATGAGGCTTTTGACTTTGGCTAAGTATTTAACCATCCTGTCATCGCGGGCTTCATACTCCCTGAGGACCTGATTGATGACTAGCTGGGAGTCGCTAAAGATCCGAAGGCGTTGCGCCCCTGCATTTCGGGCCATTCCGAGGCTGGCTATGAGCGCCTCGTATTCAGCTTCGTTGTTCGAGGCCTTGAAGTTTATATGGAGGGAGTATTGGAGGATGAAGTCATCTGGGCCTGCCAGGATGACCCCTGCCCCGCTTCCCTAATTGCAGGAGGATCCGTCAACATAAACCGACCAGACGGGTGGTCCCTTCACTGTTGGGCTGGACTCGGGGATAGTACTCTCAACTATGAATTCGGCTAGCGCCTGAGCCTTGATCACAGTCCGAGACTGATAAGTTATATCGTGTTGGCTCAGCTCGATAGACCATTTCATGAGGCGACCCGAAGTCTCGGGTTTGTGGAGGACCAGCTTCAGCGGCTGGTCGGTGAGAACGACCACCGAATGGGACTGAAAATACGGGTGAAGCTTTCTCGCGGCCATCACCAGGGCATAGGCCATTTTTTCTATCTTCGGATATCGGAGCTCAACATCCCGAAGCACTTTGCTGACATAGTAGATGGGCTTCTGAGCCCGATCTTCTTCCCTCACTAAGACTGCACTGAGGGTCTGCTCGGAGGCTGCCAGGTAGAGGTAGAGGGGTTCACCAGGGATCAGTTTGCTGAGGAGAGGGGGATTGACGAGGTAAGCCTTGAGCTGGTCAAAGGACTCCTGTTGCTGCTGCCCCCATTCGAAACCTTTAGCCCCCCTGAGGGCCTTGAAGAAAGGGAGGCATTTCTCCCCGAATTTTGAGAGAAAGCGTCCAATGGCGGCTAAGCGGCCTGTTAATCTCTGAACTTCTTTTACATTCTTGGGAGGGGCCATGTCTAATATGGCCTTGATTTTCTCCGGGTTTGCTTCAATTCCTCGTTGGCTAACCATGAAGCCGAGGAACTTTCCTGATGAGACGCCGAACGCACACTTGTTCGGGTTGAGTCTCATATTGTGCTTTCTCAAAACGTCAAACGCTTCTTGGAGGTCGGTTACATGATCAACGCCCCGAATGCTTTTCACCAGCATGTCGTCAACATACACCTCCATGTTCCGGCCGATCTAGGCCTGGAAAACCTTGTTGACGAGGCATTGGTATGTTGCACCTGCATTCTTTAGGCCGAACGGCATGACTCTGTAGCAATAGAGGCCTTGTTCGGTCACAAACGAGGTCTTCGGGATATCCGGAGGGAACATCCGGATCTGATTGTAGCCTGAAAAGGCGTCCATGAAGCTGAGGAGCTCATGTCCCGAAGTTGCATCGATCAGGGTGTCAATACTCGGAAGAGGGAATGGGTCCTTGGGGCAAGCCTTGTTGAGGTCAGTAAAATCAATGCAAATCCTCCAAGTCCCATTGGACTTCTTCACCATCACTACATTCGACAACCACTCAGGATAGTTCACCTCCTGTATGAACCGGGCCTTCAAGAGCTTGTCCACCTCCTCTTTGAAAGCGAGATGGCGCTCGGGGGCGAATTTGCGCCTCTTCTGATGAACCAGTTTGGACCCCGGAACAACGCTCAGGTGGTGGACCAGGAGCTCTTCGGAGATCCCGGGCATATCTGCAGCTGACCAAGCGAAGAGGTCTTCGTTCCTTCGGATGCATTGTACAATGTCTGAGCATAGGGCGGTCGGGAGGGTCTTGCTAACAAAGAATTTGCGGGTCGGGTCCTGCTCAGAGAAGAGCACTTCCTCCAATTCGTCTACCGGCTCGGAGGTCGGCCGAGCAGTGTCTTGGGGGATTTCCAGAGTTTCTAAGGAGAGGACAGGTCCGAGGGTAGAGGTCATGTTGCACTTTCGGGCCGTTTCCTGATTGCCCCTTACTTCCCCTACTCCGGCCCGAGTGGGAAACTTCATTTTGAGATGATAGGCAGAAGGGACGGCTTCAAGGGCGGCTAGGCCGGGCCGGCCCAGAATGACATTGTAGGCTGCTGGGACATCTATGACCATGAAGTCCATCGACTCCGTTCGGGTAGTAGGAGTTTTGCCAGCGGTTACGTCGAGGGTAATCACCCCTTCAATAGTCACTGGCACTCCCGTGAACCCATGGAGCGTGTAACCGGCGGGCTTGAGTCTATCTCGGGAGAGCTTTAGGCCTTTGAAAGCGGCGAGGAAGAGGATGTTTACGGAGCTGCCATTATCCACTAGGATCCTCTCCACTTTGAAATTCGCCATGTGAAGGCTAATGACGAGTGCGTCACAATGTGGGGTGCGAACTCCTTCAAGATCTTCGTCGGAGAATGTGACAGGCACTCCGAGGCCTTTGGGAGGAGGGGTGGTTCGGACCGAGTTGACTTCTCTTATAAATGCCTTCCGAGAGGAGTTCGAGGAGCCCCCCATTGGGCCCCCATGAATGAGGTGGAGGACTCGCACTTCCTCGAAGTCGGGCGTCTCTTCTCGTTCCGGACGCTTGTTAGCCCCCCGAGGTGGGGGAGGAAGTTCGGCTCAGTCCTTTCTTACAAACCTGGTCAGCTGCCCCCTTTGGATAAGGGCTTCTATCTCGTTCTTTAAGGCGTGACAATCGTTGGTGTCATGCCCGTGGTCCCGGTGATAACGGCACCATTTCTCTTTATCTCTTTTCTTGGCGGGAGTGTTCATCCTCGGAGCAGGAGGTAAGATCCCTTCCTTTTCGACTTCCATCAGAATAGTTGAGACGTTAGTGGTGAGGGGAGTGAACTTCTCGAATCTGGGGGGAGGTCGGCGCTGGCCAGCATTATCCTTTTGGAGCTTCTTGGCTCCTTCCTCTTCTGTTCCCTTTCTCTTAAACCCGGAGGAAGACCCCTCCCAGTTGGGTTGATGCTCGGCCTCTTCGGCCCGAATGTACTTTTCACTGCGAAGGAGGAGGTCGGAGAAGTTCTGCGGGGGCTTCTTGGCGAGGGAGGAGCGGAGGTTAGAATTGAGGACATTAGATTGAAATGCTGCCGCAGCGACCGACTGGTCGAGGGATGCTATGGACCTGGCTTCAGCTGTGAACCTCTTCACATAGTCTCTCAATTTCTCCCCCTTCTTCTGGTGGAGGTGCAATAGTGAGATGCTGGTCTTCTGAGCTCTACGGTTGCTTACGAAATGGGTGACGAAAAGGGTCTCGAACTGCTCGAAGGAGAATATTGAGGAGGGGGCAAGGCGAGAGTACCATTCTCGAGCTGGGCCCTTGAAAGTTGCAGGGAAGGTTTTGCAGAGGAGGGCATCGGAAGCTTGATGGAGGAGCATCAGGGTCTTAAAGCTTTCGATGTGATCAACGGGGTCGGTCTCCCCGGTGTAAATCTCAAATTGGGGAGGTTTGAAGCCGATCAGCACAGGTGCATCCATTATGGTTCGGGAGAAAGGGGGTCTGCTAGGACGTAGGGTCCTCCCCCTAAGCTCTTCGTCTCGGTCCATCTGACCCAGGCGTCTCTCTACCTCATGAAGACGGCGGTACATAGTGTCGTCCCCCCGATGGTAATCAGCCGAACCTCTAGACTCGTCTTCGTACGAGGGAGAGCGAGGGCCACGACGACGGTAACTTCGGGAGCGACGAGGACTTGGGGTACGCCGAGAGTTGTTAGGAGCAGGACGAGGAGATGGGGATCGTCGGCGAGGGCTTCGGACCGGAGGAGGAGATGGAATCTTGGGTGCATTGGTGTTGGGATGGAGATTGAGAGCTTGTAGGACGGTCGCTTGGAACTGCTGGAACTCGGCACGTGTGATGGGTGCCTCATTGTTCCTGGGCTGTTTCCAACCTGCAGGGGAGTGCGGCCTTCTTTGGTAGTGCTCGGGGGACTCTTTGCGACCCCTCTGGTTAGGGGACCTTCTATATTCTCGGCGGCGAGGCGACCGCTCGTCCGGACGGTGTTGGCGGGAGGTTCCTTATCGGGCCCGCTTCTCATCCAGATGGTGGCGAAGGTCATCATCTTTCTGGCGATTGAGGGCGGTATTGTGGAGACCAGAGGCTCGGGGATGATGGGAGGCCAGAGAGTCTGAAGAGGCGTTGTGGATGGAGACATGGTCCTGGTGAAGAGGTTGTTTCTGAGGGTTAGGACCTTTAGAAGGTGGCTGATTAGGAGGAGGAGGAAGGTCCTGTTGGAGCGGGTCTTCCGCTGGAGGAGGAAGTTGCCCCTGCTGTTGGGTAGGCTGAATGGGAACTTCTTGCTGCTGATCGGGGTTGGGTCCTCTGTTAGACCCTCTTGATCTGACTTTCCTAGGAGGCATGGCTAGAGAAGATCTGTTCACCGGGAAGAGGAGAGGTTTCTATTCATTAGTTTCCCACAGACGGCGCCAATCTATTGCCGCTAAATTTGGTGTGGGGGCAAACAGACAGTATTTGTGGATTCTTAGGGAAACTGAATAGTAAACCTGTATACCTGTTCCGTCGGGGTCTGATCGTCGCGCCCGCTGTACACCTGCAAAAAGTGCGAGACACCGGGGTTGTTCCCGGCGATGCACCCTCCGACGCCCAAGTCAGTAATCTAGGAAGACTATGAAAGAGCGCAAAAACTGGAGAAAGATTGATTACCTCTTAATGGAGATGGATGGGGGGTATTTATAGGCATCTTAGGGAACAAATTAGGCATGTAATTCCTGTGTATAGATACGGAATGTAATCCCTAATCCCCAGTGAAAAGATAAATATGAATCAGGGCCGTTTGATTAATATTAATCAGAAACCCTAATTCTATCCTGCTGGACCGGGTTTGTTGCGGGTTGAAACCCGCACCCAGTTGAGGTGGATCCGTTTGCGGGTCGATGGTTCTTTGGGGAGGAGAACCAGTACCCGCTTCAGACCCGTTTGTAGGTGAAATTACCGTTTTACCCCTGGGCTTCAGGATTCGTGCCCAATTTGGACGGTCTCGATTAAACCCCCATTTTTAGCCACATCAGCTTTATTGGATGGTTTTGCCTTTGTGTATTTCACCATGGTACTGTGATACACTCTGCAAGAGATATGTGATAGGCAAACTTTGTATTGTGTTGTAGTCATCAAAACCAAGAATCAATAGTCTCAAGTTCGAGTTCTCACTACGTCGGAGTTTTTACCTTAAAAGTTTATATTTATTAAGACGTGCATCACATGTGTAAATTACTAGTTAGATTAGGGGGAGTGTGGTGGGGGAAATTTTGAAGTGAGTTGATGTGGAGGACGGGATCAACAACAACATCGAGAAGGGGGAGAGGGGAAGAGGAGCCAAATTTGGAAATTCGAATTTTAAATTTCGAATTAGGGTTGTGAATTTGAATTTCGAATTAGGGTTTCGAAATTCAAATTTGAATTGAAAGTGTGGAGGGGGAGATTCATTGAGTTTTGATTTTCAATATAGATTTTTGAAATTCAAATTTTAAATCGGGAGTGTGAGGTGAATATTCTGGTGTAATTTGAATGTCAAACTAGTTTTGTTTGTAATTCAAATTATATTTGGTGGAGTTATCGGCGAGTGCAAGCGTTCTCATTTTTGGTTGAGAACAACGACTACTGTTGAGAACTGGATTTCACGCAACAGAAAGATGGCGCTGCGGTTGGGTTGGTTTGGCGGATACACGACGATAACGTCGTGAGGAAAGGAGTAAGCATGCCAGCAAGAGATGGTGGATGTGGTTGTTGCATGCATGATGGACGTTTGGGGGATGGTGAGGGAGTCTCTGGGGTGGAGAGCTAGGTCGATGGATTTTTGAATTCCAAATTCGATTTTTGTTGGAATTCAAAGTACATCTTAGAGGTTTTGGTCGGAGAATATGGTGCATATGCCTAGTTTACAAGTTTATCTAGGGGAGAGACTAGTTAGGAATGTAGGCTGTTCTTTGTAATTATTTTCAACTGTTTCATTTATGAATATATAGATGTAAATTATATGTACAATAAAAAAAATATGTACAAGGAAAAACGAGTGAACACTTACATGGAAGATAACATGCATGAGCAAGACCATGACCATGAACATGAAGGTAAGCCTTACCAATTTTATACAAGATAAAAGACCATTAATTAGCTTGGTCTAGTTATTTTTTTATTAGTTAGACACACTGAACTCCCCTAAATTGATTATTATCTGTTTTCTAGGGGGTTGTTTATTATCTGTTTTCTGAGTTGTTTCCATGAGTGAAGGTATACCTGAATATATATATATTAATTACATCCAAGAATCAATCCTAATATCCGGTACAGTGAACCTTGTCACTATTATTACTAGTAATTTACACGTGTGATGCACATTTTAATAATTTCAAAAAATGATAAAAACTCTGACGTACGAAGAATTTGAACTGGAAACCCTTTCTATATTAGTTATGTACGTGCGTTGTACATATTGGTAGAATGATAAAATGGCAAATGACATTCTCCCATTATAATATTTTGAAGATTAGTTTTTTTTAGGAGATCATTGTCACATCCAAGAATCAATCGTAATATCCGATACAGTGACCCTAGTCACTATTATTATTAGTTTTTTTAGGAGATCCTTGTCACTGTTATTAATAAACAAGATCAGGTAATGGTTTAGCTAGGTACGTAACTGAACCTTAACACGAGGCAAAGACCACAGTAGAGAATAGAGATTATGCTCGGAGTCCATGATAACACATAAAGGGTACTATCATTTCTCTTTTAACTTGAGCACCGCGAGAAGTCTTTGCACAATTAATATCCTTCGCTTCCGTTAGGGGTGGCATTCAGTAGGACCCACGCAGGTTGTAGCCTAGTTAGGGCGGGTTCGGGTCGGATTGCAGGATTAACCGGGCCGGGTTTGAAATCCAAAATTTCTACCCGGTCGAGCCGCGAATCCATTCGGGTCAAACCCGTTTCGGATCGAGCCGGGTCGCGGGTTGGCCCGGTTATTTATTATTTTTTATTTTCAATTTCACTTACAAAAAAAATTACAACAAGTATAACTGTATAAAAGTGAAAAAAACATTTATTATTCATTTCAACTACTGTGATTTTTTACAGGTTTTTTTACATACAAATACAAGTAATAGAAACTCATAAAAACATACAATATTTCTTGATTTATAATTTACATTTACATGTTTGAGCGGATAATCAGAATCAACTGTGGAGATATGAGAAGTTAATAGATCTCTAGCCTTATGTGAAAGAATATGAAAAAGATCTTCATATTCTGTCCACCATTGTAGCAATTCAATCTTAGTAGTAGAACTCTCACTATCTTGTTGATTATATCAATTTAATTTATTAGGTGCATTAGTCCTATATTTTTTTTGATTGAATATGAGCAAGTAAATTAGCAGTGACATCTTCTAATGTGCTCTTACCCTTACCTCTAGAAGTAGTAGAAGTAAGAGCATCTGTAGTCGTTGAAGATGAAAATATGGATATATGGATAAATGGAAATAAGAATCGAACTTTTGCTGCACTCGTTAAAAGCTATTTTTTAGATTTCTATCGTAAAATAAGAAGCGACGGCACTTGAAGTGCCGTCGGAGAGGGGAAAAAAACACTTAATTTTGTGGGAAGGCACTCGAAGTGCCGTCCGATCGTAAAAAAAAAATAATAAAAAAAAATACAAGGAGCGACGGCACATGAAGTGCCGTCGGAGCCAAAGGAAAAAAAAATGAGCTGGAGAAGGGATGGACGGCACATGAAGTGCTGTCCAACAGGGAAGGGATTTATTTGTGTTGGATTTTTTAAATTGTTTTTTGGGTTTTTTAATTGCAAAAATTACTTTATTTTTCAACGGACGGCACTTCACGCGAAAAAATTTATTTTGTTGGGTGCGACGGCACTCGAAATGCCGTCGCTCAGATATGGATAATTCTCAAATCGATTTTCATTTATAGCACATGACTGTAGTGATTTATCGATAAAATGGATATTTGGCAAACGAGTGCAGCACGTTCTTCAGCCAAATATCCATTTTATCGATATTTGACAAACGACTACAGATGCTCTAAGTATACCAGTTGTACTACTAGATTCAAAAGTTGTATCATAATAATCATACAAATTATTTAATGTCAATTTAAATCTAGCTAAAAATTCATTATAATCATATTCAGAATCATCTCCAAATAAAGTAAAAAAGATTTCAATCAAACTTCACATACCCGCTAATTTGATAAGATGATCCATAACAGTAGCAATACAATATAACATATGAGAAGGATTAAAATACTTCAAAATTTTTGTATAAGCAGGAACAATAATATGGCTAATGTATTTGTCCGAAATTATTTCTTGAAAAGTTTGCATCATAGTAATGATTGAAATAAAAATACTACTAGAAGTAGAATCATAAGATGTAGAAAACTTTACAGTTGCGGTTTTAAAAGGTTCAAAAAATTGTAATAAAGATTCGGCAAAATATCATGATTGGGGAGTCATTTGAACATTTTCCATATTTTTTGCAAGACAAAAATTGTTTATAACATCTTTGTATTGAGTAATAACATTTAGTAAATCGAAAGTATAATTCCATCGGTGTTTATGTAGCGCCCCGAATTTCCAATATAATATTTTAGAAATACATGGCACAATTCCCAGCATCAACTTCAAATGTAATATTAAACATAGCCAAATACCAATAAAAAAAATTCAACTTTCATTACATTAATCTTTACATAGCACAACGGAATACAATACACCTTGAATTACAAATTTTCTTTCCTTACAACAATTTCTTTTACAAATTACATAACCCATTACACCACTTTAACTCATGCATCCAAATCCCAAGCTACAAGTAATCACCTGTAAAATATGAGGCTAGAGATAATCCTAACCCCCCAAACTAAAGGGGTCAGCCATAATGGTGTGAGTGACATAAAACAAACAACATAAGTAAAGCATAGAATCATAAACGACATGAAATAAACAAGAATACATAAGATATGACATAGCAAGAAAACACGAAAACATCAAGTGAAACTAGACTAAGTGTTAAGTGCAGAAAACAAGAAAACACATGCATGAAACCAAGTCAAGAAAACACAATTCTATATGCTGACTCTCTAATGCGTACTTGTCGGAGTCTATGCATTCCACTCTACATAGGTCCGGTGCAAGCCTTTAACGTCTCCACATTGTAGGGTTTAATCCTCCGCTATGCAACTAATCCTAACACGATGACTACTACGAGATAAAAATAAACTGCGAGTATTAGCCCATGCCCCGATAATTCCGGAGGTCAATCTCTATCCACAGATAATTTCGGAGACTATTTCACTCACACCTGGGAATCTTCGAGAATACCCCGCACCGCAAGCAATGACACCTCATCACACGAATACCACATGTGCGTCGCCTCGACCCCGATAATTCCGGAGATCAATCCCACACCACAGGTAATTCCGGAGACTATTTCACTCACACATGGATAATTCTGGGGATTATCTCACACCGCAAGCCATACTGAGGTCCATAACCCATGTTCTCGTTCATCATATCACCACTAGTGCCTGTTCTTATCATTTAGGTTATTTAATTACTTTACGAATCTCCTAGAGTTGGTGTACCCTACCGGACTTAACTCAGCAACTGATCAACTAAAATGCCTCAACAGGCCCAAACATAAATATCTCAACTGCCGGTATACTAGGGTCACATACACCCTCTAGAGACTCACACCCAAATATCCAAACAAAACTTCCAACATAAATTGCTCAGTTAACTCACCTGAAAACATATGTTTAGTAGAAGATAAAATATAGAATAGTAAGTTATAGATTAAAAACATTTAGAGGATAAATCATTTAAAAGAACATTAAAATATGTATAGGTATATCAGTATCAGTCGACTACAAAAGCCATCGGTCGACTGTCCAGAGAGAAAATCCAATAGCTTTGAGAAAATAATTCTAAGTATTATAAGTCGACTCTAAAAGGTCATAGGTCGACTGTCCAGAGTGATAAATCCAATAATCTTTAAGAAAATAATTTTAAGTATAGTAGTCGACTGTAAACGGTCATAGGTCGACTGTCTAGAGAAAAATCCAATTCTCAGGATGACATCAAAACGGAGCAGACTCAGCCGACTGTAAAGATAAGTCAGTTGACTGTTCCGCCTGATAATTTAAAAACTTCAAGAAAATTATAGCAGCCAGGCAGCGACGGTCGACTGGAAAGTCACACCGGTCGACTGTCGACCTGCAGACTGCAGATTTTGGTTGTGCATATTTCAACCGATACCTAGTTTTACTTTATGAAAATGATTTCTATCAAAAACATATTTCTTATTTGATCAAATACAACTTGTAGGATATATAATCGTCCATAAGAACTAAATCAAAACTACTTGAATTTATAAAAATAGCGATTTATTAATTTCTTTCAATCAAACATGAATTGTGCATATAAACAAAATAAAGTTTCTTAAAAATTAATTGTTCATTGAAATAGCTTCATATTCAGATCCAAACCATATCAATACCAAGACCTCAAAAAGATCCCCAATTTAGTTGTATTCATTAAACTCAATCCAATTTATCTCAAATTCAATTCTCGAGACATGATCTCCTAATTCATTAGTCCTTCTCAAAATTTTCTCAAACTCAATCACCATTATTAACTCATGAACATGAACAAATCTAACATTTCTATAATCAAGATGTGTTCATCTAAACTCAATGATAATAAGAATTGACACCATCCACATGCAAATCTATCCATAGATAATTAGGGTTCATAAAAGATCAATTTTTAATTCATCAATCCATCCAATCCATCAAGTACATATTCATACTCAAACCCTAACATGCTTTCTAGTAGATGAA
Source organism: Hemerocallis citrina (assembly GCA_017893485.1). Taxonomy (NCBI): domain Eukaryota; kingdom Viridiplantae; phylum Streptophyta; class Magnoliopsida; order Asparagales; family Asphodelaceae; genus Hemerocallis; species Hemerocallis citrina. The sequence goes on from CM030360.1 coordinate 293,861,927, forward strand.
ATACCATATACAACATTACAAGAATAAAACAAAACAAATTATATCACTCGCATATAACATACACAAAACAAAAAGAAAACAAAATAAGTCACTCACCTCAAATGAAGAAATCTAAAAGGAAAGCCTTTCTTTTGCGAAATCCAAGATCACCTCCTTAAATCTCCAAGAAATAATAAAACCTTTGTGTTGTGCAGCGAAAGACGACTGCACTTCACTCTTTTAAATAGGCCGGAATAGAAGAATTAGGGTTTTTGAACACATTTGCAAAATAACCCTTTTAAAGTATAACTTTACATAAATAGATCTCTATACTTGGAAACTTGATGAAACCAATTAAATTAAGGTTTAAAAACAAAATAAACACCTTATTTTTCAGCCGACACTGTTTGAAAAGTCCAGAAAATCTTTTTGCACTTTCATCCTTCAAAATGACAATTTTGCAAAAAGATCCTTCTTTTTCGTAATATTTGCAAATAGGTCTAATAAATATCAGAAAAGTCTAGAAAAATTATAAATAATCTCAAATAATAAATAATGATTTTTTCACAAAATAATTTTGCCTTTTGAACTTTCCAAGAAAATATTTGCACGTGTAAAAAGGATAAATCTTATGAAAATATTTATTAAATCTCCAAAAAATCATTTTAATTTATTTATAAATCTTTAAAATTATATTTAAAAATACGGGGTACTACAGTTTAACATCTTTCGAAAATTTTCTAAAATTTATTTCCCTAGCTTTACACCATACTTTAAATTCTTGAAGCATAGGACCACTCAAAGCAATAAAATGTACACAATTTTTAATCGCAATTATATATGAATCGGCTATTTTTAATGCATTTTGTACACATAAATTTAAAATATGACACACACATCTAACATGAAAAATTTCATTACATGGATGAGCTAATTGTGTTTTTAATGTACTAATCGAAGCATTGTTGTTAGATTCATTATCAAAACTAATAGTAAAATTTTTTGTCACGAATATGATATAAATCACAAACTTCTAAAATACATGTTGCAATAACTAGTCCACTATGGGAATACGACAAAACGGCAAGTGAGATAATTCTCTTTTGAATCATCCAATCACTATCTATCCAATGACAAGTTAAACCCATCATCAGAATATCGTTACAACCTTTCAAAAAAAGGGAAGTTAACGATACTCTACAGGTTAAAGAATACAAGAGTGCAATTAAAACGTCTCTCATTTCGTTGTAAAGTTTAAAACAATCGGACTTTAGTGTGTTTTTAGGAATTATTCTAAAATATGAATTTAGTGCATTTTGGTTGAAAGACTCTACACTCCTATTATCGGAATAGAAAAAAGGTAGCCCATCCTTAATGACTAGTCGGGCCATTTCACGACAAACAAGTTCGGGATCATAGGGTTGTCTATCTATTTGTCTGGTCCTAAGGTTGATTTTTTGTTGGCCTTGTTGGTATTGTACTAATTCTTTGTGTACATTTAAAATGTGTAGTTTAATTGTACATGTTCCCTTTCTCTTCTTCCATTTGTAACTCTTGTCACAATATTTATAAATCCAATGTCATACACCCGGATTATCCTCATCGGGGATATAGTCATAAAATCTGTGCCAATCACTTACTTTTCCTCCAGTTTTTCTACTACTAGTGGGTTCCGTTTGTTGTGTTTGTGTGTCAACATTATGCATTTATTCTTCTATGTCGTTTGGAGGGATATTGTGAGATCCTACCATTGGATTTGGTATAAATTCGGGCTCTACATGTGTGACTATTGGAGACCGATGTGAAGTACCGGTGGAATCTTTTTCACTTTGGCTACGGCCGCTACCTCGTGATCTAGACATGGCAATAGTGTATGTGAAAAAAAACGATTTCTACTATTTTATCAGTGTATGTGAAATAATACAAAATAATATAGGAGGTATATGTTAAAAAATAAAATCTAAAATAAAAAAAATAAGAGGGTTGAGAGAAACAAAAGTGAAACACCTACAAACAAATATGATAAAAAAAAGTTAGAACTACAACAACAATCGAGACAATAGGAGAGTTGTGAATTTTTGATATCGTACTTCGCGGATAATCGTATATAGAAATGAGAGAAAAATAAAAGTAAAGAAATATAGTAGACGTAGTCACGACGTCACGTAGTCCGGTAGTCATTGGAACATTAAGAGAGATCGAGCTTCTTTGTTGGAGGATTTGAAGTAGAAGTAGTTGAAAGTTGAATCAACACAATTCGATACGATCGAAATTTTTTACTTCTTTGTTTTTTGTTTCTTTGTTGAAAAAATTTGATTGGATTGAGCAATAGTAGAGAGAGTAATGGAGTAAGGTGTGTAAATTTTTGGATTGAATTAAGGGGGGTATTTATAGGAGAAAAAAAAAACAAAACAAAAAAAAGCCCAACGATCTGTTTCTGACCGTTCGACCCGCGAACGTTGGTCAAACGGGTCCAAACCCGCGGGTCGAGCGGATGGGTTGCGGGCGGGTTTGACCTGGTCAACGGGTTCGCGGGTTGGGTCTGGCGGGTTGGATTTCCTAATTTTTCGACTCGGATCGACCCGCAGGTTCGACCGTGACCCGAACCGCCTAATTGCGGGCCGGATTCGAATGGACGGACCGCGGGCGGGTCGCCGGTCAACCCAGCCCGGTTGCCATCCCTAGCTTCCGTAGAGAAAATATGGTATTAGCAATAGTCTCTCCTTTAGTCATTAGTTTAAAATTCCTCGAAGTATAGTAAGAGTTACAAGTGACAACTGAGAGATTTCATGGAACAGAATATAAGGTACCTCCTAATTAATGGAGACTTCTTAGATGCTTGTCTACCAAAATCCATGCATTCTTTGTATCTCTTTGAAAAGGATATTAATTCTTGACCATATAATTATTCTATACACGTTTTATCACAGGTGAATCAGTCCTGGTCAAATGTTCACATGCTTAACGTCTAGGAATATGCAAAATAAAGACAAGTGTTTTGGAAGATACTGGTCATGAATTTTCTAAAACAACTACTGTAAAATATTTCAGTTAACCAGGGAGAACAAATGTAGTCAATATTGAATTTTGATTCCATACATTTCATTTATGCATTAATTACTCCCACAAGTTGGAAATAAAAGGTTTAATTTTCTGTTGAGAGTAAGCAATTTCCTATAGATTATTTCACTCTGCAATATATGATCTAATAATCCACCATTCATCAGTAGTTTGATGAACCAGTACAAATCTTAAGTACTGGATTATTGAAGCATGTGCACTAGACTTTTCATTAAAAAAAGTATCGACAATTTTTCAAATCCTATTATGGAATATCTGCAAGCCTTTTATTTATCTTAAGCTAAAACATACAATATACATCATACTAGAATCCACACGACGTGTCTAAACCCTACGATAAATAACCCAATCATCTATAGTTCCTCCCAAAAAAAAAAAGGAAAAAAAAATTCAACTATTTGAATCCTCTCGCTTAGAGCATCTATAGTTGTGGAGTGCCAAATTTTGTGTATTTGGCAATTAAAAATGGAAAAAATGATTTTGCGTTGCAGACGTCGAAAGCTTTTTTTTAAAAAAAATAATGTACCAGACGGTACATAATTCACCATCCTATCATTTAATAAATTATATATATATATATATATGGGAAAAAGGGGTATGAGCAACTTGCTCATTTAGTAAATAAGCAATTGGTGATGTGGCATACATGTGATTGGATATTCTTTAAAAGGGTTAGTTGTCCAATGTATCACATGCATGCCACATAATCAATTGCTCATTTACTAAATGGGCAAGTTGCTCATATCCCTTTTACCCTATATTATATATATATATATATATATATGAAAATCTTTCATTGTGTACCACCCCTCCGTGTGCACTCGGCCTTCCCGCCTTTGTATCGACGATCCGAACAGTTCTCATTGATCTACACATCTAAATTAGTCTATATATGTAAAATCAAATCATTTGAAATTGATTTGCACATCCATCACGTGACTATAAAAAAATAATGATTTTCAGCCATACAATTTTGTAACACTTCAGTAGATGGGCAAATGAATTTCATTATACATAAATATCTATATGAATTGGTGTGTGTGTGTATATATATATATAGATATTTATGTATATTATATATACATACAAACTATTATCTATATAATAAAACACAAAGAAAGCTATCAAGTGGTTCTCCTTCAATCTCCCCAAAATCAAAGGCCCAGATCTAACCTCACAAAACACATTTTTCCTTTCAAAATTTCAAACCTCAAAACTCAAATTCAAACTCCCCCTCTAAAAAAAAAACAACTCATTTATTTATTTATTTAATTATCTCTCTCTCTCTCTCATTCTTTCTCTATTTACTCAGAAATTTAGATTTTCAGATTTCATATTTGTAAATTTTCAGATTTTTTATATATGTTTTTTTATTATCCATGTTACATTGAAAATAACAAATATCTTCAATAGTTAAATTTCATCATTTTCAACCGTCAAAGTTCTAAAAGTTAGATTTTATACGCTCATTTATTATTATTTTCAACATATACTAATGGAAATATGGACTTTTATTTACAACTAATTATTATCATAGGCTAAAGTTGAAAAAAACCCCTTTAACTATTCCCTTAATGCAGAAAACCTCATTGAACAATTTTTATGTAGAAAATCCCCATGAAGTATGGTTGCAAAAAATTCACTACGTGTTAGTGAGCTTTCTGCTAAAGTTTAGTAAGGTTTTTTTTTGAAAATAATGAGAAAGATGCATGATGTTTTCTGAATCCTTGCAAAGATGAATGGGGTTATTTAATAAAAGCATAAAAGTTAGATGTGGTTTTTTGAAAATATACTTCAGGGTTTTTTTTTTGAAAACATACTTTATGGGGGTTTTCTGCATAAAAAATACTTCAGTGAGGTTTTCTGCATAAAGGAGATAGTTCAAGGGTTTTTTTTCTTCAAATTTAGCCTATTATCATACTATTCAAACTTGAGCTACATAATTGTTGTTTTACTGCTTACAAGGCTTTTCATATGCTGTATCGTTCCGAAGACGTGCTGTAGGCACGTGCCCACGGGCAAATCTAGTATATATAAATTTGGAGGAAAAGGAGATAAAAGTCTGGTGATGTGACATATGACATTGCTATTTGGTTTGTCAAATTTGACCCCAAAAAATGGCCATTGCCAAATTTGGCATCCCAAATGAGAGGTTGATGTGGAGGATTTTTGCCATTTGAGTTGCCAAATATGCAAATGACAACCTAAATGAGAGTTTGGTGTGGATGCTCTTAAAGATGTTGTAGCTGGCCTGAAAATGCTAAATTAAAATATAAAAAAAACCTCCCTGAACTATAACTTTTTTTTGCAGAAAACCACATTAATTTTTTTTGCGCAAAAAACCTCCCTCAATTATGTTTTCAAAAAAACACATTTTGACTCTGTCAGGTTTCTATTAACTTTTTGTCACATGCATCACACATGACTAAAAAAATGAAAATTTTGTCGTGAATTAAACCCCCTTTTCTTCTTCTTTCTTACCATTTCTTCCCCAAATCTAACCCAAATCTCAAATCAACCCGAAATCAAAACTCCCAAATCGATCTCTTCCACCACGACAACCCATCTCGATCTTTCTCCACCCCTTCGATCATCTCTTCTTAGTACGAACCTCCACTCCTCATCGAAACCCGAACTCACATAACCCTCGTCGAAATCCGCCGACTTCATGTCACCGCCATCTTCCACCGCTTATATGTCAGGGAAGTATTTGATTCTCATTTATGCATTTTGGTGTTTGGTTCTCTCTTTTTGTGTGTTGGTGTAGGCAGTGATGACAAACACCTTATGATCTGTACTTTATTTTTGAGCTTGTTGTATTTATGCATACTATTCAGTTTTGGCACTCTCAATTATGATGAAGGGGGTTACATGAGTCATTTCACTCATTCCTATATCCTTCAGATATTGTATCTTATATTTGATGTTTAGTTTAAATGCCTGGAACTTGAGTATGATGGGGGTAAATGATTCATTTCAGTTTCTAATATTTGATATTTGCAAATCAGTTTGGTTGAGTATCTGATATTTGCTGTTCAGTTTCTTTGTGATTCTATAATTCTAACTTATTATGATGGGGGTAAATGAGATATTTCACTCATTTATTTTTGCAACTGAGAGTGCGCAATTGAAGAAATCCATATTTATACGAAGGAGGGTGTATTTATGCATTTGAATTGATGCTTGATTATTTAATTAACTAATGCTTGATTATTTATGCATTTGAACTTGTTGGCATGAAACCCCCAAAGCAGCCCTAGTGAGAATAGTGTACTCTAAGCCTGCTATTTTTTTTAACTTTAAAATTTTTGTTTGGCAATTAGTTGTGAAATCATGAAGCAACAAATACAAAAGGTGTGCTAAGGCATGTTATGATTTTTTTAATCCTGATTGTATACAGAAGAGGAGAATTTGCATCAATACGAGAAGATTAAATAGAATTAGGGATAGAAAGGAAAATTTGATTGATTGATTATTGATTGAATAAACTGAGTACAATATGTTTTCTATATATATGAGAGAATGGAAGACTAAACCAATACATTATTTGATATAGGGATAAACTAATCTCTCTCATAATATAATATCTATATAATATCTAACACCCCATCTCAAATTCAAGTTGGTTTAAACAATATGAGTTTGGAATATTGACAATGTTGATGTGGTAGGGACGTCAAACTGTGATGCTGGAACGACGCTCAAGTAGATGACACAGGGAAGGTGCTTGATGGTGCATGTGTTGGGATCTCACCCCGGGCTTGAGAATACTAGCAGAGTAATGGAAGGAAGTAGTGGAAAGAATTAGTGGTGATGCACAGTTGAAATTTCCATATCCCGAACTGTGGTGGGATCTCCATATCCCGATCTGTTGGGATCTTACCCCGAACTGAGAAGCAGAATAAGTAGTATGTGGTGGAAGGAAGTGGTGTTGATGCACTGTTGGGATTTCCATATTCCGAACTATGGCGGGATCTCCATATCCCAATCTGTTGGGATCTCACCCCGAACTGAGAAGTAAAAGAAGAAGTATGTGGTGACGCACTATTGGCGCATATTGGGATCTCACTCCTGACTTGAGAATTGTCCCTAAAATGAGAACTGGATGCAGAAGATGGTGGACGTCGACGGAAGGTGAGGGAGACTGAAACTACGATGATGTTGATATCTCTCTCTCCCTCTTAAACTCGGCGTGAGTTTGCTGACAAAAACTGTAGAGGCTGAAGACCTACAAGATTATTATTATTATTATTATTATTATTATTATTTTGATGTTTTTTAATTATTTTTTTGATTTTTTTGGGTTTTTTGGAATTTTTTTGAAAAAAAAAGAAAACAAAAAAATGGGTTTATGGTGTGGGTTTGGGTTTGGTTTTGGTTAGGGATTTGGGTATGGGTTAAACGGGTCGGGTTTGAAGTGGGATTTGGGTTAGGTTTGAAGTTTGATATAAAGCAGTAGAGGAGAGCGGGGTGCTGCGGTGGAGATGGGGGAGGAGGCCTGCGGTGGTGTTGCGTGGCTGAAGATGGGGGCAGGAGGTGGTAGGCGGGATGTAGGTTGCCGATGTGGAGGCCTATGTTGGGGTGGCTGACGGGGATGAGCAATGGGTTTCGGGAAATGAATAAGGAAAAGATGAGAGGCGGTGGAGGTCAGCATCAATGAAGGAGGACGGGGTCCAGATCCTCGGCGTCCTCCTCCTCCTCGAGCTCACCCCATCGGATCTTGCTCGCGAGCGTACCATCTTTGTCCACCACCATTGTTGCAGATTCAAAAATGAGAGGAAGAAGAAGGCGATGTTTGTTGGTGTAGATGATTGTTGGAATTCATGTGATGATTGTTGCTGAAGTTGTTGGTGTAGCCACTTTTGTTATTGTTGTGGATTAGGGTTAGAGTTTATTAGTGATTTGGAGTTGATTAGGGATTAGGATTGATGGCTGATTTGGTTTGGGGGGGGGGGCGGGGGAGGGGGGAGATTAGGGGATTTGGGTTTAGGGATTTGATTGGGCGAGGGAGAGGAATGTCGGGAGGTGGAGTGATTCCGATAAAGACAAGAACCACTCCATCTCGATAACGAGGATCAAATTAGTATATGTCTTATAGGAATAGAGACTCTGATACCAAGATAGAATTAAAAATAGGAAAAAAAACTTTATTGACTGATTATTGATTGAATAAAATGAGTACAATATGTCTCTTATACATAGGAGAGAAGGGAAGACTAAACCAATACATTATTCGATATGAGACTAAACTAATCTCTCTCATAATATAATATCTAACAGTAGAAGAGAAGTAGAAGAAGGAGAATGAAGCAGTAGCTAGAAGAAGTTGAGAAGCATCAGCATAAGGAGAAGAAGTAGAAGGAGAAGCAGCAGCAGCTTGGAGCAGCTCTAGGCACTAGCAGCATCTCCAGGCAGCAATAGTAGCATCATTTTTTTCTTCTACATATGACCAATCATCCTGTCTATTATGTTTGGATCATGAACACTAAGTTGGTATACTGTTAGTTGTAAATGAAGGCTTGTCCCCTGCATGAAATTTTGCTGGTATTTCACATAATAGATTGATCATATATATATCTTGCTCTAACTGTAATGTTTTTGAATTTTGAATTTCAATATAGATTTTTGAAATCCAAATTTTCGGTAAGGAGTGTGAGGAGATTGTTCTGGTGTAATTTGAAATTTCAAACTAGTTTTGGTTGAAATTCAAATTATAAATTGTGGTGTGTTCGGCGAGTTCAAGCGTCTCAGTTTCGGTTAAGAACAACAACTACTGTTTAGAGCTGAATTTGACGCAATCGAAAGACGGCGTCGCGGTGGGGTTGGATTGGCAGCTGCACGACAGGAACGTCGTGGGGAGAGATGTATGTATGCCAGCAAGAGATGGTGGCTATGGTTGTTGCCAATGTGGACGTTTGGGGGAATGTGGAGGGAGTTATGGGGGTGGAGTGTTATCTCGGAGGTTTTTGAATTCCATATTAGACTTTTTTGTAACCCTAAATTACATTTGGGGGAGATAGGCGGGAGAACAGAATACAGCGGCAGCGTCTACAAGTTTAGTTAGGGAGGGACTAGTTAGGGATGTAGGCTTAGATTTGTAATTGTTCTCCACTGTTCCGTTTAGGAACAAATAGATGGATTGGTTTTGTACTACTTGTATTATTAATTTCTTATTAATGAAGCGGTGATGAGGTCCCTTTTTTCTTTTGAAAAAAAATAAAATAAATAACTGTAATGTTTTTGACTGTGATGATAACAGTACACCATATATAGTTTGTTACACGTATTCACAGTTTGTTTCATAAAAACATATGGAAATTATGGATGAATAACATGCTGAAAGCTTAGTTAGTGTCAAAAGTTAGAAAAAACCAGTAACAGGCAGATGAGAAAAGAAAGGGTAAGGAAACAAACTGTACATGGTGTATTGAGTATGTTGACGAAAGTATGGACTAACAAATCTAAAGACCAAGTGATGCTAATACTGCTTAGAAAAAAAAGGAGATGCAGATACTAATCTTTGAGTGACTGCATCCAAACAAGAAGAATTTTCCAAACCATGAGTCTCCATTATTTTTCTTTCAAGTACAAAAGTTTGTCCATGCTGAAGCTTTTGTACAATAGGAAACCATTTATAATGGAGCTTGAAATTTGTTACACCTATTCACACTTGTGCTTGATATAGATCTTCGACAAATTCTTTATTACATGCTAGAATGCCATAGTTTTCCTGGTGACAGAATTCTGAAATTGAAATTACGATTATGCTATGAACTTGCTTTTTAAAGTATGTAAATTTCATTTCATCATACATCCAGAAAATTAAACAGATTTAAAAAAAAATTGGGATTTCGGATTTGGGTGGTGGCACTAATGAGGTTGAGAAGATGGCGGCGATATGAAGTCAACGGATTTCGACAAGGGTTAAGTGAGGTCGGGTTTCGATGAGGGGTGGATGTTCGTATTAAGAAGAGATGATCGGATGGGTGGAGAAAGATCGAGATGGGTTGTTGTGATGGAAGGGATCAATTTTGGGGTTGTTATTTCGGGTTGATTCGAGATTAAAGTTAGATTTGGGAAAGAAATGGTAAGAAAGAAGAAGAAAAGAAGAAGAAAATGGGGTTCAATTCAAGCAGGGCAAAATTATCATTTTCATGAAGTCATGTGTGATGCACGTGATAAAAAAAATTAACAGAAATATGACGGAGTCAAAATGTTTTTTTTGAAAATATAGTTGAGGGAGGTTTTTGGCGCAGAAAAAGTTGAATGTGATTTTCGGTAGAAATGCCATAGTTTAGGATTTTTTTTTTCATTTTTAAAAATAAATTTAGCCGCCTGAAAATGTCTGCTAGGAACTGCTGGTTGGTGATGGAAATCCTATATAATGTAATGTACACAAGTCTTTTATATGCCTAACCCAAATTCTACCTCTAATATTAGAGTAAGTTTCACAAAGCCCCCTCTAGCTAGTATCAAGGTATACAGACTAACTAAATACAAAATGATTTCGTTTTGCAAAAAGTTGGCCCAAAAAGGCAAAATGAACTCTGAATTTAAAAGCAGAGTGCACGTATACAAGTATGTACACAGTATTCGTACATATACTACCACAGTAATAATTTTTTTTGATGATACGGATAGAGTCAACTGACTCCAGCCATGCATTAAGCAATCAAAAATTTACACCAAGAGTCTTACAAGAAGTAAAACATGCTAAAACCAAGAAAAAATAATTACAGATTAGATTGAAGCAAACAGGATACGACAATTGAAAAAAAGACACAGCCGCCGCAAGGAGCAACCAACAATTCAGACCGCGGTTAAAGCTGAGCTAACGTCCTGCGACGCCGAAAAAGGCAGCTGGACTAAGTAGGAAAAACCGATCCTCGGTCTCGAACACCGACTCAACTGTCCAAACAGCAGTGCCGCCATCTGACTAGCCACAGACAACACAACCCGGGATAGGACGAACACAACTCCCCAGCAGCCAGGGCCGAAGCCAGGAAGGGCTAACAGTGCAGAGAAAGAAAAGAAAAACGACGCTAACATGCAATGCGTTAGAGCGTCTAAATAAAACTAGACCAGTCGGACCACTCCGAACGAATAGCCAACAGACAACCACCAACATAAACATAAGCACATCCAGTTGAAACAAACCTCAGCCAAAAACGATTAAAACATAACCACTGAACATGCAAACCAAACAATAGGTAGAACATACACAGCAAGTAAACAGCTGAGCAATAAGCCAAGTAGCATTCACAAAGACCTCCAAACTAGAGTTCAACATTAGATAATTACACAAAGAACTGAGCAACAAAAGGGAAGGAGAATAGATGAAGGAGGCCAGTCAAAAAAAGAACATGGATGTATGCTGCAAACCCATCAGACCAAAAAGGCAGCGATACTCCCTAGCCAACTGCTGTCAGATCCACCCTCAAAACACGGCAACCCTACTCATCAACCCTGCATACATACAATATGGAAACATACGTCATGCCAACAAGAAAATACCATCACAGCGGAAAATAGTAGCTATAGAATGCTACAAAAACAGAAACGAAATAAATGATTAGATAGAACACCAATGCGTCCAACTCGGAAATGCAGGGAAACTTAAATAGCGTTGAGGTTAAGAAGACAATGGAAGGCCATTTCCAATCTCTCATACATGAGGGCTTCTCTGGCTTCAAATTTTAAAGATGAAGACCAAAATTTGAATAAAAACAAAAACTCGTCAGTAATCGAACGAGAGGAAGAAGCTAATTGACGGAAAATTATGTTATTCCTTTCCCTCCATGTGATCCACACGATAATCTGAAAGGAAAGGTACCACGATTTGTGGAATGCGCCATTAGGGGGACGCCTCATCCAGCATTCGACCAGACTGGCCGGGATGGCTGGCGATTCCCAAGCGAGCACCGTAATTTTCCAAAGTGGACGCGAAAAATCACAGCCCACGAACAAATGGTTAACATTCTCAGGAACGGAAGAGCAAAGCGGACACAATTGGCCCCAAGCTAGATTTCTCTTGTTGAGAATTTCAACGGTCAATAGTTTATTATTGAGGGAAAGCCACGCAAGAATTTTTACCTTTAAAGGGGCACAAGATTTCCAAACCAGGTCATAGAAAGGTGATAAAACGCCTCTAAAGTTAAGAAAACAATAGAAAGAACGAACCGAGAAGGTCCCTGATGAGTTCCACCGCCAAAATATCTCATCTTTATCCTTCGAAACAACATTTTTGAGAGAGGCTAGAAGATCATTAAATACATGGATAAGGTGAAAGGGAAGATTGGTTGTGAGGGGGATCGACCATTGCCTTTGAAAGTCGTTGTTGCTATAGTAGTTAGCAACCAAGGCAAGAGGATCGGAAGGCAGACGGAAGATAGCTGGGAAAGCGGTGGCTAATGAAGTATTATCGATCCATAGGTCGGTCCAGAATCTGGTCATGGATCCATCGGCACAGGCGTGGCTTAAGCCGCATTGGAAAGCCGCCGTCGCTTTCCAGACTCCCTTCCAGAAATGGGAGGCATTACGATGAGTTTGATCCGGGAAACTCCACCAATCATCGACCGAAAAGTATCTGTCTTTGATACAATTGATCCAAGGAAGGTCATTTTTTTTTAGAAATCTCCAGAGCCATTTGCCCAGCAATGCTAGATTCTGGTGCCTAAGGTCTAAAACCCCCAATCCTCCAGCTACCTTAGAAGAACAGATAAGTTTTCAGTTACACAGATGTGATCCGGGATTGTAATGAGAAGACCCAGACCAGAGAAAGTTGCTTCTGATCTGGTCTATCCTCTTGATAACCCAAGAAGGAATGAAGTAGAAGGACATCATATACAGTGGAATCGAGGATAGAACTGAATTGAGCAAAATTAATTTACTGCCACGGGATAGCTGTCTCCCGGACCAAACCGATAGCCTGAATTCCACCTTATCTATCATGGGGGACCAATCCGATTTATGTAATTTACCCCATCTCAGCGGGATGCCTAAATACGTGATTGGAAAAGAAGCAATTGGGCAGTTAAAGAATTCGGATATTTCTTTCTGCCTGTTAGGCGAACCTCCCAACCAGAGGACAGAAGATTTATGAAAATTGATCGAGAGCCCTGAGGCTAGTTCGAAACAATAGAGCAGGAGTTTCAGGTTTCTCAGAGACTGAGAATTAGGCTTAGCAAAAATGATGGTGTCATCGGCGTACTGAAGATTCAGCACGCCATTGAAACTGCGAGAGTTTCCAAGACCTTCAATTACCTGGGTTTTCCAGGCATTGCGAAGGAGCTTACTGAACACATCAGCTACTAACGAGAAGAGGAGGGAAGAAAGCGGATCACCTTGCCTGAGACCACATTTGATTTTAAATTTGTGGCCCTCGGTACCATTAATGAGAATTGAAGAGGTGCCGGGGAAAAGGCTGAATTTAATCTAAGCAATCTATTTGGGGCCAAAACCTCTATGAAGCAAGATATCAAAGAGAAATCCTAACTGACGTTGTCTTAAGCATTTTGAAAGTCTAGTTTAAGCAGAATACCTTCTGATTTAGTCTTATGACAAAGAGAAATGATTTCTTGGGCCGAGGCTACATTATCAAGGATAAATCGATCCTTGATGAAACCCGATTGGGCAGGATCGATAAGAGGGGAGATAACTTCGCTAGTCTAGCAGAGAGGACCTTCATGATAATTTTGAATGTGGAGTTGATCAGGCTAATCGGCCTAAAATTTGCTACTGAATTCGCTCCTAACATTTTAGTGATAAGAACAATATGAGCATAGTTGATACGGTCGAAAGAGAACGAGCCTAGGTGAAGTTCTGAGAACATACAGAAAAGGTCATCTTTCAATCAATTTCAGAATTTTCGGAAAAAGAAGGCGGGGAAACCAATTCTAGAACTTCGCTAAGTCTACCATAGTAATAATTGGAGACAAAGTCTTTGTCAACTTAATTGACTGCGTGGCGGTTGCTTATCCCATTCAATATTCTATCGTAATTACTAACACACACATCAAATTGAAGAATATTCTCATCCCTTATATTTTTTTCTTTCTTTACTTCATTAGTCAATTTGAGAAAAATAACAAGAAAGCCACCTCCCTATATAAAGACACATGAACTCCCCTTAAAAAACAAACCAACGAGTTCCTCAAATCTCATCATATATCAAGAGCGGGAAAAAAAAAAAAAAAAAAAAAAAATTCAAACTATAGCTTTTTGATTCGTCTCTAAATGGAGAGACCAAAAACACTGCTTTCTTTCTTCTTCGTATTCTTTCTCTTTTGGTTCTTCTTCATTAACAATCAAGCCCTAATTATGGTCGCAGAGGCAAGTGTTGTCATCGATGTCGGAGTTGTTCTTGATTTCGACTCGGAAATTGGGAAGAAGAACTGGGCAAGTATATCAATGGCAATTGAAGACTTCTATGAGTCCCATGAGAACTATACAACTAGGGTTGTTCTCCACCCTAGGAGTTCTCAAGGAGACATTGTGGGTGCAGCTTCTGCAGGTATTTAATCATGTTTATTAATATACTTTTATATCTTAATTAACTCTTCTTTGATGGGGTAATTGTACGTATGATAACCATGGTGTTCCTATTTCCATTTCTTAATTAATGAGATTTGTGTCGCCCCTAGCTGGTGGATATTTTATTCTTGATACATAATTAGAGATATAGGAAAGGCCAGAAACAATACTGCATGCCTTTGGAAGTTATATACATACATTTTTATCTAGTCTCGTCAATACATACATGCTGTTATATACATACTATTTGTTAAGCTTACGGCTACCAAGCGAAAACCCTGAAAATTAAGATATATTGTCATTATGCAGAAAAAATATAAATAGTTATGACCATCAATCAATTTTGTTTTGTTCTTCGTATTCTTCTTCACTTATCCAGTTATCTTAGGTATGTAAGTGGACAGGGTTTGTATTAGAAATCAACTCTTTACATGTATCCTAGTTAACGCTTATTTCTTTAATTTATTGTCGTCGATAATCAGAATAAGACTGTTTTGTTTTCGAGTCATAAATAAAGGATGCTTGTGTTTGGGTGTTTTTTTTTTTTTTTTTTTGATAATCTCGTGCCTTGAGTAATTAAACTTCAACATAAAACTAAGTCGGATCTATCACGAATGATTTAGAAGCTTAAAAAAGAAATTTAAATTTATGGAAAACAAACCTTTAGTAAAATACCCATTCTGATATGATGTACTATAGATCTGGATATGGGAGAGGAGTGTCCTTGTACACCTTGGATTTCTGCGATCTAAGTTTGAACAAGTCAGGTTAATAAACCAGCTAGCTGAAACCAGCCTATCAAGTCGAACAAGATAAATAATGTCAGCTGCTGCTGCAAGCATTACATCACAACTTTCCAAGTTGCACTTAGTCTTTAACAACTTCACTGTCAAGGCACTTAGTCTTTAATAAAAAAAATTCACTGTCATTTAATTTAGAATTATTTTGGCAAGTATCACTGAATTTAATAGTAAAGCCTTTTTATTTGTTTGAAAGTCAAGGCATTGCATAGGAAAATCAATAATTTGGCCATTTCTTTTCAAAATATAAGTCTTTCTATTTTTTTTCCTTTTCATAATACTAGGTTTGTCCGTTCACACGTGCCTACGACACGTCTTCAAAACGGTGCACCAAGTTTGATTATATAAAATAGTTTTAGAAGTCCAACAAATTAATTGAAGTAGGAAACATATTATATGAGGAAGCAACATATCTACCTTTAAGCTCAACCATCGTCTTCTTGATCATTAGCTTGAACTTACCTGGAATGCATATAGTTTGTTAGAAACACTGCATGTAGTATTTTTTTAACTTTAGTATCACTTTTAGATGCTTGTAATAGTTATGCAAGGATATGATCATATAGGTTTTATAGAGCTTACTCTAATCCCATAACCACTATGAGCATGTCTAAATACAACGGTAACCCAAATCCAGGTGTGAAGGTATCTACCAGGGGCGAAGGCAGAACAAAATTTTCAGGGGGGCTAAGAAAAAATTCTATAACTATATATAAATATATAGATAATTTTCATAATTTTTAGGGAGGCCAAATAATAAAATTTAATAGATTTAAGGGGTTTTTTAAAAAAAATTCAAAAAATTTAAGGGGTTCTTCAAAATTTTGGGGGGGCCCGGGCCGCCCCGGGCCCCCACATAGCCCCGCCCCAGGTATTTACAATACCAATAATCTAAACATTTATTTTTCTGAGACTCAGTTTGCAATTGAAATATCTCTTATTATTATTTCAACCAAATTGTAAGACATGAAGTTCTTATTGTCATTTCTTTTATCTACACTTTGTCTCCCTATTGCACCTTTATGAAAATCAAAATCAAAATGGATCAATAACAAATTTACTTTAGCTGTATTTCTTGAGTGGAGAGTTTGCACCCTTCACTGGTAAACTCCAGTCATCCCATTCCTACATATCTAAACATACACTAAAATTTCTTATATGTTATGTTATCCATGGTGTCTAATAACCAGTGAAGGGAACACTTCACGATAGTATATTCTCTTGTAGTACAGAAATTAATGTTGCATATTTGCCAAGTTATTTTAGGTTGTTGATCAGCTTACCTATCCTGCTATGGTTTGGGAGCCCAAACTGAGGTCACCAAATAATCCATCTCTCACTTGCGTACACCTTAAATTAAAACCAATAAAAAATTCATCAAATAAATCACAAAATTAAAATTTTTTAAAACAAAAAATAAAACAATCATAGCGCTCTGAACTTAGATCTCATGCACACACAAAATTCGAGTTAGCAAAAAACTGAGTAATCCCCTGCACACACAAAATAAAAAATTAGAATGAGAATTCAGTTAATGAGATGAAATTAGAGTCGCTGCTTCACATGTAGAGGCTCTCGATTTGGTGGAGGGGAGTTGCCAATACAGAGTTGCTTGATATTCACGCTCGATTCGGTGGAGGAGAGTCGCTGATACGGAATCAATAGCGAATCAGATATCGGCGACGACCTCTTGATTAGGGTTCGACATTGGATTTGGATTTAGATTTAGATTTGCTTTGAGATTCGCGCTTGAGAGGACGATGGAGGCTTCACCAATGGAATGGAAGCGAAGGTTTAAGAAAATGGTTTTAAGGATTTGGAGTTAGCGACTTAAAAAACCCTAGGGGAGAGTGTAGTGCCTCGGATCCCACTACCAGAAATTCGTGACACAAACTAGAATCTTTTCCTTCGAATGCATCTCAACACAATAATAATACAAAAAATTTAAAACCTTTTATTGCTAAATAAAATTATTACATCATCAATTACAATCATTATCTTGTTCTTGAACAAGCAATACAATTTACAACCACTTATTACAATTTCTACTGAGTAACAACTAACGCTTGCCCTTCGGAACATTAGTCCACCGATCTTCACTAGAACTCCACAAAGTGGTTAATCTGCTTCCCTGAGATGTGTTTGCGGCTTGAGTCTTTCGCTACGCTACTGATTTTTCTGCAACTGCTATTACGGTGGAATATACTCTTGATAATCTCCTTGGATGCTCCACTGGTCCTGAGCATTCCTGCATTCGCGATTCGGCATTCATCACCTAATTGAGTGGGCACGTCAGTACATATATTGACGCTATGCTGATAAGAAACAACGATCTTCAACTTGCACAAATACAATCAGTCTTGATGGAAAAGGAAACGTGTATCCTAACTTCCTAGTGTCTGTGTATGCCATGAACTGAAGTCTAATGCACAATACAATTTACAGAAACAAATACACTTAATCTAATGTCAGGAAGACTTTGGAAACGCATGCATCCCATACTACATACGCTCCAAATCAAGCCATCTTCTCTAGTTCAGGGTTTCGAACCCTCTCTATGCTTGCATTCTACTATTGTACACTTTCTGCTCCATAAGTATAACATGATTGAGGAGGTTGCAAAATTTCAGGGTGTCCTTATTTGCCACTAATAACCGGTGTACCGGACCTCACTCAAAAGCCGTGATGAACTACAAGGTACCTCGTACCAAGTGGCGCTGAAGACTCATAGGGAACCCCACCTATGGCACGTTCGTGTCTACCAACATAGAACCAGGAACATCCCGTTCTTATCAAGGTACCTCAGGAATTAACAGAGCGAGATACGGCTCCCGTGTTCTCGACTAGTGAGAAGACGCAGCTCATATCCCTTTGACAGGAAGAGACAACCCTCGTTATCAACGCTTAGTGCTGGCCCTTAGAAAAAATCGGATTATAAGGTATCACCCCTAACACCAACTCGTTCCTCAAGCGGCAGAGGTAAAGAAAATAGTTAAATAATAGTTGCTACCAAAAAAACGCTGTATATTCAAAATATGCACAGTGTTTTGATTGAGCCCGAATGGTCTGTCAAAATAATAACCTGGTGAGTCGACATTTATCGGCTGCCGCCATCTCTGTTGGTCCCTGACCAAATTCCCGGTCCGTGACCCTCAGCGAGCGGTACAACGGTGCCCAATGGATGCCTTAACTGGTAATAGAGGTGAAACAATTCCGAACATAAACACCCAACTATTGACAGACCTAGGGGTATCATGTATGAATTCTGGACGAAACAACAAACAATTCGGTTAAGGTCCAAACCCAAATATCGACGACCCGATCTCCATCGTTCGCCACCACCTCTGACTCGGATCGCATCTAGTATCCCAGCTCGTGATCAATTACCCATTGGGTAAGAATGCATCGGCACACGAGGGATGAAGATCCAATTCTCGAGGCTAAAAATCCCAATTCTAGTCTAAGGGTCGATCGTCGTAGGGTAATACTTTACCCTAGACGATCCCCCCCACCCAACAACTCAAATCAATAAAAGTCATTACACACATTTAGAAAAACTCAAAACATGAAAGAATCAAGTATTTCAAACATATAAATGTTACTAACATACAAATCCAAGACTTAGGTGTAGAACAAATTGATCTATTTGTCAAAATATACAACTACTACTAAGATTGAATCTGTCAAGTTATTAGAGAAATTCATAACTTCTAATCCACAAACTGGAATTTTATGAATTAATACTCTTTGGAAAGCTAAGAGTGTCTACTTTAATTCTCTAGTTAATCAATTCCTCAGATTCTAACCACACAGGGCTAGAAAATCACAAATTCTCAGACATGTTAATCTGAACTCACAGCTGCTTGTTCTTGCCAATGTCATAACAACTTGCTCACTTATCAGAATCACATGATCTTGAATTTTATGGAAAGCTATGAGTTTCTACTACAACTTTCTAGTTGATCACATCGTCAAATTTATTCATTAAAGCACAATAAAACCCCTATTTTATTAACTTACTCTACAATTTTTTTTTTTTATGATCGGAAGGATCTTCGAGATCCGTTCCACGAATTTTAAAAAAATTTTACGATTTTTTAATAATTAAAACAATTTTTTAGTGCAAAAAAATGTAGTGGGCCCCTTTACGGACTGATCTTCATGAACCGTCCAAGGGGTTTTAGCATTTTTTGTATTATTTTTTTTCAGAAATTCAAAAAAAGCATGGGATGGATTTTCGAGTTCCGTCCGACCAATTAAAAAATTAATTTTTTAATTGGGACAAATCTTGAAGATCCGACCTGTATAATATGCATATTCTCATTTCCACTCTCATAAATAGCAATCTACTATTGCAAAATCGTCAAAATATGCATATATAGTCAACGACTGCAGCGTTTCGTTTGCTAAAATATGCATAAAATGGATAAATAGCAAACGACTGCAGATGCTCTAATTTTCTATATTTTATCAAATAATCTATATACTTACATTCTTTGGGAAAAAATGTTTAAGAAACTACACATTTTGTACCAAAAATATTATACTACAAGCCTACTACGCAATTTTTACTTAGTTTGCCATATGATTAGCTACTTATAATAACCTAAGTTGCTTTCTACCAAAATTTTGATAGTTGTCAACCTGATGAATTACAAGAATGCCCAGGCCATCATTGGGCCAAGCACATCTTCTCAAACCGAATTTGTGGCCAGCCTCGGCAACAAGACCCAAGTGCCTATCATCTCCTACTCCGCCACAAGCCCCTCTCTGTCTTCTGTCGTGACGCCCTACTTCATTCGAGCCACCCTCAATGACTCAGTTCAGACTGGAGCTATCGCTGCTATAGTCAAGTTTTATGGGTGGAGGGAGGTGGTTCCAGTGTACGAAGACACAGATTATGGGGCCGGAATTATACCTTCTCTCATTGACGAGTTCACTGCTATTGATACACGAGTTCCATATCGGTGTGTTGTGCCCAACAATGCTACGGATGACTGGATTGATGCAGAGTTATACAGGCTGATGTCCATGCAGACTCGAGTGTTTGTTGTTCATATGATGCCGGACCTTGGAAAACGTTTCTTCCAGAAGGTATATATATGTTAGAAAATTTTCTCTGATATATATTCACTGTCTTCGCACAAGTAGTACATGTTTGGTTAAAGTTGATATAATTTGTTTTCACTGAATTAATGGATTCCACATACTAAATATGCTTATAATTAGTGTAACCAATGCTAGTCAGTTATATATAGTACCAGACTGCACTTCAATGCAATACGTACTAGATCAACAACCCCATGAGATTAAGCAAACAGGGAAACGAGGGCATAGCTTCTAGCCCATGCATGGTCTGTCAGCTCGAATTCTAAAGGGATCATGATCCCACGCTCCCAGCCACTATTAAAATTCTTGCAAAAATGTTCATTGTGGACAATAATTTTCTGTACATAATTAAAGTCAATAGCCTCACATATTTACATATTAGGAAAAGGGTAATCCTACATCCACTACCAATTTCACTACCATTTAAATTAAATGGTAGTGAAATTGGTAGTGGATGTAGCATTACTCTTAGGAAAATGACCAAATGATCGCAAAACCAAAGTATATATACTAATTCTCAAATAACATTCAAAGATCTTAAAATACTCAAATAGCACCCCAAGTTTTTAAATATAGACGAAAAAACACATGCCTTTAAGTTTTCCGTTAAGTTAATTGAATATTTTCCGAATACATCTCTTAACGGGTTTAATCCCGTTAAAAAGAGTATGAAATACCGAAATTGTCCACACCTATTAATGGATTTAAAATTCAAACTCATCTCCACCGCGGTACCGCCGACCGCCATCTCCACCATCTCCATCAACCACCAAGAAAAAATGAAAAAAAAAAACTGGAAAAAAATGAACTGAAAAGAGAAGAAGTAGAAGAGAGTAGTGGTATTTCTGCTAAAAAAATTGACGGACGTATTTTAATTTCTTTCCTATTTTAAAAACTTAAGATGATATTTAGATATTATAAAAATTTTGGGTGCTATTTAAAAATTAAGGTAAACTTTGGATATTATTTTGTCCTCGATCCCCTTCCTTATTATATTATGGCTTCTACTATAAATAAAATTTGAGTGATTTGTTATACTTGGTCTGCGTTCATGCAGGCTGGATCCGTTGGGCTGATGAGCAAAGGTTATGCCTGGATCATCACAGATAGCATGGCCAATGTCCTATCCACTCTGGGCCCCACCACTCTTGGCTGTATGGATGGTGTCCTTGGTGTCCGACCCCACATCCCCCGCTCCCCGTCCCTTTCCTCCTTCACCTCTCGCTGGCGCACTCGCCTCTCACGTGATAAACCCCCCCTTCCTGCCAGTAGTCCTACCATCTACCAGCTCCGGTCTTATGATGCAGCCTGGTCCCTCGCCCTTGCTGCAGAAAACTTTCAAATTCACAGTACCCCTTCTTCCATCACTTCCTCGTCCCCTGCCTCCTCAGGCCTGACAGACCTGGCCCATCTCAAGGTCTCAAAAACTGGACCCCAATTACTCGACTCCATCCGAGCTGTCAATTTCCGCGGTATAAGCGGCAACTTTAAGCTCATCAACGGCCAACTACAATTTTCCTTGTTTGAGATCGTGAACGTAGTCGGGGAAAGCGCAATCAGAAGAGTCGGGTTATGGTCACCAGGTGTAGGTTTAAGAAAGCAGTTGAAGCAGAGATCGGATACAGGTCTAAAGTCCGTTATTTGGCCAGGGGACACTAAGGACGAGCCAAAGGGGTGGGAAATACCGACATTGGGGAAGAAGCTGAAGATTATGGTGCCAGTGAACGACGGGTTCAATCAGTTTGTGAATGTTAAGACCGATGAAGTTACCGGGACTCTGACAGTAACCGGGTACTGTATTTCTATATTTGAGGCAGTTATGAAAACATTGCCGTATCATGTGCTATTCGAGTATGCGCCGTTCCCCAGGACTTCCTATGATGATCTCGTCTCCCAAGTTTACTTTAAGGTTAGTTATATGAACCGATATCTAAATATCATAAAATAGCACATACAAGGCACACATTTTTAGCCAACTTCTAATTAATACATAACCTCATGAACTTACAAAATATAAGAGATAAATTATGTAGAAATTAATACATGCAATAACAAAGACTACAACTCTATGAAGATCATCTAGTGCCAAGGAGTACAAGATGGTATATATGGTATAATTCTCTTATAAAAATAAGAAATCCATTTACCTCTATAGGAACACAGTTAAAAGCATGTACTCAACAATGCTAGAGCACATAAGAGAGATACAAGGCTTGGGGTACGGTGTATGTGCTACACAGTTAATCATTCAATTCTGCTTCAATTAAAACATGCATGTGTTATTGTAGGTAGAATTGATAACCTGAATAGAATTCTTGGGTCAGCAGATAAACTAATCCTAATCCTGCAGCCGATATAACTAAACTATTTGTTGGCCTAAAAGATGAGTAAGTTCAACATACATAATCATCTGCATCTTGTATCCAAAATTTCTGTAAAACATAGACAGGGCCGGACCTGAGATTTCCCAAGATTTACAGTGCCTTCTGCGGAAAGAAAAAACTGGACCTTCTTTACATATTCTAATACTAATTTTACTTTATTTTGTTTTCAACGTCATGTATGTGTGTATATATATATATATATATATATATATATATATATATATATATATATATATATATATATATATATATGTATATAGGGTAAAAGGGTTATGAGCAACTTGCTCATTTAGTAAATGAGCAATTGATTATGTGGCATACATGTGATTGGACAATCTTTAAAAGGGTTAGTTGTCCAATGCATCACATACATGCCACATAATCAATTGCTTATTTACTAAATGAGCAAGTTGCTCATATCCCTTTTACCCATATATATATATATATATATATATATATATAAAACACAACGATAGGGGCCTTCTTGATTTGTAGGCCCTGTGCGGTCGCACATGTTGCACGGGCTTAGGGCCGGCCCTGAACATAGGTGGGCTTTATTTGCATGCCTCTAGCACTACTAAAAATAGTATAATTGCAAAAAATAGTATATTTATAATAATATATGATATAATTTTCTAACATTCATATAATGCAAGTTAATTAACTTTTCTATATGTAATGCTTTGAATCAAGCGGTGACGAGGTCACATTTTATTCAAACAAAAATGCTTTGAATCAAATTGCAGAAAGCGGATGCAGTGGTAGGGGACATGACAATCATTGCAAATAGATCTCAGTACGTGGATTTCACCCTCCCTTACACGGAGTCAGGAGTTGCGATGGTCGTCCCAGTACAGGGTGATAGTAGTCAGAACGCATGGATATTCTTACAACCCCTCACAACTGACCTCTGGCTGGCCAGCCTCGCATTCTTCTTCTTCACTGGCTTTGTCGTGTGGGTGATTGAGCACAGGATCAACACAGAGTTCCGGGGCACGCCATCTCAGCAAATGGGCACAATTTTCTACTTTGCTTTCTCCACTATGGTCTTTGCTCACAGTACAGTCCCCATACTTTCATCTATATAATTTTGAAAATTCAACTCTTTTTTTACGTTCATCCTTAGCTTTCAGAACAACCTTTTGACCTGCTAAAGTAATTTTCTTTGTTTAAAAATCTTTCTTAATCTAAGCATATTTGGTTAATGTCACATAACAATGATGACAGACTAAATTATTTTGGATTGAAACAAATTAGATATCATTATAACTTGCTGTTGTTCATGAACGTATGTTGTTTCTCAAAAATTTATCTTATTGTTGTTAGCCTAAATTAATGTTGTTATGTCGTGGACTGTTGTTGAATGCAGAGGAAAGATTGGAAAGCAATTTGTCAAGGTTTGCTGTGATCATCTGGGTATTTGTCGTGCTGATACTAACGTCTAGCTACACGGCTAGCTTGACGTCAATGCTCACTGTGCAGCAACTCCAACCTACAGTGGCTGATGTGAGTGAACTAGTCAAGAACGGAGACTATGTAGGGTACCAGAACGGGTCCTTTGTGGAAGGGCTACTGGTCCATCAGCTCAAATTCGAGAAAAACAAGCTCAGAATGTACAACACTCCACAAGAGTATGCTAGTGCTCTATCAAAAGGGAGCAAAAATGGTGGAGTAGCGGCAATCTTTGATGAGATTCCTTATCTGAGGCTCTTCCTATCTGAGAACTGCGCCAATTATGCTATGGTTGGCAGGATTTATAAAACGGACGGATTTGGTTTTGTAAGTACCAGCAATGCAGCTATATTTACATAGTATTCTAACACGGAGTTCAATACAAATCTTAAGATTTGGTTATAAACACAAACAATACCCGAAGCTTTTTTTGTGATTCTTACAATCAAGTTCATGATTCATTAGGAACTCATCATATTGTACAGATGAGCTATTGGAGTGATGTAGCACATGAATCTATACACTATTAACATGGGTATGTGATACATTTTCTCATTTCCCCTTCTTTATCAGGTATTCCCGATAGGATCTCCTCTCGTTCCCGACATCTCGAGGGCTATTCTCAATGTCACAGAGGGTGACTCAATGACCCTAATTGAGAAGCAATGGCTTGGGAACCAGACAACTTGCCCTACCGACGCCGATAGCTTCACCTCCAATAGCCTCAACTTTGGGAGCTTCAAAGGCCTCTTCATCATCACTGGTTTTGTCTCTTCTCTTGCTATAATCGTCTTCTTTATCACCTTCCTCTACAAAGAGTGGGATGAACTGAAGGCCTCTGCTTCGCAAAACTCCTTATTGAGGACACTGGCACAATGGGCTAAACACTATGACACCAAGGATCCGAGTTGTAATACATTCAAGGATTATGCTACCAGTGAGTCGTCCCATCGCGGGTCGGGTCATAGCAATTTGGGCAGGCCTGACCCGCATGTTCAAGGTTCACAAAGCCCAGCTAGTGTGATCTCCAATCTTTCTGGATTGAATTTTGGGTCTCCAGAAGATGGGAGGTCAGTCACGGAGGGAGATGGGTCAGAATTTTGGGACCCACCGGAGGAAACTGCAATTGAAAGGGGGATGACATCGAGATGAAAGATGAAAGTTAGAGGAGAAAACCACTGATATTCTTGTGTAAATAGAACCGATGCAGTTGGAACGGTAACTTCGATTATGAGATCACTCCTTAAGTACTTAGAATTGTAAAAATATACGTGAAAGGCATACCGTAAAGAGTAACGAGTTATATTAACATAACAGGACTAGGTAAAGTTATATTGAGCTTGACCAATATGAATAATCTTAACTAGGTTGATACAGTCTAAGGCATGATTGTGATTGTTTTTAATACCAGTTCGTAGTCGAGGGCTAAAGGTTTTGCTGGATATATAAGTATATTCTCAATATATAAATAATATTATGTATAATATTATTCTATGGGTGACAAGTGTGTTACATGTACTAATTGCATGAATATCGGACCTCAAGTTGAGTGGGTTTAGAACCCAGTATCCAAACTGGTATTTATTCTATAAATACTGGTTTATGATAGTAGTCTAGGTATTCTAATCTTGATACATATGGTAAATATCTCAAGCACCTTAGACTAGAATATTAACTATAATTTATCTTGTTATTTTTTCTCACAATATTTAACAATCATGAGATATTTATTTATTAATTTTATTGTGAGATTAATAAGAGTGAGATCGTTGGAATTAATTCGTCATCGTTTTCGATCTCCGTTTGTCGGGATCTCGCCGACCTCGCTGTCGTCATAGTTAGCCGTTGTCGTCGCCGCCGTAGGGGGCTCAGGATGTGGTCTTGTGTGGTCCACCCAGCTGCCACTTCCTCTTCTTATTAGTCCAATGACGAAGTGGAGACTCATTACGATCTAGCCACAGACTCTACAAAGTAGCCGCCGCAGAAATGTCCCATGATATCATATTCTCTTTCATGATCCACTGACCCCAAATCTTAGATGTTGAGCTCGAGATCTCCATAATGCCAAATCCTAACGTCACACCTCCTAAGATAGCATAGCCCTAGGGCACTGTTGCTGCCGATTTTGGTGTGGGAGCAAATAGATAAATTTGTGGATTCTTGGAGAAAACAATAAAGCAAACATGTTGACCTGTTGAACTTCACCGATGTGTTGACTTGGTCTCTCGCCGCTGCTATGAACCTGCAAAAAGTGCGAGACACCGGGATGGATCCCGGCGATGCACCCTCCGACGCTCTTGTTAGTAATCTGAATGATCAAGAAAGAGCTTTTATTGTAAAAGTATTGATTACCTGGTAACAGTGGGGGGAGAGGGGTATTTATAGTCGCCTTAGGGATCCTTTTCAAGATAAGAACATATCTCTACTTTCCGGTGTGAATGGATAGAAGCGGTTAAGATCACTTCTTAGAGATAATTATGAATCTGAATTCTTCTTTATTCTTTTGAACTGGTTTGTAACGGGTTGGGACCCACACCCAGTAAGACAGATCCGTTCATGGGTTATTGGGCTTTGAAGAAAGACCCAGTTCCCATTTCAGACCCGTTCGAAGGTGAAATTACCGTTTTACCCCTGAGCTTTAAGATTCGTGTCCGATTCGAACGGTCCCGATTTAATCCCATTTTTAGCCATATCACGAGCCCCCCACTCGTGGAGACTGAGTTTTACAGTCTTTAAGGAGTAGTTTTGTTGTTCTAATGGCGTACCAGATTTTATCGGTGTTCTTAAGGGAGTTTGGATCTTGCACGGGGTGTAACGGTGTTATTCTGGGCTTGTAAAATGCCCAAAAATATCGTCAAAATTTTCTGGATCTTTGGTGATTTTTCCAGATTTTTCTGAATTTTTTCTCATTTTTTTGAATTTTTTATTCATTTTCCGAATTAAATAAATAATTATCGAAAATATTAATTAATTATTCTAATTTAATAATTATATTTTTCAGAATTTTAAAATTATTTTCTGAATTAATAATTATTTTAAGAATTTTTTAATTAATTTTTTTCGTTTTTTAAATATTTTTTCGGATTTTTTTAAATAATTAATACAAATAATAAAAAAATAAATAAATTAAATATTACCTGGATACGTGGCGCATTTCTGGACGTCGATCGTGATCAGATGGCACGCATCGCAAAGCAGATCATGCTCTGGACACGTGGCACGTTTCTGAGAGTCGATCATGATCAGATGGCGTGCATCGCAAAGTAGATCATTTTCTGGACACGTGGCGCGTTTCTGAGCATCAATCATGTCGTGGCACGAATTTTGAGACGATCGAACGGCGCGTGTAGGTCGGCAGCATTTTTTCTCCAATTTCGAGCTCAGTACGTCGGCAGCTCGGCACCCTGCGCCAACCACTCAGAAGATGCCACGTGGCACGGTCAACGAAGGCGTTGACCACCACGTGGCACAATTTTTTATTTCATTTTATTTTATTTTTTATTTTTTTTCTTTTCTTCTTCCCCGCTCCATTTCTTTTTCTTCGTCTCGTCTCCCTTCTTCGACCTTCGTTAGCTCGCGAGAGAGGTCGACGGGGAAGCTCGGAGCTCGCTATTGGAGCTCAGAGTTGGGGTCGACGAGGAGAGCTCGAGCTTCAACTGCGGAGGCTCGACGCCGTGGAGTGAGGTCGACGATGGGTTTTGGAGCTCAGGATGGGGAGCTCGGCCATGGCAGAATTGGCGGAGTTCGAGCTTCGACTGTGTTGGCTCGACGCAGTGAAGGAGAGCTCGACGAAGTGGAGCTCAGCTATGGCGGAACTCATTGAGGTGGGCTCGATGACGGAGGAGAGCTCGACGATGGGCTTCGGAGCTCAAGATGGGGACTGAGGTTGGAGCTCGGCCATGGCAGAGTTGGCGGAGTTCGAGCTTCGACTGTGGCGGTTCGACGCAGTGAAGGAGAGCTCGACAAAGTGGAGCTCGGCCATGGCGGAGTTGGCATAGTTTGAGCTTCGACTGTGGCGGCTCGCGCAGTGAAGGAGAGCTCGACGAAGTGGAGCTCAGCCATGGCGGAACTCATCGAGGTGGGCTCGACGACGGAGGAGAGGTCAGAACCTTGGAGCTCGGCGAGGAATGGAGGTGTGCTCGGTCATGGCAGAGTTGGCGGAGTTCGAGCTTCGACTGTGGCGGCTCGACGCAGTGAAGGAGAGCTCGACGAAGTGGAGCTCAGCCATGGCAGAACTCATCGAGGTGGGCTCGACGGAGGAGGAGAGGTCGGAACCTTGGAGCTCGGCGAGGAATGGAGGTGAGCTCGGCGTTGAAGGAGATGGGGTCGAGCTTGGCAGTGTGAGGTTGGAGATGGAGCTTGGCGAAGGTCATGGAGCTCGATGCCATGGCGACGCTCGGCGAAGAAGTATGAGTTCTGAGCTTCGGTGTAGCTCGTGAAGGTGGTGAGCTCGACAGTGGGTTTCACCATTTCAGAATTTTTTTGGTTCCACTTGTTTTTGGCGAGAAAGGTGGAAGAGAAGAAGAGGTAGGAGAACGGGTCGGTTCGGGTGTCCCAACGGGTTTGAGTCCAACCCGTTTACCCCTTCACCTCTTTTTCGTTTTCTGCTTTTGGGCTGCTTCTTGTTCGGCAAATCTGAGCACAAATTTTGAGGTGCATTTTTGGCACTTTGTAGTTCGGTAGATCGGTAGCTCGAATTTCAGATCCGAGCTACGTGGCTCCATCTGGATGGTTGATCACGATCGTGGCACGAATCACAAGGCAAGAGGCTTAGATTTCGAGAAAACGTTATCTTGTTGTTTTGTGGAGACGTGGCAAAATCTGAGTCATCCATCAGCCATGGCGCGAATATCTGGACGATCTGACGGTCCAAGGAGCTCGGGGGTGTTTTTTCCCCAATACGGAGGTCGGTGTCCCGACAGCTCGGCGTTGTAGCTCGGTCATGGCAGGGCTCATCGAGGTGAGCTCGACGACGGAGGAGGGGTCGGAGCTCGACGAGGCAGGGGGTCGGCATATTGGACGAAGCTCGGCAATGTGAAGAGCTCGGCGTAGCTGTGTTGCGATCCACTTTTCCGGTGCTACGGAGATCTGGTCGGGGCATGTGATCCCTCGTTTCGAAGCTAACTCGAAGATTTACAACTTCTCTTTAGGAGTGGGATGAAGATTCACCCTTCTTCATGGTCAAAATAGCCCCGCAACATGCTTGTCTTGATGAAGTTGAGGAGTGTTTTGGTCTTGGGGATTTTTGAAGAGGAGCTCCACTCCTAGGGGTGGAGAAGATGTGCTAGGAAGATCCTCATAAGAGCCATGGGAAGACCCATTCTTTGAGGTGAGTGCAAGGAGCAACTCTATAGGAGAGTTTTGAGCTCCGAACTCGCTTAGAAGAGGCCCGCTATGGAGGCGAGCGGAGTGAAGAGCTTGGCTCTAAGAGAGAGCCATTTGGGAGACGAGTTTGAGGAGCAACTCTAGAAGAGAGTTGTGAGCTCCGAACTCGTTGAGAAGAGGTCCGCCTTGGAGGTGAGCGGAGCGAAGAGCATGGATCAAGGAGAGAGCCATTTGGGAGACAAGTTTGAAGAGCAACTCTAGGAGAGAGTTGTGAGCTCCGAACTTGTTGTTTAAGTGAGATTCAACGGTTGTGGGAGCAGTTCCGAATGGCGAACCACTTCTTACCCGCTTACGAGCGAATAATTTGAAGTGGAATCGAGCCAAGTGTTGGACTCCGAACTCATCGTTTAAGAGAGACTCAAAGGTTGTGGGAGCAGTTCCGAATGGCGAACCACTTCTTACCCGCTTACGAGCGAATAATTTGAAGCAGAATCGAGCCAAGTGTTGGACTCCGAACTCGTTGTTAGAGGGGATTAACGAGGTGTAGGAGCAATTCTGAATGGCGAACCACTTCTTACCCGCTTATGAGCGAGTAATTTGAAGCGGAATCGAGCCAAGTGTTGGACTCCAAACTCGTTTTTTGAACTTAGTAAGTTGCGGGAGCAGCCATGTAGGAGAAGCTGGACTCTGAACTCACCATTTAGCGAGTCGTGACTCGGAGAGATAGAGATGAAGCAAGAGCAATAATTTTCAATGAAAAAACGTAAAATTTTATTGAGATAAACTAAATGGCCACTTCAATAGGGCGAGCCATTATTACATGCTATTGGCCGGGTTACAAGTATCGGCCTTATTGAAAATCAAGATCCTACTTCTACAATAAGGTGAAGACCTCTTGGGAGGAGCTAGAAGGTTCTAAGTCTTGAAGCTCGGCGGGCCTTTCTGTTCGTTTGTAGGCTCCTCAGGGGGGAGCTCGGCCCCATCTTTTTGGACGAACTTGGTCAGGTGTCCCCGCTGTATGAGTTCTTCGATCTCCTCCTTGAGAGCCCGACAATCATCTGTGTCGTGGCCGTGGTCCTTGTGAAAGCGGAACCACTTATCCTTGTTCCTCTTCTTTCCAGATGTATTCATTCTAGGGGGAGCGCGGAGTAGCCCTTCCTTGTCCACCTCCATAAGAACTTCTGATATATTAGCAACGAGGGGGGTGAACTTCTCAAAACGAGGAGTCGGGCGGCGCTAGCCATTGCCGTCCTTCTGAGATTTTTGGGACCCCTCTTCACTCGTATTCTTCCATTTGTTCCCGGAAGATGATTCCTCAAGAGTAGGGGGGTTGAGAGCCTCTTCTGCTCGTATGTACTTCTCCACCCTAAGTAGGAGTTCTGAAAAGTCCCGAGGAGGCTTCTTGGCAAGGGACGCTCTGAGGTTGGCATTAGTGACGTTGCACTCGAATGTGGCAGAGGCTACTGATTGGTTGAGAGAGGAAATGGACCGGGCTTCGGTGGTGAAGCGACGAACGTAATCCCTTAGGCGTTCACCCTTTTCTTGGTTGAGGGTCACCAGAGATACGCTTGTTTTCTCGGCCCGGCGGCAACTCACGAAATGAGTAAGGAAGAGCCCTTCGAACTGATCGAATGAGAAGATAGAGGCCGGGGGGAGTCGAGAGTACCATTGTAACGCCCCGAATCCCAAATTACTGAATTCGAGATGTTCTACAGGATCTTTTCGCTTCCTTCACATACAATTTTACAAGGAATTTTAAAACTTTTCTTTTACATCAGAGTTTACAACACATTACATTTGAATTTACACAGCGGAAGCAAAATATACAATATTTACATAAATGATCAACAACATGATAAACTCTTTATGCATCCATTCCTCCTTACATGTAATTTATCCTGCATACAACACTGTGGGTACGTCAGTTTATTCAACCGACGATAATTATACATGGCCATCCTCTCTATGCCAGAAACAGTATAATGAATCTCATTTCTTACAAATCACAAACTTGTTCAACATAAGCATGCAAATAAGAGGGAACTTTTAATGATGTCGTGTCGTGATTGTGCACTTAAATCCTTAATGCAATTTATTAACATGACACTAATGCGCACTTGTTCGAATTCTATGCATCCCATACTACATAGGTTCGAGGGCAAGCCTCTTAATTGTTCTTCATTTTTTTGTAGGGTTCAATCCCCCGCCATGACTTACTCTACTTCTGTAATTCCAATGAGTATCTTAGATGATTCTATGAGTACAAGCATGTATCCTGGCCCCTGGAGTAGAATTTCGCGCCATGTCTTGACTCGTCAAGCATGCATTCTGCGACAATTCAGCCTCCTCCCTGAACACACTCCTCTTGCAGTCACCAAAACATCCCACAAGCGTGACTAGAGTCCGATCATTACTGAGTTGTGCCCGCGCCATGTCTTGACGCATCAAGCATGCATTCTGCGGCTCACACACCCGCACCGTACCCTAGCTCTCATACTCATGTTTTTCTCTCACCTTCATCACCTCCACACTATGTATTAAAGTTACATTAGAATCATGAATAAAAATCAAGCTCTAGAGTTAGCCTCTCCATCAACCGGACTTATCATTTCATTTCACTTGACCAACCTAGTCTATTTCTCAATTCATTTTATTTCACTGCCGGGGAGACTTAGCTACTCCTTCGTTCAATTTCAAATTCACAATACCCAATTGAGCATCATCAGCTCGTAATTCATTTTAGAGTCTCACAGACTTTCTCATCATGATTAGCCTTTCATAATTATTCATTTAGTTCTCAATTCTCATTTATAATTCCTTTCACATAATTCATACAGCCATAACCAGAATCCATCGATAAAAGCATAAAGTTCATCATTACCAACAGTAAATAACATGAATCAAATTATCAAAAGTCCACTCTGTACAGTCGACTTGGAAAAGTACCAGTCGACTTATACAGTCACGTATAGCATCATTCATAACAGCTCGGGATAGTCGACTGTTGTACACAACCAGTCGCCTGTCCCGCAACCTTCCATGTTCACAATATTGTCCCCATGACAGTCGATTGTTCGTCCATCAGTCGTCTGTTCTAGGATTTCAAACAGCACAATTCAAAGTCCAGGTCAGTCGACTTGCTACACGCATTCGGTCGACTGGACAGATCCATTTTCAATTAAAAAGAGATTAATTACAGTTCTCACATGCACTTGCATCATGGTGTCAATTTACAGTACGCATAAAGTCATGTTTCAAAAGCAGAGTCTCTTTTTGTTCAGTAGTCTCTCAACATGAATTCTCACTTCACTAGTATACTCTTTCTTTAGGGAAAATATTTTAAACATGCATTCATACATATTCATAACTGTTGTACGAAGATAAAGATATGACTCTCGAATTATCATGCTGAGTCTACATAAAAGAATATCTTAATTCATGAAACTTCCAAACAGGTCGTACTCAAAATACGGTACCAGTCGGCTAACTCATATGGCAGTCGACTGTGCCGATAATTATAATTCACCATTGGTTCTTTTCCATTCATTTATTGCCTTCCCTCCATCATATGTGTCATAGGGAAAATATACATCTAACAATCACACCATCATATCTACTCACACACATGTTCATCAGTACACTATAAGAAATATTGTCTCGTACCAGTCGGCTGGCTCATGTGGCAGTCGACTGTACCGTCAGTCTTGTCTCTAATTTAATAGCATGTTCAAGCAATTTCTACCGCATTCAATTCACTTTTTGTAACATGGTATCAATCATGACAATTATAGTATTATTCCTACGTTAGAAGTCCTGAGAAACACCCACCTTTTATGAAGAAAAATAACGAAATCCCGCAAGTCCTTCAATATAGCGCAGCACTTCTTGTTCCTTTGTTCCACTCCGACTCCTCAGCAATGCTGCTTGCCTCCACAGAAAACTCCCACACAACTCACAGATACTCTCTATAATCTCAGGAAATTTTAAGTGTAAAAGAGATAGGGAAATAGTAGGGGTATTTATACTAGAAGATAAATAGGATGAAGGGTTGAGATCTATTAGGGAGTTGGAGGATTAAGGGCTGAGATTGATTTGGGAGTTGTAAAAACTACCCAAAACTCAGGATAACTACCCATGATTTCATCCACTTCTCTTCCCAAAACCGGCCAAGAATTTGTGCCTAATACACGTGTACACTGAGTGCACGTGTAAGCACAAGTCACACTACAAATATACCCGGAATTTAATGGAGAAAGAAATGTTACATTACAAGTTATAGAAGATAATAAGAGGGTTTAAATTCATGGGCTTAAAATCAATTTGGGCCAAAATAAATTTATTAAAGGAAAATAAACAAATTAACATTGGGCTTTAAAGCAAGTATTTTATAGGGAAAATATAATTTATTCATCATAGAGTAATAGCCACATGCTACACAAGCATACTATAAAAGAGAAATAATCTTTAAGTATTTAGGAAAAAGTCGGGGTATTACAACCATTCTCTCGCAGGCCCCTTCAGCGTGGCAGGGAAGATCTTGCAGAGGAGGGCGTCTGAAGCATGGTGGATCATCATGAGAGTTTTGAAACTCTCTATGTGATCTGCGGGGTCCGACTCCCCAGTATACGCCTCGAAGTGGGGCGGCTTGAAGTTATCTGGGATGGGGGCCTCCATGATGGTGCGAGAGAATGGAGGCTGGCTCGGGCGTAGGTTTATCGCCCGTTGCTCTTCTTTCCTGTCAATTCGGCTGAGGCGCCTCTCCATCTTTTGGAGACAGCGGTAGGCTGAGTCTTCTTTTTGATCATATCTTGCCGAGCCCCGGGACTTATCTTTGTACGATGGTGGACTGGGGCTGTGGCGATGGTAGCTTGGAGACGGATGAGGACATTGAGGAGGGGCGATATTGAGGTCCCGTAAGACTGTCGCTTGGAAGTCTTGAAGCTCTTCTCTTATGATCGGTGCCTCTCC
Organism: Hemerocallis citrina; assembly: GCA_017893485.1. Lineage (NCBI taxonomy): Eukaryota > Viridiplantae > Streptophyta > Magnoliopsida > Asparagales > Asphodelaceae > Hemerocallis > Hemerocallis citrina. The sequence goes on from CM030360.1 coordinate 293,896,557, forward strand.
AGCTTGGCGATCCCTATGTGTGGCTCGGATTACTGGAGAATGAGTTCTCCGCCGATGACGCTGAGGGGACTCTCTTCGCCTCCTTGGGGGAGGGGATCTTCTAGTCCTCGGTCGGTGGGGGGTCCGGTCTCTTGAGGCCCCTGGGTGCCCAGGTTGATGGACTCCTCCAAGGGCTTACCATCCATTCAGGCGAGTTCTGAGGTCCACCCGCTTTTGGCGGTTGGCAATCACTTGACGAAGATCCCGCTCGGGAGGGCTTTGAGAAGCCATAGATTCAACTGAAGGATTGGGACCCGCGACATGGTCATGAGGAGGATGTTGCTTCGGATAACTCTGACGGGAGCCCCCCTGGGCAGTCCCCCGAGACCCTGGTGGGGCCTGTTGAGGAGGAGCACCTTGAGCTAGAGGAGGGGGAGGAGGAAGAGAAGTGGTTCTTCGGCTGGAGACCGCTTCCTTCCCCTTCTGTTTTGGATGCATGGCTTGAAACTAGTATCGCTAATGAAGTTAGGTCGGGTTGCTTTTTCGTTTCCCACAGACGGTGCCAATCTGTTGCTGCTGATTTTGGTGTGGGAGCAAACAGATGAATTTGTGGATTCTTGGAGAAAACAATAAAGCAAACCTGTTGACCTGTTGACCTTCACCGATGTGTTGACTTGGTCTCTCGCCGCTGCTGCGAACCTGCAAAAAGTGCCAGACACCGGGATGGATCCCGGCGACGCACCCTCCGACGCTCTTGTCAGTAATCTGAATGATTAAGAAAGAGATTTTATTGGAAAAGTATTGATTACCTGGTAACAGTGGGGGGAGAGGGGTATTTACAGTTGCCTAAGGGATCCGTTTCAAGATAAGAACATATCTCTACTTCCCGGTGTGAATGGATAGAAGCGGTTAAGATCACTTCTTAGGGATAATTATGAATCTGAATTCTTCTTTATCCTTTTGAACTGGTTTATAACGGGTTGGGACCCGCACCCAGTAGGACAGATCCGTTCATGGGTTATTGGGCTTTGAAGAAAGACCCAGTTTCCATTTCAGATCCGTTTGTAGGTGAAATTACCATTTTACCCCTGAGCTTTAAGATTCGTATCCGATTCGAACAGTCCCGATTTAATCCCATTTTTAGCCATATCAGGCACCTAAATAGGATATAAGCTATGTCCTCATCGTCAATCATATATCTTGAAAATCTAACGTCGATCGGGATGTTGCGCTAACTAAGATTAACTTTTAAGAGAATAACATCATTTGCCACCAGCCACAGGAAAGCTTTCACTTTCATTGGTGCCAAAGTTTTCCAAATCGTGTTTGCCTCTTTACTTCTCAATCCACCGTCGTTAATCCACTTGTACATGGACGCAACCGAAAATTTTCCATTGGTATCCAGACTCCATTTCCTATCGACGACATCATAGTTACGAGTTGTAGTTCCCTTCTGAAGTCCTCCATCTTCTGTAGTAGGATCAAACCTTGCAAAGATGGCTGATCACATAAATTCATGAACCTTCCATTTCTCCATACATCAGTAACCAAGGTATCAGTATTTGTAACTACGCTAGCTGCCTCTGGAAAAAGAGATTGCAAGGTATTGCTACCTTACCACTTTTCCTTCCTAAATCTAATGTCCTTCCCATGACTTGGGGTGCAAATTGTGTTAGCGTGAAACATCTCTCTCACTTTTGCCATTCCTTTCTAGTAGTAGGAAGCTTTTCCGTGAACACTTCTCCCCATAAACCTAAATTTCTTCCTTCTATACATTACGAACGAATTTCACCACCAACTTTTATGTCTTACGCATTTTTTCACCACCATTTACTCATCAGTGCTTTGTTCATATTTCTCAAATCTAAGTTTTCTAATCCTCCAAATTCCTTCCTCTTATAAACCCTACCCCAATTTACAAGGTGGAAACTATATTCTCCTCATTTGTTCCCTTCCACTGGAATCTTTTACGTCTGTTATCAATTTGATATATGACCCATTTAGGGAGCTCGTAAATTGACATTAGATACGTCGGATGACTACTGAGTACCAAGTTGATTAGTATGATTCTTCCTCCTAGCGACAAAAATCTTCCCTTCCATCAAGCCAGCCGCTTTTCGACCTTGTTAACCAGTGGCTGCCAATCCACTCTTAGCAACCCAGGCGTGCAAAGATACTTTAATAGGAATGCACCTGTTGGATCCTGTAGGCAAGGAAAGAAACACTAGAGGGGGGGGGGGTGAATAGTGTTGTATAAAAAAATAATAATGAAAATGAACTTTTTCTTAATGTCCAGTCGACTTGAAAAGGGAAGACAGTCGATTGGGGCGTCAGAATAGAAGAGTATTTTTTATACAACTCTGATCAGTCGACTTATAGCGGAACTCAATCGACTTGTCAAATTTTTTTTCGAAGATTATGTATACCAGTTTGATCAGTCAACTTGTAGAAGAGTGACAATCGACTTGCCAGACAAGTTTCACAGAGAAATTAAAATGCAAGTAAAGAAAATACAACCACAGAGTACACAGCGATGTATTCTGGTTCGGTCCTCCCGACCTACATCCAGTCCCCAAGCAACCCACTTGAGATTTTCCACTATTCTTGAAAACAATACAAGAATACCCTACGGCGTTAGACAATAACCTTGTCCAACCTGTAGATCTCTCTCACCACTAGAGAGAGCAAACCCACTCTTCAACCAAGAGTAAAAACCTGACTCTACAACCTAGAGCCCTACTTTCCAACCGAGAAGACCACTTTCACAACCCGAGAGTGAAAAAAAACAATAAAAGAGTTACAACAACCTATAGTCTTGTTGTGATTGTAATTTTTGTATGGAGGCTAATAGGTCAACTTCCGAAATCAGTCTAAAACGAATTCAATGTTATACTAGACTGATTTCAGAGAACAAAGACTAAGAAGATTATGAATGCTTGTTTGAATACTTGTTCTTTTTCAAAGCAAAAACTTAAACTTTTATCAAAAATGCTTGGAACCTCTCCATGTTGATTCCTAAGCTCTATTTATAGAGAGGAATCACTAGGAAGTTGTAAAACAGTTTATAAAACTAATTAAAAACAGATATAAAATTTTTGAATTCGAAAAACTATTTTTAAATTATGAAAACAGTCGAAACGACTTGAACAGTCGACTGGGTTGCCATGATGAGTCGACTGGCCAGAGTTTGAAAAAGTTCAGACAGTTTCATACTAGTTCAGTCGACTGGTGCCAAACGGCTGTCAACTTGTACTCAACAGCTGATTTTAATCAAGCTTGTTTCGACTTTTAAACTTGTAAAGAAAACACTCAATTATAAAGATATATGTGAGTGTGTGTGTGTGACAAGGCTATTACATCATTCTAAGACTCAAAGAAATAAAATTACAATTGTTTACAAGATATTTAATAAAACACATTGAAGCACTGAATCTTGTCTTGATCTTGAGTCTTGAATATGAGCTTGAGCCATTGTCTTTAGTTGTTGAAGCTTGCTTGATCAATCTTGTCTTGAACTTAGAAATTTGTAGCTTGATCAAATTTTCTTTGAGAGCTTCATTGGATCAACTTTGCCTTTGTGTATCACACATGGTATTGACATTGATACATCCTGCAATATATAGGAAGTAGCACAACTTTGCATTGTGTTGTAGTTATCAAAACCAAGAATCAACATTCTCCTCCTTTTTTATGATGACAACACAATAGCTTACATTAATAATAAAAATACAAATGCTCCCCCTAACTAATGTACAATATGCATAAGTTAGAAGGAAAAAAAAAACATGCACAAAAACATGCACCAAATGCAAACAACATATATACATATAACTACACAAGCTTTTACTCCCCCTTTGACATCAACAAAAAATAGAAGGAGAAAAATAAAGAGGAACATATTGCATGAGAACAAACACAAGTCAAAACCAAAACAAATTTATACATATGAAATTTGAAGTACATTGTTCAAAAGACGACATAAAAATAGAAAATACATAAAAAGTAGACAAATATAGAGAAAATATAGCTAATCAATATTTGTCTTCATCATCGTTTGCGACACCTTGAGACGGAAGAGGTGGAGGTAGAAACTGGGAAGTGAACAAGTGAGTAAGATGGGAAATACTATCTTCAAGGTTGTCCTGACGATCCATGAGATAATTTACTGATGTGTAAAGACTCCTAGGATCATCAAAATCAGCACGAGGATGAGATGAACTAGAAGCAGAAGACCGACGAGCTGAAGTGGCTAAGGGGATAGGAGGGGTATTTCTTCGAGGAGGAGAGTGAAGAATCTTCATACGAGCTAAACTCACACGATCAAAAGACTCATAATGAGTGACAACACTAGACTCAGAAGTAAGATCAACTTCATAAAAGTTGAAAACATGAGTAAGTATTGCACCAAAAGGAAGAAAAGAAGTATGAGCCTTATGAGCCTTATGAAGACGATTAAAAATGACTCGACTCCAATTTATTTGGATGTTAGCAAAAATTGCATAGACAGCTTGTTGCAACTCGTGGGAAAATTGATCGTAACTCCCCATTTTAGGGATAATGTTATACGAAAAAGTTCTTGCAACTAGCTTAGCAAGCAGTGTAATTGTTTGGTTAGACATTGGGGGACCGCGATTTGGCAAGAAGATTTTTGAATGGATAGAGTCATCATCCATATCAATCTCCCCTAAATCTAATCCTTCAGAAGGAAGATTCAAAATAACTCCTAATTTTGCAGAGGTGAGTTTCATGCTAATATTTTTTACTGACGTTAGTAAAAATATTTCGCTACCATCCTCAGAAGTTACAACTTTCATATTTGTGTAAAACAAATATATAAGCTGAGGGTAATAGGAAGGTCGATTCACCAAAGATAATAACTCAAACAACCCACATTGTTCAAACAATGGGGCTAAGGGAAACTTATCTACATCAGGAAAATTAACAAATCTTCCTGGAAAAATTGCAATTCGACAAATTATAAAAAATCTCTCAACAAGGTTTGGACTTCTCAAATATTGAAGATAAATTCCTAGAGGATTCTCCCTCCTCAACATTAGACCTACGTGATCTTTGAGGAGGCATGATTCAAACCCAAATCAATAAACAAGAAAAGAAATCAAGGAGTTATACCAACAATGAGAGGGAAAGAGAAGCACAGGACTTCAAGAGATCTTGGAAAGAACTTCCACAAGAAATCTGGATTAAAGTTCTGGAAATGCCAATGGGTTTTGAACTTCAACCGACTTCTGAACTTCAGCCGACTATAGTGAAGAAATAAAAAGATAGAAGTAAGAAACTAGGGTTTTTACTTTAGAATCAAAGGCTGAGATTGAGTCTAGGAGTAATCAAGGAATCAGATCGGTCTAAGGGTGAGAAAGGATAAAATAAATCGCCTAAAAAAGTGTGTCGTTTTCGAATCTAAAAGACAGACTGAAGCGCGACAGTCGACTGTATTTGTATAACAGTCGACTTAGTCGAGAGCAAAATAGATAAACGAAAATAACAAGTAATATTTCTGGCAGTCGACTGAGTACTGTTCACAGTCGACTATCCAGAGCAAAAAAAAAACTCGGACAAAATAAATCTCGAAAAATACTTGGGAAGTCGACCGAAAAGTAGTGCTAAGTCGACTTACCATAAAAAAAATCAAGAAATATCATAAAAATTGCAAATTCCTAGTTCTCTTCTTAAGGTGATAAATGTGTCTTCCTTAAGTGGTTTAGTAAAGATATCTGCTACTTGTTTATCAGTAGAAATAAAGTCTAAAAGTATATCTCCCTTTAAAACATGATCACGTAGAAAATGATGTCTAATATCAATGTATTTTGTACGTGAATGTTGAACCGAATTTTTAGATAAATTAATGGCACTGATATTATCACACATTATTGCAGGTTTTGAAAATGAAATACCATAATCTAACAGAGTTTGTTTCATCCACAAGATTTGGGCACAAGCCAAACTTGCAGCAATATATACAGCTTCTGTAGTAGATAGAGATACCAAATTTTGCTTCTTACTGCACCAAGAGACTAGAGAATGTCCCAAAAAGTGACATGTTCCACTAGTACTTCAGTTTTACTGCCAGCAAAATCAGCGTCACTATACGACAAAAGTTAAAAATTATTGGTGCGTGGATAAAATAGACCATACTCAGATGTGCCTTTAATGTATCTTAAAATACGTTTTACAGCTTTTAAGTGAGACTCACGCCCCGCTTCCAAAAAAAATACGGCTGTCATTGATTCAACTCAACAATATAAAACATGAACTAACACAACCACGCATGCGATAAAAGAAGTAATCACATAAATAATAGTACTTGAAATTTTAAGCATAAATAACCAACATGAAATAAACCCAACATTCTGGAATTTAAGAACTTACAAAATAGCTCGAGAGGCTCCTGCTCCAATCCTAGAAGAACTGCTCACCAATGTCTCCTAGTTCACCTTTAACTGGATCAACTAGAGTGCAAAAAAAATGTCCTTAGCAAGTCGTGGACAGCAAGTAGAGAAATAGAGAACAATGACAATAACGGTATAACGAAGAATTCAATAAACGATGAAACCAATAGTGTTGAACAGTGACAAAGCGATAGCAGTACAATGTGCAATAACGATACTTTATAACGATAACAATAAACAATAACAATAATGGTAAACAATAACGATAATACTGTTCAATGAAGATGACAATATGCAATGTCAATGTGGTGAAAATGTTAAGTCTATTATTCATTTTTTTATCCTAACTAATGCATATACTACTGCATCCCATACTACAGGTTCCATGCATACAATCAATTTCGTTTAGATTAAGGTGGTAGATTCTATAGGTCATGTACTCGCACGATAACAATAGCAATTTTTTGCACAATAACGATAACAATAGTCGGCACGATAGGTCCTTAAACAATACACGATGAATTGGGATACTGCAGTCAGTAATCCAACAATAGATCGATAGCACTAGCCGACACAATATTTTGGGAACAAAGCCCACAATACCGAGTACAATCAGTATATTATCAACTACCCTTGTCAACCCTTAACCCCGGCTTGATTAACATTTTTTATTTAATTAACATACAATAATGCGATTAATAAGGGGCACTAGAAAGATGACAAAATAATCCTAAGATCATGCAATATACTCTATATAATTAAATGCACCAAACATAACATTATAGATTCAATTATATATTATTAAACATAGGAACCCAATTCTGGACAGCAATAGGTTGTTGTACCAAAATCAGAATTCCCGTTGATAAAGGATAGAAAATGCGGATCCGTCAGAATTTCTTGAAACTAGACTCCTTCCCGGTTCCAACGCATATTTAAAGTTTACATTCCGACAACAATAGCTAGGTGAAATTCAGTGATCTTTGCAGATTTTAGTTTCTGGCTGGTTATCGATATTGACTAATTTCAGTTGTAAGGGTAGTAAATAATTATTGTAAAAATCAGTAAAAATAATTTTTATCATCCTAAGCATGTTATCTACCAATTTGGAATTTATTATGGCATTATTTGATCATTAGTTCACTAAATTCATCAGCCTAACATGGTATGTATATGAATATGAAATTACAGCGCAGTAGTAGCAAAAGGGTCATAACTCAGGCAATATAAGTCGGAATTCGAAAATTCTGGATGTTACTGAACTCTAGACACTTAGAGCTACGTTTCATATTCAGAAAGCGACTGATTTTAATGATATTATCTAGGTTGAAACAGCACGACAAGGTTCAGGTTGGCGTAAATTTTCAGGGTGTCAACATGTTCTTTGAGTAAAACGATTAAAATGTTAAGAACGATGAATTGGGGTTTAACAATCATAAATCACAGCAAGCCATTCCTATGTGAACGTGGTATTAAGATATATAACATCCATAACTCTACTAATTACCATCAACTAATTTATCATTATCAATCACATGAACAATCAACCCTAATATACAATCTACAATAGTTGTGTATAATGTCATGAGATGAAATGTAACAATAATTCTCTATTCTTATATTCAATAACTAACTACATGAGTGCATGTAAGATCACTATACATTAGAAGCAAAAAGACGGCACGAAGTCAAGACTACTACTTGGATTCGCTCGTGTAGATCCGTAGTATCCCAATGATAGATAACAATAACAATATACGATATTCAATATGGATCAACTAGCGGGATTTAATAAATAATCTCGAATATGATACAATACAATTCGAGTAAGATGATTTGCCTTTAGATGACGTTAGATCAATCCGGAGATAGGGAATAACGGGATCGGAATCTCGGCAGCACGACGATGAGCAAACGATCTCGGTAAGCACGATCGGGCACGGATCTCGATGATCGAGATGGTGATCAAGATAAAGATCAAGCGAATCGAACGACCGAGATCGAACATAAAATATATAAGAATTAGAAGAGTACCAAAAGAGTAAATATACTATGATTGACAATTTGATGAATGAGAACAAAAAATAGATCAAATGTTTAACTCACCAAGTAGAAGATGATCGAGATGGCTTGTTACATTTATTAATTCTTATCAAGCAAGCATACAAGTGTGCGAAACAAGGTACGAGAAAGTGGTGGGAACATGTGTCCAGCGAATTTCATAGTTAATGTGTTCAGGCAGAAATTATGAATCGAAGTTTAAACATGTGAAACAGGGTCGAAATATCGTTAATTAATTCTAAGAAAAATTGGGGATGTCCTATAGGGTGTCCAGCAACTGCATATAAAGTTTCAAGTCAAATGTTTACTGTTAACATAGTTGAATTAATTCGCAAAGCAAAGGTGTGCAGCGGTTTTGCGAATCTGCGTTTACCGACACAGCTGCAGTAAAACTGCACTAACTCCTAGACAGTAACTCCAAATTTGAAAATTTCGGAAGCTATCGACATCTAGACATCCAGATCTACATTCTCTATTCAAGGCTCGGGTTCAGATTCTAATGTTAAAGGGATCCAAACAGCGAAGCAAGATTCAGGACAGCAACATGAGGAATATCTTACTAGTATAGATTACAAGGAAATTTATGATTAGGCGTGTAAGTTATTGTGTGATATAAATACATGATATTGGTTATCAAAACAGCAAGTAATGATTATTTTCCAAGTTAAATGGTTGCAAGATCATCAAATACAAAATATACCATGTTTTTACAAATTTAGGGCTCCTTAATTCATGTGTTCATGTGTTCAAGGAATAAAATGAGTCCAAGTAATTATAATTTAATACAACGAAATTATTGTGACTCTTAGAATTATAAAATTTTGGAGGTTTGATATTGATCAACAACGATAGTCAAGGAGGAGTCACAATTCTAACTATTTGTAGTATTTATCAAGGGATGTTTGTACTAGAACGAATAAAATTGTACAAGGGATACTTGCCTTAATTGACGATTAGATCCACTTGTTGAAGAAAATTGGATCGAAAAATCCGAAAGAAGTCTCCCAAAAGCATGTGTGAAGCACGTGCGAAAATCAATCGTAGATCGAGTTTTCCCCCCACCCGATCAGCCAAAATAGCAAACGACGAGATTGGATTCGGCACGGCAAAACAGCGAACACCAGATCCAGCGAATCAGATTTCGCCCTCGCACCGGATCTGACCCAAACAGCGGACAGCGATCTAGGATTCGCTGTGGGCGAACACGGAACGGCAATCAGAGGGCACGAATCCTGGCGCGATCCTACGATCGAGATCAAATCCCGTCAATTCCTCCTTTCTTCTTCTTCGTTCTCTTCTTCGACGAACAGCGAACGAGAGGGATTAGCGACGGCGGGGTCCTTCGACGGTGATGAGGCGGCAGCAACGTCGAGAAGCGATGCGGCGATGGGGTAGCACGGCGGTCACGGGCGGCGCGATGTTGAGGAGGAGCTCGTCGCGCGGCGACTCTGTTCGTGGTTCGAAACAGAGGTGGAGCGAAGGAGCGGGGTGGTCGGAGTGGACGGAGGTCGAGAGTGGTTGAGGGGATTGAGTCGGAGGTGGCGATGCGATGGGTAGAGGCGTCGAAAAGGCGAGGATGGTGGAGGATTGGGAAATGGCGAAATAGTGGGTTACGGAGTTGGGGACGATGGCAGGGAGAAAGTGGCGTTGTGGTGATGATGTGGACGAAGGCGATGGTGGGTGATGGCGGTGTGGTAGTCGAAGGTGAGGGGATGATCAGAGGGCGATCGGATTCGGGGAAATGGGTCGTGGAGACGAAGTCTGGAGAGGTTGAGAAGAAACCGGAGGAAGAAGAAGATGGGAGCGGCGGTACTGTTGGGGTCTCAACAGTATTAGGTTAGGGGTTAGGGTGTAAATAGTATAGGGTTTGGGTTTTGAGTTTTAGGGTATCCGAATTGAATAGGATCCAAATTGGTCAAAATGTGATAAAATGGGGAATAAAGGAATGAATGAGAAGAAATAGTCATTTCTTCATGAATAATGACACAAAGAGCACACAAATAAATTCGATAAAAGGACCAAAAATTGAGTCGAAAACAATTTAATGGTTTTATTTGAATGGAAACAGAATACGGGATCTCAAGTAGATAAAAGAGTACAATTGAGCAAAATACAGTATAAAAATACAAATACGGGGAAACAGGAGTTACAAATCCTACCCACCTTACAAAAAAATTTCGTCCTCGAAATTTGCTTAGGCGGTACATAGGATGGGGTAAAAGCAAGTAAGGGGAAGGTAACAAAACAAGGGACCCAAAGAAAAGTCAACTTGGTCGTAACACCAAAATAAGAAGGGAGTGGATAACAACGATGTCAAATGGAATGCATGAAAGAGAATAGTTGGTATCAAAAGGAAAGAACAACACGAGATAATAAAGCAAGATAAGAAGTCGGCAGAACTGAAATCAGGGAGGGAAATGACCGGGAAGAATCAAACCATTCAGTGAATCAACGGATGGGGATGAATACAAGGAATAGAGAGGGAAGCAACAATACAATGGACTAGTCGCAACAAGGGGATCCCGGAACCTGTGGGTAATGGGCCCACCACGCTTCCGCTGTGCTACTCTGATGGTGACGTTCCAAGCTCCAGACATGTCGTTGTAGACCACGTGACACCAGGCGACGATCCGAGCAGGAAGATAAGACTGAGACACCAGGATCAAGGAGGGTATGGGCTCAAGATAGTTATCATAATTAATGCAAAATGAATATAAGGCTTGGTTTGAGTTTTAAATAATTAAAAGATATACTATAGATCAAAACTAACGGCTTTAGCAAAAATAATAATAACAACAAATATCAATGATAATAACATCAATAGTAATAGAATAATAGTAACAATAATAAAAATAAATATCACAATGTTAATAATAAAAATAGTAATAATAATAACAATAATATTAAAAATATTAATAACAACAATGATACAAGTAAAAATGACCATAATAAAAATAATAATTATAACAAAATAATAACAACAATAGTAACAGTAATCAAAATCACCATAATCATACAGGCAATAATAATATAATAAAAAATATATCAACAATACTAATAATAACGATAACACATACATGACATAATAGAATTCAACACACTCATGAAAATAATGCAATAATAATAATAATGATAGCATTGAAAATAATATCAATAATGATAATAAATAATATAATAATAGAAATAATAAAAATAATATCAATGAAGTAACAGTAATAATAATAAAAATAATAACAGTAATAAAGGTGATGAAAACAATAATAATAACATCAATTGAAATGACAATGATAATAATAATACCAATAAAAACAAAAATATTCATTTACCATCAGTTTCTTTATATAAGTAACGAGTCTTGAAATATCAATTAGCAATAGGTAGAAAATCTTGCCTCCTTAACATCAAGTTGCATGTTTGCCTTCACGACATCAGGTTGCAGGTTGCTGTCCGAATATTCGGCTGCATATTTTGCCTCGCCGATATCCAGTTGCAATTTGCCTCCATTGACATCGAGTTGCATATTTGCAATCTCGACATTAGGTTGCACCGAAATGGTGAAATGTACATAAAATTGAGCATGCTCAGGCTCAAAACAAATTAGTAATAATAATAATAGTAACGATAAAAATAATAGTACCAATAACAAAATGATAACAAAATATCGATACTAATAACAATACGAATAACAATGATAAGAACAATGATCATAACAACAATAATAACAGTAATCGCAAAAAGAATGATAACAATAATAATAATATGAACAGTAATATTAAAATATCAACAACACTAGTAAAAGTAATAATGCAAGACAAGATATAGTTTGGGTCCAACATTTTTGCGGAAGTAATTTAATATTAACAATAATAATAAAATAATGAAAACAACAATAAGAATATCAATAGTAGTAACAATAATAATAATACTAGTAATGATAATGGAAATAATAGTGATAATAATAGTAGTAGTAATAATAGCATTATACGACAAAATAAGAATTTGTCTTACTAAAATAATCCAGTAGAAATATATAGTCGATCAAAATTAAAAAGTGAAGTTAAAATACACCATTGTTCGAAATAATAAAATCTTGTTGAGAAACATTTTTATAGAAGATCAAAAATAAATATAACAATTAATAATCGAAACATAGAAAGTATTCGGAAAAATAATTATAAAGAGAAAATACGTAGGAGAAAAATGTATTTATACCCAATAAAGAGTTAAATAGGAGGATGACTAGAAGGGACAAGAGAAAATCAAAAAAATCGAATGTGGAGGGAGAGGGCAAGGCCAAAATCGGAATCGAAGAGAATATGGCTGGGAAGAAATAACCAATATGATACTCAATATGAATCAACAAATAAAAATGAACGCAAGGCAGGGAAAGCAATGAATGACACACGAGTTGAAATAAGAAGGGATGAATGAGGCAAGCAGAAAATTAGAGATTGCTTGCTCCGGAATCAAAAGAATATGGGTACGGAAAGAATAAATTGTACCCAATATGGAATCAATAGATCAGGATGATTGTAAGAAATGGATATGAAGGGATCAAAATGGATGGAATAAGACTTGTGTCCAGATTGAGTTGACTATTAAATTATTTATGTGGTTGCATGGCCTGTTTAATGTTGAGTTAATCCTGACTGAGTCAAGCCTGTCGAATGTATTAGTCAAACTAACACATTAGCCAAACCTGAGCTCTGATACCACTAAAAACCTTGTCACGCCCCGCTTCCCAAAAACTGGAATACGAGCACGTGACGAAGCCCAGCGAATGATTTTAACATCATCCATAAGCTGTAGGATCGACTCAGCATCACAACAAGAATATAACAAGATATATATATCACCAAGTATGCATGAATAATTCATTAAGCAACAGGAAACAATTTAAACAATAATAATGTCCAAATAGTTTTCAAGTCTGGATCAACATAAAACTCGGGAACATAAGCCCGTTACAAGTCTTAAGTAACATCAAATGAAATAACTCAAATACAAAATGAAATGATTAAAGAAAACTTTCCCAAGCAAGGCCTAGAACGTCTGCTCACCGATTCCAGCAGGTAGCTCGTCTCCAAAGTCTGCTTAATAAATATAAAAGGAAAAACAGGGAAAGACAAGAGAAAATGCCCTTAGTGCAAGCTAGGGCCACAAATAGTAAAAACGAGTACAAGTGTGGGGAACAGGAATTGGAATCAAGAATGTAATAGGAACACAACAAGTATTGGAGATTCAAGAGCTAGCTCGCAAGAGGGACATCCTAGTAAACAGGCTAGTTAACAACTGCTAATGGTAAAACATATGACCTGTGAACCTGTAGGGGTAACTAACATCAAGTGACAAGTCTCAAGTCTTGTGTCAAGTAACAAGTGCCAAGTCTAGTGTCAAAATTTTATTTCAAGTGTCAAGTCTCAAGTCTCAAGTAACAAGTTGTCAGGTATCAAGTGACACGTATCAAGTTCGAGTTACATGTATCAAGCTCAAGTTTCATGTTTCAAGTCTCATGTATCATGTTTCATGTATCATATCATCAAGTATCAAGTAACAGGTGTCATGTTCAAGTTTCATGTTCAAGTCTTGTAGTTATTACTATCTAGGTAGCACTTCATGCATCCATACTTTTACTACATGGTTGCTACAGTCAAATCAGTTACGTTTAGACCTAGTAATGGATCTTATAGGGCGGCGTACTCAGGTATCAAGTATCAAGCAAGTACGGTTCGTGAATACGAAAATAAATAACAAGTTCACGAAGCGAGTCCGTGAATACTAACAAGTTCAAGAACCACACAGTGGGTTCATGAATACAACAAGTTCATGAGCCAAGTAATTGACTCCATGAATACATCAAGTGCAACAAGTTCATGAACCGAGTACTGGAAAACACGGGCCCCCTTCCGAGTACACTTACCTATATTGTCCACTACTATAGTCTTTTCCTTAAATCCGGCTTGTTACATTTATTAATTCTTATCAAGCAAGCATAAAAGTGTGCGAAACAAGGTGCGAGAAAGTGGTGGGAACATGTGTCCAGCGAATTTCATAGTTAATGTGTTCAGGCAGAAATTATAAATCGAAGTTTAAACATGTGAAACAGGGTCGAAATATCGTTAATTAATTCTAAGAAAAATTGGGGATGTCCTATAGGGTGTCCAGCAACTGCATATAAAGTTTCAAGTCAAACTTTTACTGTTAACATAGTTAAATTAATTCGCAAAGCAAAGGTGTGCAGCGGTTTTGCGAATCTGCGTTTACCGACACAGCTGCAGTAAAACTGCACTAACTCCTAGACAGTAACTCCAAATTTGAAAATTTCGGAAGCTATCGACATCTAGACATCCAGATCTACATTCTCTATTCAGGGCTCGGGTTCAGATTCTAATGTTAAAGGGGTCCAAACAGCGAAGCAAGATTCAGGACAGCAACATGAGGAATATCTTACTAGTATAGATTACAAGGAAATTTATGATTAGGCGTCTAAGTTATTGTGTGATATAAATACATGATATTGGTTATCAAAACAGCAAGTAATGATTATTTTCCGAGTTAAATGGTTGCAAGATCATCAAATACAAAATATACCATGTTTCTACAAATTTAGGGCTCCTTAATTCGTGTGTTCATGTGTTCAAGGAATAAAATGAGTCCAAGTAATTATAATTTAATACAACGAAATTATTGTGACTCTTAGAATTATAAAATTTTGGAGGTTTGATATTGATCAATAACGATAGTCAAGGAGGAGTCACAATTCTAACTATTTGTAGTATTTATCAAGGGATGTTTGTACTAGAAAGAATAAAATTGTACAAGGGATACTTGCCTTAATTGACGACGATTAGATCCACTTGTTGAAGAAAATTGGATCGAAAAATCCCGAAAGAAGTCTCCCAAAAGCATGTGTGAAGCACGTGCGAAAATCAATCGTAGATCGAGTTTCCCCCCCACCCGATCAGCCAAAACAGCAAACAGTGAGATTGGATTCGGCGCGGCAAAACAGCGAACACCAGATCCAGCGAATCAGATTTCGCCCTCACACCGGATCTGACCCAAACAGCGGACAGCGATCTAGGATTCGCTGTGGGCGAACACGGAACGGCGATCAGAGGGCACGAATCCTGGCGCGATCCTACGGTCGAGATCAAATCCCGCCAATTCCTCCTTTATTCTATTTCGTTCTCTTCTTCGAAGAACAGCGAACGAGAGGGATTAGCGACGGCAGGGTCCTTCGACGGTGACGAGGCGGCAGCAACGTCGAGAAGCGACGCGGCAATGGGGTAGCACGGCGGTCACGGGCGGCGCGATGTTGAGGAGGAGCTCGTCGCGCGACGACTCTGTTCGTGGTTCGAAACAGAGGTGGAGCGAAGGAGCGGGGTGTTCGGAGTGGACGAAGGTCGAGAGTGGTCGAGGGGATGAGTCGGAGGTGGCGATGCGATGGGTAGAGGCGTCGAGAAGGCAAGGATGGTGGAGGATTGGGAAATGGCGAAATAATGGGTTACGGAGTTGGGGACGATGGCGGGGAGAAAGTGGCGCTGTGGTGATGATGTGGACGAAGGCGATGGTGGGTGATGGCGGTGTGGTAGTCGAAGGTGAGAGGATGATCGGAGGGCGATCGGATTCGGGGAAATGGGTCGTGGAGACGAAGTCTGGAGAGGTTGAGAAGAAACCGGAGGAAGAAGAAGATGGGAGCGGCGGTACCGTTGGGGTGTCAACAGTATTAGGTTAGGGGTTTGGGTTTAAATAGTATAGGGTTTGGGTTTTGAGTTTTAGGTTATCCGAATTGAATAGGATCCAACTGGAGAATTGGTCAAATTGTGATAAAATGGGGAATAATAGAATGAATGAGAAGAAATAGCCATTTCTTCATGAATAATGACCCAAAGAGCACACAAATGAATTCGATAAAAGGACCAAAAATTAAGTCGAAAACAATTTAATGGTTTTATTTGAATGGAAACAGAATACGGGATCTCAAGTAGATAAAAGAGTACAATTGAGCAAAATACAGTATAAAAATACAAATACGGGGAAACAGGAGTTACACATACACTAGACATAATGTTTGGTCTACTAGCAGTTATATATAAGAGTGAGCTAATCATACCTCGATAGAGTTTTTGATCGACACTCTTACCTAATTCATCTTTGTCACGGGTAGTGGTAGTAGCCATAGGTGTGGTCTTACTACTCGTGCTATCCATGCCAAACCGTTTGAGTAATTCCTTAGCATATTTTCCTTGATTAATAAATATGCCATTTGGTGACTGCTTAATTTGTAGTCTAAGGAAATAATTGAGTTCACCCATGTGACTCATCTCAAACTCATTTTTCATGGTATTAGCAAAATCTTGACATAGATTACTATTAGTAGAACCAAAGATTATGTCATCTATATATATTTGTATGATCAAAATATCGGTCTCTTTTCTCCTAATAAACAAAATAGTATCAACTTTACCTATTTCAAAACCATTTTTTAAAGAAAAGTCTTCAATCGATTATACCAAGCACGAGGTGCTTGTTTAAGACCATATAAAGCCTTCTTTAATTTAAAAACATGGTTTGAGAATTGTTCATGTTCGAAACCAGGTGGTTGCTTAACATAAACATCTTCCTTTATAAAACCACTAGATTTGCTTGTGGACACGTGCCTACGGCACGTCTTCAGAACGATGCAGCTTATGAAAAGCCTTGTAAATAGTAATTCAACAATTATGTAGCTCAAGTTTGAATAATATGACAATAATTAGTTATAAATAAAAGTTCATGTTTCCATAAGTGTATGTGTATATATATAGAGAGAGAGAGAGAGAGAGAGAGAGAGAGAGAGAGAGATAATTAAATAAATAAATGAGTTGTTTTGGGGGCAGATTTGAATTTGAGTTTTGGGGGGAAAAATGTGTTTTGTGAGGTTAGATCTGGGCCTTTGATTTTGGGGGAATTGAAGGTAAGCCACTTGATAGCTTTCTTTGTGTTTTATTATATAGATTAAGAAAAGCACTTTTAACATTCATTTGGAAAAGTGTAAAGTTCATAAAACAAGCAAAAGATAACAAGATCCTAATTGATTATAGTCTAGCAATAGGAGCATATGTTTCATCGAAATCTATTCCATCTTCTTGATTATACCCTTGAGCAACTAATCTAACTTTGTTCCTAACAACTTGTCCTGATTCATCTAATTTTTTCTTGAATACCCATTTGGTACCAATTATAGTATGGTCAAGAGGTCGTGGAACTAAATCCCATATATCATTTCTTATCAATTGGTTTAATTCATCTTGCATGACATTCATCCAAAACTCATTTTCACAGGCTTCTTGTATATTTTTAGGTTCAAAATCTGACAAGAAATCCGTATGAGAAATCATGTTAACATGAGATCTAGTTTGAATACCACGTGAGATGTCACCAATTATTAAGTCATTAGGATGATCTCTAAGTTCAACAAAAGGTTTTGGTAAAATTTGAGTCATCACAATAAGATCAGTCGACTTGACTTGTCCATCAGTCGACTTGATTTTCTTATCGGTCGACTTATCCGCTAGGGTAGTCTGCTCTAAAGATTTAATGACGTTATTTAAAGGTGATGAATCAGTTTCATCATCTTTAATAATAGTAGATGAAGTCAGAGATTCATCAAATGAAACATGCATGGATTCTTCAATAGTCAAAGTTGACTTATTGAAGATCCTATATGCCTTACTCCTATTTGAGTATCCAATGATGATACCTTTATTAGATCTAGGATCAAACTTATCTAAATTATCTTTAGTGTTTAAAATGAAACACTTACATCCAAATATTTTGAAATAAGATACTTTAGAAATTTTATCAAATATAGCACATAACATGTTTTCTTAATCTTAGGCCTAATCAAAATTCTATTTAAAAGATAACAAGCTGTAGCAACAGCTTCAGCCCAAAAGTACTTAGGTAAATTGCTTTCAACAAGCATGGTACGTGAACACTCTTGCAAAGTCCTATTCTTTCTTTCGACCACTCCATTTTGTGGTGAAGCTCTAGGAAATGCAAATGAATGTGTTATACCATTCTTGTTGCAATATTCTGAAAATATTTCGTTTTTAAATTCTCCACCATGATCACTTCTAATAGTGACTATGGTTAGAGACTTTTGATTTTGAATCCGTTTACAAAAATTTGCAAATTCATCAAAAGCATCATTCTCATATTTTAAAAAGAAAACCCAAGTGAATCGTGAAAAATCATCTACTAAAACAAATACATACCTACTTTTATTTAAAGAAGCAACTCTAGTTGGGCCAAATAAATCCATGTGGATTAATTCGAGAGGCCTACTAGTAGAAATTACTTCTTTTGTCTTAAAAGTAGATTTGATTTGTTTACCTAGTTGACATGCATCACATAACTTATCCTTTTTATAGGATAGTCTTGGCAGCCATTTAACTAGGTTGTATTTAGATAATTTAGCAATATTTTTCATATTCACATGGCCAAATTGCTTATGCCAAAGCCAAAAATCATTTAGAAACTACTAAGCAAAACTCATTCGAAAAATCATTTTATTTTAAACACAATTCATAAATATTATTCTTCCTAAATCCTTGAAAAATTACATTTTGCATGGTAGAGTCATAAATTAAACATGCATCTTTTTCAAAAACAATTTATATACCTATCACACAATTGGATAATACTTAATAAATTATGCTTAAAACCACTAACAATAAAAAACATCTTCTATTGAAGGGTTAGTGTGCTTACCGACCATGCCTATTCCAATAACCTTTCCTTTATTGTTGTCACCGAATTTGACTGTTCCTCCATCAATCTCTTGAATGGAAGATAGGAGGTTGGCATGACCAGTCATGTGCTTTGAGCATCCGCTGTCAAGTATCCAACGTTCTCTTTTAGGTACTTATAGAATTTTCAATGTGAATATGGTACCCTTTTAATTGGGTGCAAAAGAGATTAGTTTTTGGGAAACCGATCCCAAAGTGAGTTTGATTTTCCACCAAATGCAGGTATATAATCTACAGAATTTCATACAACAAGAATATATGATTTTACATAAGTAATTCTATCTTTCTGACTCAGATTGACTGGAACCCATATATTTTTGCTCTGTCCAGTCGACTTTAACGAACCTTTCAGTCGACTGTTACTGAAATTCAGTCGACTGGAAGGTGTAATAGGTCGACTTATCTGAGGTTTTCGTCTTGTTGAATAAGACTCAGAACCTCTGGACAGGCGACTGAAATTTGGGTTCAGTTGACTGGTCTGAACTACAGAATTACTTTTTTCATTAAAAACTACAGTTATAGGTTTTTCAAAAAATTCATATAATTTGTTCTTAACACTAGAAATAGATTCAGGTTTATTTACAATAGTGTTCTTAGTAACATGAGATTTTTCAAGTGACTTTTGAAAACCAAGTCCAAATCTCTCATTAGATTGAACTTGATTTTGGAGAACGTCATTTAAATTCTCCTTTCCTTTATTAAATTTAGATATATTCTTGGATATCTTTTCATAATTTTTCTTAAGAGATACGAGATCTATATCCAAACTAGAAAGTCTAGAATTTAAAGACTTGACTTCTTTATCTAAGTCACGATTCTCTCGAAAAAGTGTTTGATTTACTTTCTCTGTGTTTAATTCTAATTTTTTTCTTTTTAAGATCTTGAAAAATCTCATTGAAAGCATCTAATAAATCATTCGAATCATAATCATCACTTACTTAATTTTGTGAAGCCATAAAGCATACATTAGCAACCTCGTTTGTCTCTTCACTTTCTTCTTCCGATGAAGAGTCGCTATCTTCCCAAGTTGCTTGATACGCATTTTTGTTCTTCATGTTCTTGTTCTTGGTATACTTCTCCTTCTTGATGTTGAAAGCCTTTCCTTTAGATTTCGCATTCTCTAGTACTGGGCAATCCTTCTTCATATGTCCTGTCTTGTTACACTTGAAACAAGTTGGAAGTTTATTAGTAACCTTAGATTTTGAATTAAATTTACCTTTCCTTAGAAATTTTTTGAACTTTCTCGTGAACATGGCTATCTCTTCCTCATCTTCTTCTTCCTCCTCGGAGTCCGACATGGCCTTGAATGCTAGTCTTTTTCTCTGATTGTTGAGGTTCTAGATCCTTTTTGCGTTCTTCAAGTTGGACTTCATACGCCATAAGATTTCCCACAAGATTCTCAAGAGAGAGTTGTGTTAAATCGTTGGTCTCTTCTATGGCGGTGGTCTTCTTCTCCCATTCGGGTGTTAGTGCACGAAGTACTTTCCTCACCATTTTGGCTTGAGTGTACGTCTTTCCAAGCGCCACAAGAGAGTTTGTAATATCCGTGAACCTTGTGATCATTTAGACAAATTCTCATTCTCCTTCATGCGAAACATTTCAAACCTATGAACAAGAACATATATTTTAGACTCTTTAACTTTATTAGTTTCTTCATGAGTTACCTCGAGTGTGTACCAAATTTTATGCGCCGTTGTTGCATTGGACACACGATTGAACTCCTCCTTGGTAAGGGCACAAAATAGAGCGTTCATCGCCTTTGCATTGTTCATTGTTTCGCTCTTCATGTCGTTGTTCCATTGTGCATATGTAATGGTAGGAGCGATGTACTCGATCTCCATCATATTCTCTATCTCATAATTGATGGACTAAAGGTAGATCTTCATTCTACACTTCCAATAGTTGTAATTGGTTCCATCGAATAGGGGTGGCCTTTGTGTGGATTGGCCTTCATGGTATTGGCTTGCATTAGAAATAGTTGCCATTGCACTCAACCGGGCTCTGATACCAAGTGTTGGATCCTATAGGCAAGGCAAGAAACACTAGAGGGGGGGGGGGGGGGGGTGAATAGTGTTGTATAAAAAAATAATAATGAAAATGAACTTTTTCTTACTGTCCAGTCGACTTGAAAAGGGAATACAGTCGATTGGGGCGTCAGAATTGAAGATTATTTTTTATACAAGTCTAATCAGTCGACTTATAGCGGAACTCAGTCGACTTGCCAGAAAAGTTTTCGAAGATTATGTTATACCAGTCTGATCAGTCGACTTATAGAAGAGTGACAGTCGACTTGCCAGACAAGTTTCACAGAGAAATTAAAATGCAAGTAAAGAAAATACAACCACAGAGAGAATCAACCACATAGTACACAACGATATATCCTGGTTCGGTCCTTCCGACCTACATCCAGTCCCTAAGCAACCTACTTGAGATTTTCTACTATTCTTGAAAACAATACAAGAATAACCTACGGCGTTAGACAACAACCTTGTCCAACCCGTAGACCTCTCTCACCACTAGAGAGAGCAAACCCACTCTTCAACCAAGAGTAAAAACCTGACTCTACAACCTAGAGCCCTACTCTCCAACCGAGAGGACCACTCTCACAATTCGAGAGTGAAAGAAAACAATAAAAGAGTTACAACAACCTATAGCCTTATTGTGATTGTGATTTTTGTATGGAGACTAATAGGTCAACTTCCGAAATCAGTCTAAAACGAATTCAATGTTATAATAGACTGATTTCAGAGAACCAAGACTTAGAAGATTATGAATGCTTGTTTGAATACTTGTTCTTTTTCAAAAGCAAAAACTTAAACTTTTATCAAAAATGCTTGGAACCTCTCCATGGTGATTCCTAAGCGCTATTTATAGAGAGGAATCACCAGAACATTGTAAAACAGTTTATAAAACTAATTAAAAATGGATATAAAACTTTTGAATTCGAAAAACTATTTTTAAATTCTGAAAACAGTCGACTGGGTTGCCATGATGAGTCGACTGGCCAGAGTTTGAAAAAGTTCCGACAGTTTCGTACTAGTTCAGTCGAATGGTGCCAAACGGCAGTCAATCGGTATTCAACAACTAATTTTAATCAAGCTTGTTTCGACCTTTAAACTTGTGAAAAAAACACTCAATTATAAAGATATGTGTGAGTGTGTGTGTGTGACAAGGCTATTAAATCATTCTAAGACTCAAAGAAATAAAATTAAAATTTTTTACAAGACATTTAATAAAACACATTGAAGCACTGAATCTTGTCTTGATTTTGAGTCTTGAATTTGAGCTTGAGCCATTGTCTTTATTTGTTGAAGCTTGCTTGATCAATCTTGTCTTGAACTTAGAACTTTGTAGCTTGATCAAATTTTCTTTGAGAGCTTCATTGGATCAACTTTGTATCACACATGGTATGACATTGATACATCCTGCAATATATAAGAAGTAGCACAACTTTGCATTGTGTTGTAGTCATCAAAACCAAGAATCAATAGCACCTAGTTCGCATCCTAAGTATAATTTAATGTCCATAATCTGCATGGACAATTCGTTGCTCAAGGGGATAGTACAGCTCTTATGTAGGTTAACTCTTATGCCAGCCCAAGATTCAATGCATCTCAAAACCATTCCAAGCGCCAGTATTTCCTCTGCATTTGCCGCCCCAAATATCAGCGTATCATCTGTATAATGTAAGATCGAAAATGACTCCGGTATTCCTTTAATAGTAAGCCTCTAAATAACACGTGCCTTTCTCTCTCTCTTAATCATTTCCTCTAAACCATCCGAAATTAATGTGAATAGTAGGGATGCTAGAGACTCCTATGACACCTAATTTTCTTTCCAGTTGACCATTCATCTGTATCACGATTTCCCTCCTTTAACACACTTCATGATCCACATTCTCCATTTAGAGCTAAATCCTTTGAGGTGTAGAGCCTCATCGACATAATCCCATTCAACCGAATCATATATTTTTTCAAAATCTAATTTCAATAAAAAGTCTGCTTTTTCCTTACAACCCCTAAAGACGATCTCGTGAGCCGATGCCACACCGTCCATTATATCCTCCCTTTAATAAAGCCACTTTGTGGTTCCCCAACGAAATCTTCCAAATTAGGAGATAATCTATTTGCCAACACCTTCGTGATAATCTTAAAGGATCCATTTAGTATGCTAATCGGTCTCAGATCATCAACTTTGAACACCTTTGAATTTTTTGGAATGAGGACAACTTTCGTGTAATTCAGTCTATTAATATCCGTTGTCCCCAAAAAGAATTCCTTAAAATTTTCATCAAGTCATATTTGATAATCATCCAATACAATCTGTAGAAAAACAGTGGGAAGCCATCCGGTCCTAGGGCCTTATCCTGTCTCAGACTCCTGATGGCTTGAAGAATCTCTTCCTCTTTGAAGGCTCCCTCGATTCCTTCGCTTCCATCTATTCTTGTCGTATTCCATATTTCATCTCTCAAAGGGCACCTTGTCTTTCTCTTTTCCCGATTAACTCCCTAATTTTATCGTCTATGTGCTGCCTAACTTTCAGCTCGTCTTCACACCAGCTCTCTCTTACAAAATTGCCGAATATGTGGTTATGTCTCTTCTTCCATTAGCCACCTTATGGAAGAATTTGGTATTGACGTCGCCTTCCTTTAGCCATTCAACTCTAGATCTTTGCCTCCAATAGTGTTTCTCCATCTCTCCAATTCTTTGGATCTCAAGTTTGCTATTAGCTAACTCTTCAGCCTCTTGCAGGAGAAGATCTCTATCTTCTTCTACAACTTCTAGTTCTTGCATTCTCTCCCCTAGTTGCTCTTTCCTTATCTTCATCTGACCAAATTCTTGTTTCGCCCAATCTTTTAGACACTTACGTAACCTTCTAATCTTAACTATCCAGATTATAGTAGCATCCATGCCATTCGTAAGGATCTTCCAAGAGTCTTCGATAATCTTGCAGATGTTTGCTATTCAGGGTCTAGGATTTTTCAAAACGAAACGGCCGCTGATGATGACGGTTATAGCCAGCACCATCTAGGATGAACGTAGTGTGATCAGAGGTTAGAGAGGGCAAAGGGGAAAGCATCTTCCTAGTCCGTCGATACCAGAATTCTATCAAGCTTGGCAAGGGTAGGGTTGGCCTGTACATTAGTCCAAGTGAATTTCCTGTTCGTGGGATGAATTTCTCTGAGTTGAAAATCATCAATGGTATGATTAAAACCATTTCTGTCATGTTGATTAGTCATCTACCTCTATATTTATACTGGAATATGGTGATGTTAAAATCACCCCCGATCACCCAAGGACCCGACCACCACTTTCTAATAGATCTTAGTTCTTCCCAAAGACTAGCCCGACACCTAGAATCGTACATAGTGTATATAGAACTAACCATATGCTCCCAATCGTCACTCCTATGTCTGATTCGAATCGTGACAGCGAACACCCCAATTAATTCGAATAAGCGGGTCAGCTCCAATGGTAATACCCCCAGAAAGTCCAAAGCTGATTTAAACCACTAGTCAAACGCTCTAAGAGACCTAAGGCATTGAAAGTCCTCAGCCCCTGATTCTCAAGCCTTGTTTCTTGAAGTGCACAAATCGATGGGTTATTCTTAGATTTTTTTCTTATACCTCTAGCATTCTAATAGATGTATAACATTTAACATAATACATGACACCTATCCTTTACCCCTCAGGAGTCAAACCCTCATTTATGAACAAAGCCTATCAACCTCTCCGCTAAGAGAGTGTACCTTCTCTAAATGCTCAACACTAGTAGAACCGATAGCTAGACCAAAAAGACTAGCATAATAGAGAATCATAGTATCATGAATGAAATTCAATATAGATAAATTGCACTTAGGCATACCTCCACAGGCCAACGCAGGTACCTTTGCCTTTGCTGCTTCTTTGATTAGATCATCTTCGCTTGGATCCTGTGAGCCCCATTTGTCACACCGTCTCTTACTCTTCCTTTGATATTCAACTGTTTTCTTGTTGATGCTTGTCTCCTTGGGATATCCCCCCGCCAACTCCCTAAATCTTTTTTCCAATGCCTCGGTTGCCGAATCTATAGCGTGTGTAAGGTCCCTGGAAAGTACTAATAATTATTATTTTTTAATAAAAAAAATCTTTGTTTTTATGCAAGCTTTTCTAAAAATATTTGGGCATGCATTGCGTTGTATATGTACATATATATGTATGTATTGTATGTGTGTATGTGAATGTATATGTATAATTATCCATACAAATAAAACCCTAAACCACTAATTAAACCCTAAATCACTATTAAAACTATGGGCTTGTTTTGGGGTTACGGTCACCCCCCCCTTCTCTCACCCTAGTCGGCCACCCACTCACCCCCCTCGTTATTTAAACCCTCAAATGTCATCTATCATCTCCTTCTTCATGTCTAGCCCTAAAACTTATTCCTTCAAAATTCTACCTTTTTCCCATTTCTAGAATTTCTTCAACTTCAAAAGGAGAAAGAAGAAAACTTTCTTCATCTAAGCTTAGGTGGAGAAGTGGTAGGAGCAAGGATCTAGGAGGAGGAGCCAATCAAGCAAGGAAGAAGAGTTTAAAGAAGACATCATCAACAAACATCAAAGTGGGTGACTTTTCTCCACTCTATGCATGTTTAGTGTTTCTTTTTGTGTGATAAAATATTGCAAATTTTTGGCTTGCTAGATGACATAAATGAAAATTTGTATGTTTTAACTTAAACATTTAAGCTAAGATTGCAAATTGATAGATAAATGTTGAATTTTGTGAAGAAATAACATGAGATGATTAGAAAATTCATAACTTTGTGGCATGATGGAATTTAAACACGAAATTTTTATGGTAGCATATTGACTATGTCCCTATGAGATCCACCTAATTTCGTAAATTTTGGATAAGTTTTGATATTTTTAATAAATCCATCTTGCTGCTGATGTTGAATTATCTTGATGTTTTGGTTAGAATGATCATGCTTGACTTGTAAAATTTATATTTCCATGGTTAATATTAATTTAGACGAGGAAATTTTACTATGGATTCTCATGCATGTCTATTATAACTCTACCAAATTTCGTAAATTTTGGAAGTGGTTTGCTATATGGAAAAATTCAATCTTGTTTCTGGTTTGGGGGTAAAATTTCTGCTTTGTTAAATTAACATGTTTGACTTATAAGAATCATAACATTGTGTCATGATGGAATTTAGATTTGAAACTTTTAAAGTAGCATTCTAAGTCAATATGGAATATTTCTACCAAGTTTCGTAATTTTTGAATAAAAAAATGATATATCTTTAAAATGCAACTTGCCGTTGCTGTTAAGAAACATTATTTTTCTGTGTGGTAATTTACATCTAATTCAAAATATCATATCTTCCTCTATTGTTTGATTTTACATTTAAATTTTGGATATGTGATGGTTCTATGTGTTTGGGACCTTCCTACCAAAGTTTATAAGTTTTTTTGTTCATTTTTTATTTTAAATGAGTTTATTGGTGCAACTGACCGATAATTTCATCAGATCTGAAAGTTTTACATGCTCATCAGTTATGGTTTTTCTCTTCTCTGATATGTTAAAGTAGACGTAAATATCTTTCCGAAGAACCTAAGAGTCGGAATTTCATTAAGGATATGATTTATAGTGTTTTTTCCAAAACAGCATAACTACAGGTTGAATAGTTGACTTAAATGTTTATTCTGACTGGGACTTTATAGTGAGTCATCCGTTTGAATATAAGTATGTGATTTATAGTGAGTCATCTATTTTGTTTGATTATATGCTTGCATCATACCGGAGCTTAAATAATATTTATATGTTTGATTAGAATTGACTTAAATAATATTTATTCTGACCCTTGAGTCGTGTTTGATCATGTTAAAGTTGTGCTTGTTGCACCTAATGTGTTTTCTTTAGATTTGAGCAACTTTTGCCTCGTTTTTGCCTTGGTGCACTTGTTTAATAATTCACCTTTAGTTTGCTAGTGACCTAGTTGGTGAACCGTATCATATGACTTATTGCATGATATTTGGGTCGCTAGTAGCCTTGTCATCTCTAGTGCCTTGGATGAAGACAGTCTTCGTGCGCCGGATGATCGCTAACCAAGGAGGGTTGATCGCGGGACGGAGATAGGGTCAAGATCCAAGCAAGAGGGCGGACGGCGATTGCCAGGGTCGAATCGCTGTCGTCACAAGGTCAAGTTGAGATCAGGTCAGGACAATCCTTGGTCTGAGTTAGAGACCGGTTTGGATTTTGTAACACCCCGCAAAATTGAGTAATGATAATTTTGCTCCATGTGTGTTACACACGTGTCTTTCGTACTGTTACGAATAATATTCATAACGTATTTTTATATAAATGTCATACGTATTTTATATTCCGATTAATTATATGTTTCCCGTTATCTCGAAATTCATTTTTTATCCTATTTTTAGCCAACTCAAATATTAATTTTTAATCTTCGTGTTTTTACATGTATTGCACGTGTTTTTAATACACGTGTCGGTTACGTAAATTTTACTGTTACGCGAAATATCCATAATATTATCAAAATAAATATTTTCATATGTTATATTCCGAGTATTTATAAATATTTTCCCGTTAATCAAATCTATTTCATATTTTGAATATTTTTATGTGCATCGCACGTAAATTTTTATGTGCATTTTTATTTCTAAATTTTTCTAAAAGTCTTGTACATTTTTATTCTCATTTTGTTTGTCACAATTTTATTATTTATTTCTAATTAAAATTGCTTTTAAAGCCCACAAAAATTATTTAAACGAAAACCTACACACAACTTGTCATGTAGAATACCCATTTTCGTTCAATAAAACTAAATTATAAATTGTGTGAGTGTACACAAAACACGTGCACGTGCACACGTGCAATGTGCACACTCCAAATGAGAATAAGAAGGGGCCGGCTATTCATTGGTGAGTGAGGTGAGAGAAATAGTGGTAGTGGGTGATTAATTGTAATTACTGGGTAGTTATTTTCATTAGTGGGTTAATTAAATTAATGTATTAAATCCCCTTTTATAAAACCTACCTACCCCACTACTCCTATTTAGCCAAAAACAAAACAAACTCCAAAAAAAGTGTGAATGGTGCTGTGCTTGACCGTAGCTTGCTGTTGGGGGTTTCTTTTTCTTTTGGGCACGGGTTCCAAAGAGGATTGAAGCTTCTTTTGGAGTTCAATTGGGTGGGTGTTTCTTTTTTCTTTCTAAAATATATTAGTATGCATGTATAGAAAAATTGATGCATAAAATTAATATTTCATATGTGTTTTAGTTAATTTTGTGATGCTATGTAATGATGTTATTTAGAATGTTTAATAGAAAATGAAATGTGAAAACATATACATGCTAGTAGAGAATTAATAGATTGTTAAAATTGAAATTTAATTAAAGATGATTGGCATGTTGTTGGGTTACAAATGATAAGCCATGAGTAGATCATTGAAATATGTTGATGTGTAACTTAAAGTTGTCAAAATTGTACATAAAAATTTGTGTAAATATTAAGAGAGAATTATAGAATCAATTGAGAGATGAGAATATCTAAGAAGAGAATATAAAAAAAATATTCATACTAGTTGCTTTTAATGCTAAATAAAAATGTATGTTTATGAATGTTCTCAAAATTTTACCATTTACAATATTTGTGTAAAAGTTTTTGCTAATATGGATAAAATTGATAAGAAATTATTTCTGGTGAAAATTTTTTATTTTTAAAGATTAAATTAAAAGAAAAGAATTGAAATTGAAAAAAGTAGAAAATATTCAAAATAGGATTTTTTTAGAGAGTCAAGTTATATGAATTTTTACTCTTATACTATCAGTTAAGGATCTGTGCCTAGGGCTGCCACATGGCGCTGGGGTGGGTCTCTGGTCACGCATTCGAGTCTGGGCGGCTCTGTCTTTTTTTTGAAAATTTGATTTTTTTTCAAGTAAACAATACATGTGTATATTAGTTACCGAGGGTCATTTCTTTCAATAATCACAAGTGGTCTAGTGGTTGGGACTTGCTGACTTGAGCGCTATCTTGGGTTGGCTGCTGATCTGGGTTCGGCCCTGGCCATACACCCGTTTTGTTTTCTTTTATTTTTAAAGGTTTTTTATGTTATAAAAATTCTTTTATTTTTAAAGGGTTTTTATGTTATAAAAATTTGGACAAATTATAACATTCTTATCAAATATTATTTAAACTTTAAGAATTATTTTCCACCATATTTATGATATACTAGGTTTGCCCGTCGACACGTGCCTACGACATGTCTTCGGAACGGTGCACCTTGTTTGATCATGTAAAATAGTTTTGTACGTCCAGTAAATTAATTGAAGTAGCAAACATATTATATGAGAAACACTTGGGGGTCCAGCAAAAAACATATTATATATATATTTTTTTTGAATAATTTTTAAAGTTTTTAAATTTTTAATTTTTTTAGTTTTTTAATGTTTTATTTTTAAAAAAATTTTAAAATTTTTATTTTCTTAATTTTTTTTGAATAGAAGAGGGAGGGAGAGAGAGAAAAAAAAAATAAATAAATAAATATAGGAGTTGTTTTGGGTGGGGGATTTGAATTTGAGTTTTGGGGGGAAACTTTTTAGGGGAAAAATATGTTTTGTGATGTTAGATCTGGACCTTTAATTTTTGGGGGGATTGAATGAGGACCACTTGATAGCTTTCTTTGTGTTTTATTATATAGATTTGTGAAAATTAGAAGTGGTTTCAACTAAGGAATGTGTTGGAGAACTTTGAATACAAATTTAAAAGGGGATTTTGTATGATTAAAGAAGATTAAAAGTATTATACAATTTGGACTCATCTTAGTGAAATTTCATGATTTTTAATCTTTTTGATTAAGAGAATAAGTTGGGTTTGCCTAAAGCTTTAGTTAATTCAATCGAAAATGAGAGTGAAGTTTGTCACTTCATGGTTTATGAATACCAATAAATCTATATGAAGAAATTATAAAAAAAAGAATTGAGTTATCTATGTTGAGGTTAGATGTAACCTTTGTGGTCTCGGTTGAGACAGTTGTTATTCTAGAGTGAGCGAGGCCCAGATTACAGGCAGTTTAAATATATGGCTTTTAAGAAGAAACAAGTATGGGTTGACTCTCTCTTTGAGAAGTAGCCAGGATGGGCTGAGTTTCTCTTGTGTTGATTTAAGCCCGGTGGGTAAGTTAGACTCTAGGTCTTAATAACTATGACTTAAACTTAAGGACATGCACTACTTGGTGACATGATGAAATTAGAGCAAACATGAGTTATGAAATCCAGAATGATCCTTGGAGAGAGACAGTCCTCAGTAATCCAGGACGATGGACTAAGGGCCAAAAAATGATCCATGGAGCGGGATTGGTCTCCAATATTCCGGGACGAGAGCGATGCTCATGGGGCATTTGTGCGATGAAGGTTCCAGAATGACTCGCGGAGAGAGAGAATCCCCATTATTCTTGGACGATGGACGAAAGGGCCATAAAATGATCCATGGAGCGGGATTGATCTCCAGTATTCCGGGGCGAGAACCAATATTTGCCACCACGCCCCGCTTCCCAAAAATACAGAATACGAGCACGTAACATTGGCCCAGCGAATGATTTTCATCATCCATAAGTTGTTCGAGAATCTTTACAACATTTCATAAGAATAATCAGAGTCGCAAGCAAAAGAATCAACCAATCATACACAATTGAATCAAATAGATCAACAGAAATTTACTTGAAATCCAAATATAATATAATCTCAAATTAATCAAGTCTGGACAGTTAATAATATCCTGGGTCACATTGCCCAAAAACAAATAAATCCAAGTATCAAATACAATTGTTCAAAAGCAACAGATAATAATAATAGCAAAAAAGTCCAGCACTAATATTGCATTTCTCCAATACCATCGGTCAAACGACCATCCTGATCTGTAATCAATAAATTGCAGGAGAAGGAAAAAGAAAACAAGTACCCGTCAATGCAAGTTACGGGCCGCTTGTAATGCAGGATACAAGTACATGGGAAGCTAACAATTCTAAATAATATCAGAAACAAATATAGCATGGTATAGCAGAATCAACTAGCATGGTATACTAACATTGGTCAAATGTCAAAGTTAAATAGCATGTAGACAGATATACAGATAGTTTCAAATAATGATGTCAAGTGATAGTGTCAGGTAGATAACAGATAATCAGATAATCAAGTAACAGATAGCCGGATAGCAGATACAGATAACAGATTCAGATTTAGATTCAGGTTTAGATATCAGATGTCAGATTCAGATTTACAAAGTCTTGTATTAATTACAAACTAGGTATCACTTCATGTGCCATCCTTTTATCACATGGTTTCTACATTCAAAACAGTTACGTTTGTAGATTTCGTAGGGGATCATATAGGGCCGTGTACTCAGGGTTCAGACAGATATCAGATAACAGATCCAGACAAACAGATAGAACCTAGTGGTTCTCTTCTTCTCTACACCTTCCTATAGGAAGTAATGTAGACAGGGTACAGAATAACAAATAACAGATAACAGATAATCATATGGGAAACACGGGCCCTCTTCTAAGTACACATTTCTATGCTTTTCCACTACTAGATCTTTCCCATAAACCCCGACTTGATCATTTTACAATTATTATCAGACAGATGTGTATATGCATGAAACAGAGTAATTCTAGCATGATATAATGACCCACAAGTTCAGAATGATAGATAAGCATGTATAGATGACAAGTAGTCACATAACAGAACAAAATAGAGTACTTTCTAATTTCAGGATAGCAAGAGAGTACAGTACTAAAACAGCAATTCCCATTACCACAAATATCAAAACCTGAATCCGTCGGAGAATCTGGAAAATAGACTTCCAACCGAATCCAGCGGATACTTATAAGTCATATAGTATTTTAGAAAAACATAACTCAAAATTGATTTGAATCCAGAAAATACGTTCAGTCAGAAATCAGAAGATCGAATTCACAGTCAGGAAAACCGCATCAAAACACCTCAAATAAATCCAGGAAAAATCTGGGGTATTCCCCTATATGTCTATTATCAGAATATAAAGTTCTATAATTTTCCAGTAAGATTAGTTTAGCCAACAAAAATCGGAAACATCAAGAAACAATAGTTTGGCAAATCTGGAATTCCCAACACTGCTGTATGAAAACTGTAATATCTCGCAAACCGTGAAACAAAATCCAAATCCACCAAAGGGAGATGAAAATGAAAAAAATAAGCTAACTTTCATATTTTATAAATATTTTTCATACAGAAAAAGAAATTAGGGTGAAAATACAAATCTTTACAGAACATCAAGCAAAATCCAGCAAGTATAGTTTTTATAAACAAGCATGAAACGACATATAAATCTCATCAATAAAATCCACCAAAATTCTGGGTAATCCCTAGATAGATATAGAAATATAGTTTAGTCATCGAAATGATCAGAAATGAAACTTGGAAATGAAATATACCTCTGTAGTAAAACAATCATATCTCACACATACGAAAACAAAATCGACCAAGGTCAGAGAGGTTGGAAAGAAGACGGATTTCTCTAAAAAATCATGTTTAATGAAGTCAAGATTTTGACCTTAATATGGTCTAAAATAGCAATCAAAACTGTTCATCGACAAAATACAGATTTTCCTCTTAACAACAAATCAACATACAACATACGAAACTTGTTCCAAACACAACCAAATATGTTATAAAGTCTACTAAGTGTCCAAACATCATGAAATAGTGTATATAGCATGTCCACAACAAGTATATCACATAGATCCAAACAAACACATGATTTCTCATAATTATCTCACAAATATAATCACATCAAGAACGGGCAAAACTTAAGTTGTTTCATGTCAAATTTGTGTCGTGAGGCAACTATGGTCAACAGCACTATAGAGACAATACTCATCAAAGATAACACACACACGAGTTTTCTCTAGAACCCAACTACACTACAAGCGGAATTTAGTACTTGTATATGCAAAGGAATTTAATACAAGTTACTTGCCTGAAACGAAGACGAAAAACGACGAAACCCAAGAATAACGGGAACGGATCCCGGCAACGAACAAAACCCATGAAAGAAAAACAACGAACCAACGAACGATCCACATGCGCGCTCGAGCACATGCGAAACCCAAGAACGAGAGAGAGAGATATCGTCTGGAGTCTCTTGCGGCTGTTGCTGCTGCTGGCTCATGGCGAACGGACGGCGGACAGACGACCAAGGGGATGGCAAGAGAGAGAACGGAAGAGGTGGAGGTGCTCGGTGAAGGAGGTACAGCTATGGGGATGTCGGCCAATGGATGGGTGGTCGGCTAGGTGCAGGTCGAACAGGGGTAGGTCGGGCTGGTGTCGGGGTGTGCGAGTATGGGGCTGGGGTGTGCGGCGCAAGGCAGAGAAGAGAGGGAGGCCAGGGGGTTTAGTATTAGGGTTAGGGTTTAGGTTAGGGAGAGTTATATATATAGGGTTGTTTAGGGTTTAGTTGTATGAGATGGGTGTTACCGCTGATTTCGGTGTGGGGGTAAACAGATAGAATTTGTGGATCCGAGGAAAACCTGAACAGCTGACTCGGCCTTCTTGCTCCCGTCGCAACCTGCAGGGAAGTGCGAGACACCGGGGTTGATTCCGGCGACGCACCCTCCGACGCTCTTGTCAGTAATCAGTAAGAAAGAGCTTAAGTGGTGAAAAAAGTGATTAACCTGGTCTTGGTGGTAGAGGGATTGTATTTATAGTCGCCTTTGGAATGATCAGGATCCTGATTTCCTGGCTAACATTTAGGAGCAAAATCCTCCTATTCTGTTTTAGGAAAGTAGGCCTTGATTCCCTGGTGAGAGCAAATCAAGCTTATTGATTTGATCTAATCAAATCAGTGGCCTGATTCTCCCTTGGTGGACTGGGCTTGTATCGGGTCGGGACCCGCGCCCAGTTGGAGTGGATCTATTCGCGGGCAGTTGGTTTCGTGAGAAGGAGACCCAATACCCGTTTTGGATCCATCTGTATGTGAAATTACCTTTTTACCCCCGTGCTTCAAGATTCGTGCTTGATCTGGACGGTCCCGATTTAACCCCAATTTTAGCCATATCACGAGCCCCCCACTCCTAAAGGCTGAGCGTGATCAGACTTTGAGGAGTAGTTCAGCAGTTTCAGTGGCTGGTGGAGTTGTATCGGAGTCCAAATGTGGGATTTTGAATCTAGAAAGGGGGTGATGAGGTAATTTTTGATGCGGTGAGCTGCTCTTGAGCTGAGTCGGGTATCTGATAGTCTTTTATCTACTTTTTTCGAAGTACTTGTTTAATTCTGCGATGTGTTTGCTAATCGTTCGGGGACTTTAGCGGTGCATTCGGGGTAATAATTGTTTGCTCCGGGGTTCGAAAGCGTGTCCCCAAATTTTCAATCATTTCCCAGAGTTTTTAGCTAATTTTCCCGAATTTTTAGCAATTTTTTCGCAAATTTTAAACAAATAAAACGATTAAAATAAATAAAAAATGATTTAAATACCGATTAATGGCGTGGCTTGATCTGAGCCATTGATCATGGGCGAGCACCAATTTCGAAAGGATCTGACGGCTGTTGTAGCTCGGCAGCATTTTTCTCCATTTTCGAGCTCGGAAAGGCACTTGCTCGGCTGCCGACCGGAGACTAGGGGGGTTCGGCGTTCTGAGCGACGTGGCGCAATCTGAGCCATCGGATGGTGGCGCGTTTTCCAAGAAAACGCTATCTTGTCTTTTAGCGCACGTGGCACAATCTGGACCATTCATCGTCAGGAGCACGAATTTCTGAGAGATCGAACGGTCGCGATTGATCGGTGTCGTTTTTCCTCCATTTACGAGCTCGGAAAGGCACTTGCTCGGACGCCGACCGAAGGCAGTGGTGTTCGGCAGGTCGAGCGACGTGGCGTTATCTGAGCCGTCGGATGTTGGCGCGTATCTCGAGGCAGGCGCAGCTCCCAAGAAAACACTATCTTGTCTTTTAGCGCACGTGGCGCAATCTGGGCCGTCTGTTTGAGATCAGACGCGAAAGTTGAGGGGGAAGTGGTTTTTCCCCATTTACGAGCTCGGAAAGGCACTTGCTCGGACGCCGACCGAGGACCTGTGGTTTCTGGCAATCCGGGATGGTTCTGTTCTCAATGGTATTAATTGTGCTCTGGGACTTGTGCGGCGTTCTGCCTTCCCGATGTCATTAAGGATAAGTCCCTTAATTAATACGCGGCGTTTCAACTTCCGAGGGTCATAATGACTGGTTCTTGAAGGTTGGCTATAAGTACTCCGCTCTCTTTGCCATTTCTGTCACAATCAACATAGAGTTTCAGACCTCGGGGGCACGTAGCCTCGGGTAGTTTCTCTCTTGAGGTCCGGAGAGGTGGTCGCCCTTCTACCTGGTTTTCCCTTTGTTCTTGACGGCCCCAAAGTGGATGTCAGGAGCGAGGGGGGAACGAGGTAGTAGTGGTGACGACCGTAGTTCGGATCCGAGGGAGGATTTACTTCGGAAGGACGGGCGGTCGCCTTGTTGTCTTGTTGTTTCCCCATTCCTCACTGCTCCGAATGGGGGTGTTAGGAGCGGGGAGCAATAAGACAGTAAGGTCGACGGCAATAGTCCGGACCCGGGGCGTGGACCTCTTCGGAAGGACGGGTGGTCGTTCTCTCACCAAGATCTTCTGCTTTCTTTGGTGGCTCCGAAGCGAGCGTCGGAGTGAGCGGAGGTCTTGGTGAGAGACTGACGATCCATGTCCGATGCCGATCTCTGGGCCATCCGAGTCCGTTTGTTGTAACCGTGAAGGCGCCGCTGTCAGAGCCCTCTGACAGATTGGACTTTCCAGTTGCAACCAACCAGCTCGGAATGGTGCGCTTCATCATGAGTTGTAGTTCGGGCTTTTGGACCGTCCGAGCCTGTTGTTAGCAACTGTGAAGGCGCTGCGGTCAGAGCCCTCTGGCAAGCCGCGCTTTTCAGTTGCAAACAACTGGCTCGGAATGGTGCGTTTCTCCCGATCCCTGAGTGTGGATGGGTCCCCTCTCATCTCTGTCTTCCTTCCGGGCTGATGGCTTCTGATGGACGTCAGTCCGGGGGAGTAAGAGACGAGGGGAGTGTCGATCTGTTTCTGACCGGGGCCCGTGGGTCGGTAGGATACCAGCCGAGCCACGGGACCTGGGGGGCGCTTGCCGAAGGCGGCGCCTCAAAACTGAATCAAAATTTTACTGCCTTTCTTGGGCGTAGGTGGGGCATCCGAAGGTTCGATCGTCCGAGCGACGCGGCGTAATTAGAGCCGTTCGACGCTGGCGCGTATCTCGAGACGGGCGCGTTTCTCGAGAAAACACTATCTTGTCGTGTAGTGTTCTCGACGAGATCTGGGCCGTCTGATTGAGATCACGCACGAGTATTGAGGAGAAAGTGAGTTTTCTCCATTTACGCGCTCGGAAAGGCACTTGCACGGATTCCGACCGAACCCTGTAGCCGTAACGTAGGTTTCGCTTGCAGCTCGGATTCAGATCCCCTGGTGCCGAGCTAGCTGACTTGGTGACGGGGGACAGTGGTTGTGGGCCTTCGCGATGTTTCGAGAGCGGCCCAAAAGTCACTTTGGGAGTCCAAGGGACGTCCTGTTTTCACTATAAATCTTCACCCCCCCCCTTAGACCAAGTCTCACTTTTCGTTTTTACTCTCTCTCCTCAGTTTTCACTTTGCTGCGAAGTTTTCTGCTCTCTGGCGGTGTTGCTGGCTGTCGCGGTAGCGTTTGTAGACTCCGGTGAACTCTCCGACCGTACACGTCACTTCAAGGTCAGTTTCTATCCCTTCTCTCTTTGAAATGGTTAAGATCACTGAGACCCCCGCCTCGGAACAAACCGTTGGCCGAGGGGATAAAGGGAAGGGTGTGGCTGAGCCGAGCGAGCAGGAAGTCGTTCGCCCAGATAGAGAAGGCGATGTGGCCGAGCGGCCTAGGGAGGTTGAGGCCCCGTCCGGGAAAGGCAAGGCCGTGGTCACCATTGTGGAGACGCCGAAGAGGGCGGGGGCGTTCGGTCGGCAGCCCATTGTCTTGTCGAGTGTGGGCGGCGTCCGGGACTACGCTGATGACGTCCTGGAGAAAGTGACTCAGGGTACAGCCCCACTGGTGGAGGAGAATGAGCAGAGGGAAGTTTCCGAGGTGGACCATGCTATCTCGTCGCTCACCGAAGATGACCTTCGGATGATCCGAGAGGGATTCCGGATCCCGCAAGAGTATGTCCTGCTTCTCCCTGGGCCGGGTTTTCGAGCGAACACGAGCTGTTCGCCAGACGTGTGTGTCTTCCCGATCGATTCCCTTATCGCCGGACTTCGCTTTCCCCTCCATCCGTTCGTGGTCGAGGTCTTGGTCTTCTACGGTTTGAGTCCTGCTCAGCTGGCACCGAACACATGGAGGCACGTTACAGCCTTCGTCCTTCGATGCCAAGAGGTTGGCGCTAAGCCGAGCATGTTCCTCTTCCGTAATCTCTATCGACCCTGCCAGCCGAGGAAAGAAGAACAGAGGTTTTATCTGTCGCCCCGGCCGGGCGTGAAGCTGATCGAGAATTCGGACTCGATCAAACATTGGAAGACGAAGTACTTCCTCGTCCGATCCCTGACGCCGTGGGTGATACCGGCGGTTTGGGAGATGGAGGGCCTGCCTAAGCGCACCAAGAAGGAGGTGCCACTGAATGAGGGAGAGGCCGAGGTCCGGAGGAGGCTCCTCGCTTTGCCAACCATGAGTTGGAAAGATATCACAGAGGAGGATCTGTTCCGTGGGGGTCTCAGTCCGATCGACCCTCGTACGCTTCTGGTATTTATACTTATTTTTTAGAGCTCATGAAAATTTATCTAAGTTCTTTCATTCGGCTTTTGCAGAGACGATGAAGATGGACTACAGGGCCCTGATGGCGAAGGGTCGTTCGGAACAGGAGAAGAAGAAGAGGTCGGCGGCGGAGACTCAGGAGAGCCGGCCAGCGAAGAAGCCTTCGGTCGCGAAGACCGCCGAGCAGCCGAAGGTCGTGGTCCCTGACCCTGCAGAGGTCCAGGTCCTCGACCCGCCCGCCCCGGATGCACCGACACCGACCCCGAAGGGGGACGCTCCTGGTCCGTCGATCGGCACGTTTGGCGTGACGGAGGTGTTGTCCCTCCAAGTTTCGCCCCTGACTGCCGAGGCAGAGAAGATCCTGACCGAGCGTCACAAACAGATCTTCGTCCCCGACTGGCAAGTCATGCAGGTCGACGACTTCTTGGGCGATGGCAACATCTGTATGGAGGCCGTGAAGCACCTGCCGACCCCGAAAGACCGAGCGACCCTGAAGGCCAGGCAAGCAGGGGACGCCGTGATGCAGATTGCTCGGAACACTATGTCGGTAAGTTGGCCGGGCTCTTTCTCTTAGGCTTTTCTTCCCTTGAGTTCTTCTCCCCCTTTTTTCTTTTTATTTTTGGCACCAAGTGTTTGGGTTCGGATTTTAATCCGTCGCTCTTTTCCAGACCCTCTGCCACTTCAACTTCCTGGTCGAGGAGATGGCGAGCAAGGAGCAGGAGAAGGAACGGGAGAGGGCGGAGCGCGTCAAGGTTACGCAGCGGCTTGATGCCGAGCAGCTTCTCTCGACGAAGAGGGGTGCCGAGGTGAAGGGGTTGGAGGGGCAGCTGGCCCATTCCATTCAGCTGTCGAAGGACACGGCGGCTAAACTTGAAGCCGCGGAGAAGGAGGTCGCCGAACTGAAGGAGGCCTTGGCTACCGCTCGGTCGGAAGCAGAGAAGGCCCAGAAGAGGGCCGAGAGGACCCAGGCCAAGCACCAGAAGAAGGTGAAGAGGGTGAAGAAGGCCGTGCAGGAGGAGGCCGCTCAGCATATGCTCCAGAACATGGAGGAAGCCTATGGTCGAGCGCTGACCCACATAGCCGCCAGGAACCCGGGCTTCGACATCTCCTCCTACCACTTTTACGACCCCGTGGAAGGGGAGGAGGGCGTGCCCGAGGGGATGCTCGGGCCTGTGGGAGAGACGGAAGTCGTCGAGGGTCCTGCGGGGTCCGAGGTCGAGGGGGAGAAGGTGGACGGCTCCGAGGAGGAGAGCTGGAGCGAAGGCGAAGGGGAGGACGGCGGCGAGGACAAGACCGAGGGGTCGACGGACCCGAGCGGCAAAAAGGTCGACCCCTGACTCGGTTGTCTTCTTTTTTGTCTTTTTTGTTTTGTAAGCCTAACCGCGGACTGGCCACCGCTAGTGTAAAGCTTTCACTTTGATTTTGAAATGAAAATATTTTGTTTGGCCAAAATTTGTTCAAGTGTTGAGCTTCGGATTTGTGTGTGACTAGCCGTAGATGTTTCCGAGTGTTGGGTATCGGATTTATCTCTACTTTTCAGGTGAAGTTTGGTCCGGTCACGGAGCTCGTCTGCCTCCGGAAGGAGTTGGCCAAAATGAAACGTGAGCTCAAGGACAGCCGACAGAGGCGGTTTCTTCTGCTCGGCCAGGCGGAGGAGGTGAAGGCAGTTCTACGGAGGCAGTGCCGCGAGCTGTATCAGCTGCGGAAGCACTACCCGGCCCCTTGTCCCGAAGGGGAAGTCGAGCGGCTCCGCGGGGAACTAACTGCCGCCGAGCAGAGGAATGCCGATCTTCTGGCAGAGGTCCGACACTTGGAATTGGCGGAGAGGGAACGCTCGGCGGAAGCAGTGAAGCTGGCCTCCGAGCTGGAGAAGGCGTTGGCCGAGCGCAAGAGGCTAGTGGCCGACGTCGACAGGCTCAGAAGGATCACGATAGACAGGGGAATTGAGGTCACCCACTTCCGTCGGCTCGCTGCCGAAGGTGCTAATGCCTCCGGCTCGTCAAGGCCTTCTCGCCCAATGAGGTCGGCGAGGGACGACGTTCTTAGAGACAGGATTGTCGAATTGGAGGAGGAGATCGCGTCGCTCAAGCCTGTGCCGGAGAGGGCTAACGTTCGCAGTACTTCATGCATCCGCGAAGAAAGTGAGAAGGGGATTACGTTTTATGAGCTTGCGACGCGCTCGCCTATGACCAGGCGGAGTCCGGCTGACGCGCAGAGCAGCGCGGCCGTCTCGTCGAGCGGGGCCTCGGCAGGTGCCGTGGTCAGGGCTAGTAGCGAAGGGGGGACGCGTTTCGTTGGTTTAGGATCGAGCTCGGAGGGCAGACCTCATCGTTCTCGCGTATCCCTAAACCGAAGCATTCCCCTTCCGAGGAGATCTTGACCTCGTCGTTTTTTACTTCCGTTGATTGTTGTAAAGTTTAATTGTAGGGTCGGTTCGGCCGTTTGTAACACCATTACATCTGAATGTGAATTTTGAAAGTTTCCTTAGAACGTTTTGAAAGTGTGTTGGACTTCAGCGGAGTATTGAACTTGCGTTATTCTCTTTCCCTTCTTTTCAGCTCATCGTGACGATCCATAGCTCGGACTCCAACCGTTCGAAAGATGACGCCGAATCCGAGGGCACCTCTGGAACGGTGGTTCTGAGCCCCAGGAGCGCCGATCTGAAGTTACGCCGAGCCGAGAGTGAGTGGGACCACCTTTCGTTGGTTCTCAGTCTCCGGGAAGCCGAGGTCCAACGCTTGGAGAATAAGATCGTCGAGCTGAGCCCCACAGGAGAGGATGATGACTCGCAGACCGCATTCAGCAACGCTCTTCGGGTCAAAAGCATTCGGCACATTCAGTCGAAGATTATTGCCGAGCGGGATGACTTGCTCTCGGAGATGCGGTACTTGCGGGCTGTAATGGCGAAGCTCCGGGGGGATGCAGAGGAACTGTCAGCCGAGGAGGACGAGCCGTCGGCCGAAGAGTTCAGTGAAGATATTTCTTTTTGAACACTTTTGGTCGGAATTGTATCTTGCTTGCGAACACTTTTGTAACTATGGGACAGATATGCTTTGTATTTCGGCCTGGCTGTTTAATAAAATATTTTTTTATTGCTCTACGCTTTTGCCTTGTTCATGGCTGTGTTTTCTGCGCCGAGGTCTTAGAACCGAACATGTCGGTTTCGTCGGCGAGGTTGTTGGACTGAACTGGCCTCTATATGTGTGGCATTCTTGTCGTTTAGCGGCTTTGCCGGGGTGCGGCACGAACTCCCAGGCGTATCCGTTCCTAAGAAAGTGCTATATTGTCATTTTGCGCAGGTGGCAAGATCTGAGCCGCTGATTGTAAGCACGGATCTCGAGGCGGCTCAGCTCCGGAGAAAACGCTATCTTGTCGTTTTGCGCAGGTGGCGAGATCTGGGCCGTCTGATTGAGATCAAGCGCGAAAGTTGAGGAGAAGGGGAATTTTCTCCGTTTACGAGCTCGGGAAGGCACTTGCTCGGCTGCCGACCGAAGGAAGGGAACTTTAATGAGTCGAGCGACGTGGTGCAACACGGACCGCTGGATGAAGGCGCGCATCTCGAGACGGGCGTAGTTCCCAAGAAAACACTATCTTGTCTTTTAGTGCTCTGGGCGAGATCTGGGCCGTTTGATTGAGATCAAGCGCGGAAGTTGAGGAGAAGGGGCATTTTCTCCGTTTACGGGCTCGGAATGGCGCTTGCTCGGATTCCGACCGAAGGGTAAGTCCATCCTCCTTATTTTCCCCCGTTTCCGTGACGAGGATCGGACTGAATGTAAGCCGAGCGCTCGCCACAACGTAGGGGATTTCCGGAAGGCAATCTTTAGGGCAGGAATTTAACCAAGTGTTTGCCCTCGGGGTTGTCGCGGGGTTCGACGGCTGCGGGAGCAATTCCGAACGGCGATCTACCCCTGGTTTGTCCGGAGACGTGCCGAGGAGGTAAAGTCGAGCCGAGTGTTGGACTCCGAACCATCGGTATAGTTCAACGGCTGTGGGAGCAATTTCGAACGGCGATCTACCCCTGGTTCGTCCGGAGACGAGCCGAGGAGGTAAAGTCGAGCCGAGTGTTGGACTCCGAACCATCGGTATAGTTCAACGGCTGTGGAAGCAATTCCGAACGGCGATCTACCCCTGGTTCGTCCGGAGACGAGCCGAGGAGGTAAAGTCGAGCCGAGTGTTGGACTCCGAACCATCGGTATAGTTCAACGGCTGTGGGAGCAATTCCGAACGGCGATCTACCCCTGGTTCGTCCGGAGACGAGCCGAGGAGGTAAAGTCGAGCCGAGTGTTGGACTCCGAACCATCGGTATGGTTCAACGGCCGTGGGAGCAGTTCGGAACGGCGGTCCGCCTCTAGTCCGTCCGGAGACGAACTGAGGGAATGAGGCCGAGCCGAACGTGGACTCCGAACCATTGGTTGAGATCGCAACATAAAATGTAGGTGATAAGAGGGGAGAGTGACATGCATATTCATAAACATAATAGAACTTTTCTTTATTGATATTTGACGGCGAACCGTTTTACATAGTACAATTCATGGGACAGGTTACAAGTTAGAGGAGAGGAATGGTTCGACACCTCGGATTACTTAGAGAGGCGCCGGAGCGCTCTCTTGGTATTTCAGGAGGTGGTCGGCATTCCAGGTCCTCGAAAGCTCTCTGCCATCCATGTCTTCGAGTCGGTATGCCCCAGGCCGAACAACTCTTGTGATCCGGTACGGCCCTTCCCAATTCGGAGCTAGCTTGCTCCTCTGACTGGGGAGGGATATGGATAGCTTTCTCAATACCAAATCTCCTTGCTCAAGGTTGGCGGGTCGGACCTTCTTGTTGTACGCTAGCTCGACCCTCCTTCTGTAATTCTGTTGCCGAATCGATGCCCTTTCCCTCAGTTCATCTATCAGGTCCAAGTTTCCTCTGAGGTCCCTGGCATTCTGCGCTTCGTCATAGGCCACGAGCCGAGGGGAAGGTATTCCGACCTCGAGGGGTATCACTGCCTCGGCCCCATAAGTAAGGTTAAACGGGGACTCTCCGGTGGGTGTCCGCTTGCTCGTGCGGTAGTTCCACAACACATTAGGGAGTTGGTCGACCCACAATCCTTTGGAGCACTTGTCCAACCTCTTCTTGATTCCTGCGAGGATCTGCTTATTAGCGTTCTCGGCCTGCCCATTCGACTGAGGGTGTGAGACGGATGAGAAGCGCTGTTGAATGACGAGGTCGTCGCATAGGGCTCGGAATGCTGTGCCAGTGAACTGAGTCCCATTGTCCGTCACGAGGACGCGGGGGACGCCGAATCTGCATATGATGCTCTTCCAGAAGAACTGCACCACTTTGTTCTCGGTTATAGTGGCGAGGAGCTCGGCCTCGACCCACTTCGAGAAGTAGTCGATGGCTACGACTAAAAACTTGAGCTGACCCGGAGCCGGTGGGAAAGGTCCTAGTAAGTCCATTCCCCACATCGCGAAGGGGATAGGGCTCGATAGGGAGGTGAGGTTGGCCTGAGGGAGGCGTCGGATGCTGGAGTGTCTCTGGCAGGAGCTGCACTGCCGAACATGTCGCTCGGCATCTCGAAGAAGG
The DNA here is from genome assembly GCA_017893485.1 of Hemerocallis citrina. Taxonomy (NCBI): domain Eukaryota; kingdom Viridiplantae; phylum Streptophyta; class Magnoliopsida; order Asparagales; family Asphodelaceae; genus Hemerocallis; species Hemerocallis citrina. The sequence continues at coordinate 293,940,177 of CM030360.1, forward strand.
GTCGGCCAGAAGTACCCATAGTTCAAAGCTTTCCGGGCCAAAGACCTGAATCCGGAGTGTGCCCCTCCGATGCCCTCATGAAGCTCTTGTAGGGCATATTCGGCCTGTTCCGGAGAGAGGCACGTTAGGTAAGGTCGGCCATCTATTTGAGAGAAGGAGCGCTTGTATAAGATGCCCTCGATCAAAACATAGCGCTCGGCCCGAGTTCTGACTCGGCGTGCTTCTTTGGGATCTGTGGGCAGAACTCCATCCCTTAAGAATTCTACCAGTGGCTTCATCCAGTTGTCCTGCAGCACGACCGACAATGACTCCACCGAGCTAGGTGTCTCGTCTTCGATGCTCGGTTTAGAGAGGACTTCGATCAGTACGGTCTGTTCGAGACCTTGTAGAGAAGACGAGGCCAATTTGGAGAGAGCGTCAGCTTGTGAGTTTTCCTCCCGGGGGACCCGTTGGATGACGGCTTCTTCGAACCGGCCCATGAGGTCCCGGACCTTGGCGAGGTACTTCGCCATTCGCTCGTCCCTGGCCTCATATTCGCCCAAGACTTGGTTCATGATTAGTTGGGAGTCACTGTGAATCCGAAGGCGCTGCGCCCCAGCACTTCGTGCGAGTCCGAGACCAGCTATGAGAGCCTCATACTCCGCCTCGTTGTTCGAGGCCTTGAAGTTCATGCGGATCGCATACTGCAGGACGAAGCTGTCAGGGCCGTTCAGGATAACGCCGGCGCTGCTTCCTTCACTGCAAGAGGACCCGTCCACGAAGACTGTCCAAATGGGAGGCCCATTTGGGACGTGGCCGACCTCGGGGATGGTGGACTCCACAATGAAGTCGGCGAGAGCCTGTACCTTAATTGCCGTCCGAGGCTGATAGGAGATGTCATGCTGACTTAGCTCTATGGACCACTTCATCAGCCGGCCCGAGGTTTCGGGCTTGTGGAGGACCTGCTTGAGGGGCTGATCGGTGAGGACGACGACCGAGTGAGATTGGAAGTAGGGCCGAAGCTTTCTTGCTGCCATGACCAGAGCGTAGGCTATCTTCTCTATCCTCGGATAGCGGAGCTCGGCGTCCCGAAGCACCTTGCTCACGTAGTAAATGGGCCTTTGGGCCCGGTCCTCTTCTCTTACCAAGACTGCGCTCAAGGTCTGCTCGGAAGCGGCCAAGTAGATGAAGAGAGGCTCGCCCGGGACCGGCTTACTGAGCAGAGGGGGGTTCACCAGATAGGCTTTCAGCTGGTCGAACGATTCTTGCTGTGCTTCCCCCCATTCAAATCCTTTAGCCCCCCGGAGTGCTTTGAAGAAGGGGAGGCACTTTTCCCCCGACTTGGAGAGGAACCGACCGATGGCTGCGAGCCGACCGGTGAGCTTCTGCACTTCCTTGACGTTCCGAGGCGGGGCCATGTCTAATATGGCCTTAATCTTCTCGGGGTTAGCTTCGATTCCCCGCTGGCTCACCATGAAACCGAGGAACTTGCCAGAGGAGACTCCGAACGCACACTTGTTCGGGTTTAGCCGCATGTTGTACTTCCTCAACACGCCGAAGGCCTCCTGGAGGTCGGCTACGTGGTCAGTGCCGCGGATGCTCTTGACGAGCATGTCATCGACGTACACCTCCATGTTTCGGCCGATCTGATGTTGGAAAACCTTGTTGACGAGGCGCTGGTAGGTGGCGCCTGCGTTCTTCAAACCGAACGGCATTACTCGGTAGCAGTAGAGGCCTTGGTCGGTGACGAAGGAGGTCTTCGGGATGTCCGGAGGGAACATCCGGATTTGATTGTACCCCGAGAAGGCATCCATGAAGCTGAGGAGCTCATGGCCCGAGGTGGCGTCGATAAGGGTGTCGATGTTCGGGAGAGGGAAGGGGTCCTTCGGACACGCCTTGTTGAGATCGGTGAAATCGATGCATATCCTCCATGAGCCATTGGACTTCTTGACCATTACGACATTCGACAGCCACTCGGGATAATTTACCTCCTGGATGAACTTGGCCTTCAGCAGTTTATCCACTTCCTCCTTGATTGCCTGCTGTCGCTCGGGAGCGAACTTTCGCCTCTTCTGCTGAACCGGTTTGCACCCCGGTTCGACGCTTAGGCGGTGGACGAGCAAGTCCTCGGAGATGCCGGGCATATCCTCGGTTATCCCGGATGCACCTCACCAAGTCGGAGAACAGCACGGTCGGCAAGGACTTGCTGACGAGGAATTTTCGGCTCGGATCCTCGTCGGAGAAGAGTACTTCTTCTAACTCGTCCGCCGGCTCGGACGTTGGACGGGCCTTCGGCTCGGGGATCTCTAGTGTCTCGAGCGAGAGCACTGGTCCCCCGGTGGAAGTCATGTAGCACTTCCGGGCTGTTTCCTGGCTTCCCCTGACTTCCCCTACTCCCGAGCGAGTGGGGAATTTCATCTTCAAGTGGTATGCCGAGGGGACAGCCTCCAGAGCAGTTAGGCCGGGACGGCCTAGGATGACATTGTATGCTGCCGGGACGTCGACGACCATGAAGTCCATCGGCTCGGTCCGGGTAGTAGGGGTGCTTCCCGCAGTAACGTCTAGGGTTATCACCCCTTCGACGGTCACCGGGACCCCCGTGAACCCGTGGAGAGTGTAACCGGCCGGCTTGAGACGGTCTCGGGGCAGCTGCAGGCCTTGGAAGGCCGAGAGGAATAGGATGTTGACCGAACTCCCATTGTCCACCAAGACCCTCTGTACCTTGAAGTTGGCCATGCGGAGGTCGATGACGAGGGCATCGCAATGGGGGGTTCGGACTCCTTCGAGGTCGGCATCGGAGAAAGACACAGGGACGCCGAGACCCTTCGGGGGAGGGGCACTGTGGACCGAGTTGACTTCCCGGACGAAGGCCTTTCGGGAGGAATTAGAGGAGCCCCCCATTGGGCCTCCGTGGATCAGGTGCAAAACCCGTTCTTCTTCGAACTCGGGTGTCTCCTCGCGCCGCTCGGAGCGCTTGTTAGCCCCCCGAGGGGGAGGTGAGTTCCGATCTGTTCGATCGTTAGCTTTCACGAACTTGGCCAACTGCCCCCTCCGAATGAGTGCTTCGATCTCATCTCTCAGAGCTCGGCAGTCATTCGTGTCGTGCCCATGGTCTCAGTGGTAACGACACCACTTATCTTTGTTCCTCCTCTTCGCCTGGGTGTGCATCCTCGGGGCCGGAGGGATGATTCCCTCCTTCTCTACCTCCATGAGGATAGTAGAGACATTAGTGGTGAGGGGAGTGAACTTCTCGAACCTGGGGAGAGGGCGGCGCTGACCGCCCATGTCTTTCTGAGCTTTCTTGGACCCTTCTTCCCCCGTTGCCTTCCTCTTTGACCCCGCGGCGGTGTCCCCGAAGCTCGGAAGGGCTTCGGCTTCCTCCGCCCGGATGTACTTCTCGCACCTCAGGAGGAGGTCGGCGAAGTCATGCGGGGGCTTCTTGGCCAGGGATGATCGGAGGTTGGCGTTAAGGACGTTCGACTGGAACGCCACGGTAGCCACGGACTGGTCCAAGGAAGCAATCGACCTGACTTCCGCGGTAAACCTTTTCACATAGTCCCGCAACTTTTCTTGCTTCTCCTGCCGCAGGTTCAGCAAGGAAAGACTCGTCTTCTCGGCTCGTCGGCTACTCACGAAGTGAGTAATGAACAGTGTCTCAAACTGTTCGAATGAGAAGATGGACGAGGGGGCGAGCCTAGAATACCATTCCCGAGCCGACCCCCGGAGGGTGGCAGGGAAGGTCCTGCAGAGCACCGCGTCGGAAGCTTGGTGGATCAGCATCAGGGTCTTGAAGCTTTCGACGTGGTCGACTGGGTCGGACTCCCCAGAGTATGTTTCAAACTGTGGCGGTTTGAAGTTCCTCGGTATATGGGCCTCCATGATCGACCGCGAGAAGGGGGGTCGGCTGGGACGGAAGGTTCCGGCTCGGGACTCTTCCTCCCTGTCCATGCGGCCGATGCGCCTCTCCACCTCATGGATACGGCGGATGAGGGCGTCGTCCCTCCGCTGGTAGTCGTACGACCCTCCGGACTCCTCTTCGTAGGAAGGCGAGCGTGGACTGCGGCGCCAGTACTCCTGGGAGCGCCGAGGACTCTGTTGCCGCTGCTGTCGGCTGGGAGCCGGGGAAGGACTCCGGGTTCGGCGCCGGGGACTGGGATCCCTGGGGGGCGTCGGAACCCTCTGAGCATTCTGGGCGTTCTGTCGGAGATTGAGGGCCTGCAGGACGGTCTCTTGAAACTGGAGGAACTCGGCTCGGCTGATGGGCATATCTCGGTCCCTCGGATGGCGCCGATCCCTGGGGGACCGGGACCTCCTCCTTCGGCGCTCAGGGGACGCCGCTCGGCCTCTGCGTTCCGGGGACCTTCTGCCGTCCCGACGACGTGGCGACCGCTCACCTTGACGCTGGCAGGAGGCTCCCTCTCGGGCCCGCCTCTCGTCAAGATGGGTACGGAGGTCGTCGTCCTTATGGCGGTTTTGGAGTGTGATGCGGAGGTCGGGGTGGTGAGAAGCCATTGAGTCCGAGGACCCATTATGGACCGAGACGTGGCCCGGATTGAGGGGCTGCTTCTCCTTCCGACCGTTGTGACCGGACGGACCGTTGTTGGGCTGCTGCTGAGGAGGAGGAGGAGGTGGGACCTGCTGGGTCAGCGGAGGGAGGTTGGACTGAAGGGTAGGATTGACCGGAGCTTCATTTGCCGGGTCGGTGGGGTTGCCCCCACGGTTCGACCCTCTGGATCGGTTCTTCTTCGGCGGCATGGCTGCTGATGTCGACGGAGAATGGGCTGAGACTGTTCGTGTGCCTTTCCCACAGACGGCGCCAATCTGTTACCGCTAATTTCGGTGTGGGGGTAAATAGATAGAATTTGTGGATCCGAGGAAAACCTGAACAGCTGACTCGGCCTTCTTGCTCCCGTCGCAACCTGCAGGGAAGTGCGAGACACCGGGGTTGATTCCGGCGACGCACCCTCCGACGCTCTTGTCAGTAATCAGTAAAAGATTAAGAAAGAGCTTAAGTGGTGAAAAAAGTGATTAACCTGGTCTTGGTGGTAGAGGGGTTGTATTTATAGTCGCCTTTGGAATGATCAGGATCCTGATTTCCTGGCTAACATTTAGGAGCAAAATCCTCCTATTCTGTTTTAGGAAAGTAGGCCTTGATTCCCTGGTGAGAGCAAATCAAGCTTATTGATTTGATCTAATCAAATCAGTGGCCTGATTCTCCCTTGGTGGACTGGGCTTGTATCGGGTCGGGACCCGCGCCCAGTTGGAGTGGATCTATTCGCGGGCAGTTGGTTTCGTGAGAAGGAGACCCAATACCCGTTTTGGATCCATCTGTATGTGAAATTACCTTTTTACCCCCGTGCTTCAAGATTCGTGCTTGATCTGGACGGTCCTGATTTAACCCCAATTTTAGCCATATCAATAGGTAATCGGGTTAATGGGTTGTGAGTATTTAGGAGTAGCAATAAGATTAGTTTAATAGGTGTTCATTAGGATCAATTTGTATAGGATTCAAAATAGGATTGTGATTTAATTTGGCTTCGGTAATCAATTGGGGATAAAACAATAGGATAAAGAATAGGATGAGCAACTAAACACCATGAGCACCCAAGCACAACGAAAATAAGAGAACTAGAACCAAATAAAGAGAAAAGAACAACAATCGATGAAGAACGAAGCAAAAGGCAACAAATCAAATACAAAGATATCAAGATGAAATAAGATGAATATACATTGAAAACAATTCCAATGTACAGTCCAGAAAAATACAAGAGAGAGTACAAAGAGACAAAAATACACCAAAACGAAAAATACACTCAAAATACACAAAATGGAAAAACAGGGGTTACAATCCTACCCACCTAACAGAAAGAATTTCTTCCTCGAAATTCACAAAAGAAGATACATAGGGTAACCCCAAATAAAAATAAAAGAAGAAAACAACTACTCAAACAAATGAGGAAACTTCTGCTGAATCTCCTCCTCCAGCTCCCAAGTCGACTCACCGGGCGAGTGAGGATTCCAAGAAACACGAACCTGCTTGGTGACCTTGTTCTTAAGCACTTTCTCCCGCCGATCCATAATAGCAACTGGCAGAATCTCACAAGTCAAATACAGACAAATGGTCAACTCAGAATAGTCGATCTCGTGGCTCTCATCCCGGATATATCTCCTGAGTTGTGAGACATGAAAAACATCGTGCACTCCTGATAAAGCTGGCGGCAATACAAGATGATAGGCAACCTTGCCTACTCGCTCCAAAATCTCAAACGGTCCAATAAATCTAGGGCTAAGCTTGCCTCCACCACCGAACCGAATGACACCACGCCACGACGATACCTTAAGGAAAACATGGTCACCAACAACAAACTTCAAAGCCCTCCGATGGACATCAGCCCATTGCCTCTGTCTATCCTGAGCTGCCTGAAGATGCTTCCTGATCTGAGTCACGGCATCAATTGTCCTGGTGATCAACTCTAGACCCAACAACTTCCTCTCACCAATGTCATCCCAGCACACTGGTGATCTGCCGTTCTGCCCATACAGTGCCTCGAACAGAGCAGCTTTAAGACTAGCTTGAAAACTGTTATTGTATGAGAACTCTACGAGATGCAAAGGGTCCTCCCATGATCCACCAAACTGGAGCATACAGGACCTCAACATGTCCTCAAGAATCTGAATAGACCTCTCTCACTGTCCATCGGTCTGGGGATGAAAAGTTGTACTGTACTTTAATTTACTCCCCAAGCTGTTCTGAAGACTCTCCCAGGGCTGAGATCTGAATCCCGTATCCCGGTCGGATACAATACTAACTGGAACTCCTTGAAGTCTAACAATCTCTTGCATGTACCTCTCAACTAGGCTCTCAGTAGAATGCCCGACACGAAAATGAATGAAGTGGGCACTCTTCGTCAAACGGTCGACAATCACCTAAATGACATTATGACCCTTAGGACTCCTCGGCAAAGCGATCACAAATTCCATAGTGATATGTTCACACTTCCATAAGGAATAGGAAGCGGTTGAAGAAGTCCAGCGGTCCTCTGATGCTCTGCCTTAACCTGCTGGCAGATCAAACACTGAGCAACAAACCAAGCTACAACTCTCTTCATACTATGCCACCAGAAATGAAGCTTCAAATCCTGATACATCTTACTACCGCCAGGATGGATAGAATATGAAGACTAGTGAGCTTCTTCAAGAAACTTATGGCGAACTTCACCGTTCGGGACATATAACCTGAACCTAAAACGAAGCGATCCATCAACATGAATAACCATGTCCGTTCTAGACCCAGACTCAACCTCAGCTCGAAAACCTTACAACTGTGCATCACCAACTTGCGCCTCTTTAATCTGCTCAACAAGAGATGACTGAAGCTGAAGCGCCAAACAACTCTAAACATAACTCGGCAACACAACATCTAACTCCAACCTCTGCATCTGCTCAATCAGATTCCTTTGCTGAGTCAAGAACATAACTGCCAGTCTCCTGCTCAAAGCATCTGGCACCAAGTTTACTTTACCAGGATGGTATTGCAAACTGATGTCATAATCGGCCATAAGTTCCAACCAACTCCTTTGCCTCATGTTTAACTCCTTCTGGGTGAAGACATACTTGAGACTTTTGTGGTCTGTAAAGATCTCCACTCGGTCCCCAAGTAAATAATGTCTCCACAGCTTCAAAGCATGGATCACTGTAGCTAACTCCAAGTCATGAGTCGGATAGTTCTTCTCATGCGACCTCAACTACCTCGATGCATATGCAACGACTCGGTCCTTTTGCATCAAAACTGCTCCAAGACCCTTACCAGAAGCATCACAGTAAATTATAAATCTGCCTGAACCATCTGGAATAGTCAACATAGGCGCTGGCGTCAATTTGTTCTTCAACTCAACAAAAGCCTTATTGCAATCATAAGACCAATAAAATTTATGATCCTTCCCAGTCAACTTAGTCAACGGTCCTGCTATCTTCGAAAAATTTTGGACGAATTTTCGATAATAGCCAGCCAAACAAAGAAAACTCCTGACCTCTGAAACTGACTTGGGAACAGGACAATCCTTCACAGCCTCAACCTTGGCCGGATCCACAGAAACACCATCGCCTGAGATAATGTGCCCCAAGAATGAAACCCTGTCGAGCCAAAACTCGCACTTGCTGAGTTTTCCATAGAGCTGATTCTCTCTCAGTCTGCAGAACCACCCTAAGATGCTGAGCATGATCTTCCCGATTTTGAGAATACACCAAAATATCATCAATGAATACCACCACAAATCTATCCAAGAACTGAGAAAAGACCGAGTTCATAAGACTCATAAATACAGCAGGCACGTTCATGACCCCGAACGGCATCACAAGATACTCATAGTGGCCATATCTGGTCCTGAAAGCAGTTTTTTGTGCATCAGTCGCCTTCACTTTGACTTGATGATACCCAGAACGAAGATCCAACTTTGAGAAAATAGCAGTCCCACTCAACTGGTCAAACAAATCATCAATCCTGGATAACAGATACCGATTCTTCACAGTAACACTGTTTAGTTCCCAATAATCCACACACAGTCGACGACAACCATCTTTCTTGTTGACAAAAAAGATTGGAGCACCCCAAGGCGAAACATTGGGTCTGATGAACCCAAAATCAAGCAACTCCTGAATCTTCACCTTAAGCTCTTCTAGCTCAACCGGTGCCATCCTGTAGGGACTCTTCGATATCGGCTCAGTACCAGGCTGAACATCAATACCGAACTCCACATCCCTATTTGGGGTAAGCCAGGCAACTCCTCTTGAAAAACATCTAGGAAATCCCGAACCACTAGAGGTGTAACCTCACAGCTTGAATGCAATTCCATCGCACAAGCCTCCTGATCAACTGCAGCTCGGCCAAGGGAAGACACCCCGGTATTGAACTCAAACTCTATGTGATCTGGGATTCTGAACACAACTTTCTTGGCACGGCAATCAATAATGGCATGGGTTTCTTCCAACCAATCCATACCCAGAATAACGTCGAATCCTGAATTCCTAATTACAATCAAATTGACTTTGAAATATGCATTACCAATAATTATGGGACACTGCCTGCACTCCCGGAAACAAATGACAACTCCACCACCTGTCACAATGTTCCAAGCCTCCGGCATGGTGCTGCACTCCAACTGATGGCGAGCCACAGATCGAGAGGAAACAAAAGAATGGGTTGCTCTGGAATAAAAAAGAACATGAGCAGGGAAAGAGCAAACAGGGACGATACCTAAGGTAGAATCAAAAGACAAAAGAAAAAGAATGGTTGGACAGGAGTGAGGAAAACAAAATGCAGAAAGGTAAAATGAAAGAAACAATGCAATAGGGAAGAAAAAGAAGCAAAAGAAAGACAATAAAACAACAAAACAATAAAAGCAAAATATACCTGCAACAACCCCTTCAGCTGACTCTGCATCTGCAGCAGTCAAGTTGAAAGCCTGACCTCTCCTCGGAACAGAGGTCCTCTGACCGACAATCTGGTACTGAAGAGGAAGCGGTGGCCTAACTGGACAACGAGCTGGGGCAACCTGCTGAACGGGACCCCTGGCTGGAAGAGCTAGCTGCTGCTGCAGCTGCGGACAATCCCAAACTGAGTGATCAGTAGTGCCACACTTAAAGCATCGGCAGTTGGCACGAAAATAGTTCTTGCACTCATGCCCAGACACCTGGCAGTAGTCGCAAAAACCACCCCTTGGGAACCCAGCAGAAGGGTACGGAGCTGCCCTGATAGGACAGGTAGGAACAGGCCTCCGAGAAGGACCACCAAAACCACCAGAAGGCCTAACAACAGCAGAGGAGTGCAGAACAGTCTGCTGAGAAAGAGCCAAACTACCACGAGCCTGCTCCTGAGCACGGGCTACCTTAAGAGCTTCTGCATAAGTGCGCAAGCAAAGGGAGACAAGCTGCACCCTAATCTCACGCTCAAGCTCCAAAATGAATCTACGAGCCCGGTCTTCTTCGTTCGCCACAAGAACGGCTGCGAAGCGACTGAGTCTAGTAAATTCAGCTGCGTACTCGTCAACAGACCTGGAGCCCTGTTTCAAGAAAGTCTCATGTTATAACATTGCATGGACAATATGTAATAAAATTCCATTACTAGAAATAGCGGTCAACCTGTTTCAGGGCCAAGAATTGTTGCTCCATCTCCAATCTAGTGCTGCTAGGAAAGAACTTCCCCAAGAAGCCCCTAGTGAAAGTAGCCCAAGTGATCGGTCTTTCGAGCCTTTCGGGCTCGGACCTCCACCAGATATGAGCCAAGTCCACCAGCTGAATGGCAACCACGTCCACTCGATCTGCATCAACAACTCTAGCTACCAAAAGTAGTTGCTCTGTCTGAATCAACCACTGTTCAGCCTCCAAAGGCGTCTCAGTGCCTAAAAATCTGTCGGGTTGCAGCCTCATGAAGTCCGTGACTGTACCCAGACGGGGAGGAAAAGATGTCTGCATAGGCTCAACTGGCGGAGGAACTCGAGCGGCTTCCAAAGCAGCCATCATCAAATCACTATGGTTCTGCTGCATATTGATCAAGCGCTCAAGTACAGCGGTGACAGCCTCAAGCTCAGGCTGGTCACCCGAAACACGAGAAGAACCGCTACGAGCCATAATCTGCACAAAACAAAAAACAATCAGCATCCAGATCAAGATTATAATAATTAATTCATTTGTGCATGCATGGTTGGTGAAATATTGAGTCGATCCCAGTTCGAGCCAAACTTGTCTAATATATCAGTCAAACTAATACATTAGCCAAACCTGGGCTCTGATACCACTAAAAATATTGTCACGCCCCGCTTCCCAAAAATACGGAATATGAGCACGTAACATTGGCCCAACGAATAATTTTCATCATCCATAAGCTGTTCGAGAATCTTTACATCATTCCACAAGAATAATCAGAGTCGGAAGCAAAAGAATCAACCAATCATACACAATTGAATCAAATAGATCAACAGAAATTTACTTGAAATCCAAATATAATATAATCACAAATAAATCAAGTCTGGACAGTTGATAATATCCCGGGTCACATTGCCCAAATACAAATAAATTAAAGTATCAAATATAATTGTTCAAAAGCAACAGATAATAATAATAGCAAAAGAAGTCCAGCACTGATATTGCATTTCTCCAATACCATCAGGCAAACGACCATCCTGATCTGCAATCAATAAATTGCAGAAGATGAAAAAAGAAAATAAGTACCCATCAATGCAAGTTACGGGCTGCTCGTAATGCAGGATACAAGTACATGGGAAGCTAACAATTCTAAATAATATCAGAAACAAATATAGCATGGTATAGCAGAATCAACTAGCATGGTATACTAACATTGGTCAAATGTCAAAGTTAAATAGCATGTAGACAGATATACGGATAGTTTCAAATAATGATGTCAAGTGATAGTGTCAGGTAGATAACAGATAATCAGATAATCAAGTAACAGATAGCCGGATAGCAGATACAGATAACAGATTCAGATTTAGATTCAGGTTCAGATATCAGATGTCAGATTCAGATTTACATAAGTCTTGTATTAATTACTAACTAGGTAGCACTTCATGTCCCATCCTTTTATCACATGGTTGTTACATTCAAAACAGTTATGTTTGTAGATTTCGTAGGGGATCATATAGGGCATGTACTCATGGTTCAGACAGATATCAAATAACAGATCTAGACAGACAGATAGAACCTAGTGGTTCTCTTCTTCTCTACACCTTTCTATAGGAAGTAATGTAGACAGGATACAGAATAACAGATAACAGATAATCATATGGGAAACACGGGCCCCTTCTAAGTACACATTTCTATGCATTTCCACTACTAGATCTTTCCCATAAATCCCGGCTTGATCATTTTACAATTATTATCAGACAAATGTGTATGTGCATGAAACAGAGTAATTCTAGCATGATATAATGACCCACAAGTTCAGAATGACAGATAAGCATGTACAGATGATAAGTAGTTACATAACAGAACAAAATAGAGTACTTTCTAATTTCAGGACAGCAAGAGAGTACAGTACTAAAACAGCGATTCCCGTTACCAAAAATATCAAAACCTGAATCCGTCGGAGAATCTGGAAAATAGACCTCCAACCGAATCCAGCGGATACATATAAGTAACATAGTATTTTAGAAAAACATAACTCAAAACTGATTTGAATCCAGAAAACACGTTCAGTCAGAAATCAGAAGATCGAATTCACAGTCAGGAAAACAACATCAAAACACCTCAAATAAATCCAGGAAAAATCTGGGGTATTCTCCTATATGTCTATTATCAGAATTTAAACTTTCATAATTTTCCAGTAAGATTAGTTTAGCCAACAAAAATCGGAAAACATCAAGAAACAATACTTTGGGAAATCTGAAATTCCCAACACTGCTGTACAAAAACTATAATATCTCGCAAACCGTGAAACAAAATCCAAATCCACCAAAGGATGATGAAAATAGACAAAATAAGCTAACTTTCATATTTTATAAATAATTTTCATAAAGAAAAATGAATTAGGGTGAAAATACAAATCTTTACAGAATAGCGAGCAAAATCCAGCAAGTATAGTTTTTATAAACAAGCATGAAACGGTATATAAAACTCATCAATAAAATCGACCATAATTCTGGGTAACTCCTAGATAGATATAGAAATACTGTGCAAAATTTCAGATCAAGATAATATGCTTAGAACTAGTATCAGAATAGTTTAGTCATCGAAATCATCAAGAAACAAAACCTGTAAATGAAATACACCTCTGTAGTAAAATAATCATATCTCACAAATACGATAACGAAATCGACCAAGGTCAAAGAGGTTGGAAAGAAGACAGATTTCCCTAGAAGTCATGTTTAATAATGAAGTCAAGATACAGACCTTAATATGGTATAAAATAGCAATCAAAACTGATCATCGACAAAATACAGATTTTTCTCATAATAACAAATCAACATACAACATACGAAATTTGTTCTAAACACAACCAAACATGTTATAGAGTCTACTAAGTGTCCAAATATCATGAAATAGGGTATATAGCATGTCCACAACAAGTATATCACATGGGTCCAAACAAACACATGATTTCTTATAATTATCTCACAAATATAATCACATCAAGAACGGGCAAAACTTAAGTTGTTTTATGTCAAATTTGTGTCGTGAGGCAACTATGGTCAATAGCACTATAGAGACAATACTCATTAAAGATAACACACACACGAGTTGTCTCTAAAACCTAACTACACTACAAGCGGAATTTAGTACTTATATATGCAAAGGAATTTAATACAAGTTACTTGCCTCAAACGAAGACGAAAAACGACGAAATCCACGAATAACGGGAATGGATCTCGGCAACGAACAAAACCCACGGAAGAAAATCAACGAACCAACGAATGATCCACACGTGCGCTCGAGCATGTGCGAATCCCAAGAGCGAGAGAGAGAGAGAGATATCGTCGGGAGTTTCTTGCAGCTATTGCTGCTGCTGGCTCCTGGCAATCGGACGACAGACGGACGACCAAGGGGACGACAAGAGAGAGAACAGAAGAGGTGGAGGTGCTCGGTGAAGGAGGTACGTCTATGGGGATGTCGGCCAATGGATGGGTGGTCGGCTAGGTGCAGGCCAAACAGGGGTAGGTCGGACTGGGTGTCGGAGTGTGCGGGTATGGGGCTGAGGTGTGCGGCGCAAGGCAGAGAAGAGAGGGAGGCCGGGGGGTTTAGTATTAGGGTTAGGGTTTAGGTCAGGGAGAGTTATATATATAGGGTTGTTTAGGGTTTAGTTGTATGAGATGGGTAATCGGGTTAATGGGTTGTGGGTATTTAGGAGTAGTAATAGGATTAGTTTAATAGGTGTTATTAGGATCAATTTGTATAGGATTCAAAATAAGATTGGGGTTTAATTTAGCTTTGGTAATCAATTGGGGATAAAACAATAGAATAAGGAATAGGATGAGCAACCAAACACCATGAGCACCCAAGCACAAAAAAAATAAGAGAACAAGAACCAAATAAAGAGAAAAGAACAACAATCATTGAAGAACGAAGCAAAAGACAACAAATCAAACACAAAGAGTTCAAGACGAAATAAGATGAATATATATTGAAAAAAATTCCAATATACGGTCCAGAAAAATACAAGTGAGAGTACAAAGAGACAAAAATATACCAAAACGAAAAATACACTCAAAATACACAAAATAGAAAAACAGGGGTTATATTTGTAGAGTGCCTAAATCTTGTAGTAGTCATAGTAGTAGGATGCATGGCGAGGAATTTAACCTAACAATGCGGAGTACGTAAGTGCTTGTCCTCGGACCTATGTAGAATGGGATACATAGAATCCGAACAAGTATGCATTAGTGTCATCCTAGCGTAAACATCTGCATTAGGCATTAAGTCATCGCATACACTGAGATGTTTTGGATAGTCACTCTTTACACATTAATATGTATTCAAGTTTTTGTTTGCTAAAGTAAGAAAATCGTTATGTTACGACATAGTCAAGTTCGTTGTTTTATAGCATTGCATCGGTTGTAAACAACTGACGTGCCCACAGTTTTTTTCAATGCAGGACTTGGATTAGCAAAAAAGACATGAAGATGAATTGAAGCTGATGATTATTTCCATGTTGAAATGTTAAAATTGTATATCTATTATGTTGTATACTTTTTTTAATTTCCACTGCGTTGATGTAAAGAACAGTGTTGTAAAATAAAAAGTTTTAATTTCCTTGTAAAATTGTACGAATTGAAGTAAAAGATCCTGTTGTGCTATGAATTACATGTAAATGGAATTCGGGGTGTTACAGGTTTAACCCAAGGCAATTAAGTTGGATAAAAGCATATGTAGTTAACTAGCAAGTAGTCTTCCGGTATTTCACTAATCATCTCACTAATAAAAGATAATTAATTACCTTAATAAGTCCAGCATGAGTTCTAAGTTAGGGTCGATAGGTTTATTGTAGTAACCTATGACCAAGTATGTCATTTATTTGATAGGACATGCACTAGTCGGATGATTGTACTCGCCTGTCAAGGGGACACGTGCGGCACCGTCTTGCCCATTAGGGGGAATGGGCGACATCGTCTTGTCTATTAACTCTTGAGGTCTAGTGATAAGAATGGGAAGTGCTACTGTCAGAAGTAGGGAATGGACCCAATGAATCTTTCATGTTTTATGTTGTTCAGTACGAGCAGTGAGCTAGAGTAAGACCCCAAAGGGTGGGTAAGACTTTAGTCATCTCGGTGAGCGGGGTTACCTCAGGGCCACCTTTATGCTCGTGGAAACTTTTGGGTGAGGTCCGGAGTAGTGAGACTGCGGGGACCAGACGTAGTGGAAAACGGGAACACCACTACTGACCGCAGAAGAGGAATTGGACCGAACAACTGAAACCTCATCATTCACTAGATGAATGTCAAGAACGGGAAAGAGTACAAGAGTAAGATATATGGCGAGGGATCGAACCCTACAATCAGGACGAAGCGAGCTTGATTGGGGAAGTATGTAGTATGTGATGCATAAACTTCCAAATCAAGTGTGCATTAGAGTAAGAACATCGTGTGCATTCTTAGAACTGTGCATTAGATTCTAGTTCATGGCATACACTCACACTTGTGTTCTAACTGCACATTTTTCTCTTGCATCAATATTTTGGTTGCTTAGTTGGGGAGTTGCTGGTTTTATCAGAACTACGTCAGTTGCATTCAACTGACGTGCCCACAGTTGGTTAATGCAGGACTACCAGATCGTGGGAGCGGGAGGCACTCGAGCCGGGTGAAGCATCCAAGTGGAGAGACATTGTCCGAGTTCATTGTAAAGTTTTATTGTAATAATTTTTGTACCTTTTGGACATTGTAATAACATTTATCGAAATATAAGCTTTCAATTTCTTTTACCTTTCTGTGTTATGTACTATTTGAAGTAAGATTCTTGATTGTGTCACGAATTTCCAATGTTGGGAATTCGGGGAGCTACAGCGTGCTCCTCATCTCTGACTCTATCTAGAGCTTCAATCCTCTCGTCACCTAAATGTGAACCATCTTGATAGTTCTTATTTTATTTGTCCACACTAAACTCCCCATCCTCTTCCTCATCAAGTTCCAAGCCCACCCCCTTGAATGAGCCATCGTAGATTGGCGCGATAATAAAATCCTTGATCTCCTCACCTGCTCGAATGTCCCCAACATCAAATGAGTTATTTCTGAAAGATTCATTCACAGTAGCCTCGAATATTGCTCCTAAATCCTTAAAGCATCAGTAGTCGTTGGCTATTTACTCATTTTTTGGAAAAAAGTAGCAAAAAAGAAGCTGTAGTCGTTGGCTATATACCTAAATTTTGGGTTTTGGGTGAACAATGGTCGGCTATATTTGGGAGACGATATAGGATTTTGGAAAAAATAGCCGACGAAAGATGATTTTTTGGTCGTTCAAACGGACAGAAGATCATCTTTCGTCGCTGGGTTTTTTTCTTTTTTTAAATATTATATGGGAAATGATTTCCCTTATGTTCGAATTTTTTATTTTTTAATCCAAAAGAAAAAACGACAGACGGGAAATCATTTCCTGTCCGTTCAATTTAAAAAAAACAGAAGTGAGCAGGGACGGGAAATGAAGCACTGTCCCAGCCATTTCCTCTCATTCTTTTGAATAAAATCCTATAGAATACACCTTATAGAAAGTTCTATGGATATAAATTAGGTTTTAATTGAAATTAATTAAGAATTAAGAATTATTTAAGCTTTAATATGATTTAATTAGGATTAATCTAACAGTAATTTAGGAATTAATTAGGATTTAATTTAATTTTTTTTAAAAATACAACGGACGGAAAATGATTTCCTGACCATTGTTTTTTTATTTAAAAAAAATTAAAAAAATTAACGGAAGGGAAATCATTCCTCGTCCGTTCATTTTTTAAAATTAAAACACAAATTTTGGGTTCAAACGACTACAGCTGAAACCCAAATTTTCTATTCCTATATGTCAAATACCCAAAATTTAACTCCGAACGACTAAAGATTCTCTTATCTGTATACAAGCCCGCACAACTTAATTGACCCATCTCATTTCAAATCACTATCATGTTCTCTCTCTCTTGCGAGAACGCACAGCGAAACCCTGCCTTTGCGTCAAGTGGGCCTCATCTGGACACCACGTCACCCGCTAAGCACAGACAGCGCCTCTGTGCCCTTCTCGGCACATAGGGGCCCCACCGATGCCACGTCAGCCACGTGGGCTGATGCACAGCAGCAGCAGCTGCTGTCTGCCATCTCCTGGGCCCCACGCACAGCCCCATAATTTCTATACAACCCCCTATAGGAAATCCTATGGGGCAACCACTCCAATTCCTTCATTATTTATTATATATATACTATATTATATAACTTGAAATTACGCGGTGTTACATACACCCCCCTTTAAAAATCAGCGTCCTCGCTGAGTACGGGGCATGCAAAACCTACTGCACAATCTCCTTTCTAGTTGATGTGGAGCGGGAGCACATCTCGTCGACTGCAACTATAGTCTCAGAATACATCCGCCCGACCATGTTGAGCCCAGTCCCGGAATACATCCGCCCGACTATATAGAGTTGTCCCACTTTTTTCCCACACTCGGTGTCAAAACTCTGATACCATTTGTAATGCCCCGCCCCAATACTCATACAATTTATTAATTAATTTATTATTTATAGTACAACTTCCCACCATAGGTTGCCTCATAAAAGGTGCTATAACTGATTGGTGACCTCTAATCCCAGAAAATTATATTTATTATTATTTAATCTTGCAATACTCCCGATATGGGATCATTTCAAATCACCTATCCTATTCTCTCTCTCTTGCGAGAACGAATAGCAAAACCTTGCCTTTGCGTCACGTGGGCCCCATCTGGATTCTACGTCACCTGCTAAGCACAGGTAGTGCCTCTGTGCCCTTCTCTGCACATGGGGGACCCACCGATGCCATGCCAGCCACGTGGGCTGATGCACAGCAGTAGCAGCTGCTGCTGTTTGCCATCTCCTGGGCCCCACGAATAGCCCCATAAATTCTATACGACCTCCTATAGGAAATCCTATGGGGCAACCACTCCAATTCCATTATTGTTTATTATATATATATACACTATATTATATCTCTTGAAATTATGGGGTGTTACTCAAACTCCTCAACCGTTTAGGCCCTCTTCGCCCGGCACAAGCCAGCAAAGGAAACTTTTGTTTTGAAGCCCCCGCTGAGGGTAGGGACCTTGGATTCCTTGCACCCGGTCCCCCCCCCCCCCCCCCCCCCGCTTTCTCACAAGCTGGGCAGGCTCGACTCTCGATATTGACTTCGAGCAAAGACCTAGTTTTCTCACAAAGTTAGGGACGCTCGATGCTCGACATGAACCTCGAGCAAGCTACTTTATTTCTCCCAAACATAGCTTTTCCGTCCCACGTCCCTGCAAGACCAGGAATCAAAAGCAATTTAAGGCAGATTGAAAAGATCATTTTTATTATAACGCCTTGGGAGGGCATGGTACAATAAGGTTTATTACAACGGCTATGACCTCAGCCTAAGTTTTTCTCAGGGGGCCTTTGGACTAACACAGACCAACTCGAGTCCCGTCGAGCGCGTTTGCTCCTCGTTGAGCCCACCTGGCCCCGTCGGCGTCGCTAAGGTAGACAGTCCAGCAACGGAGCTCTGGGCATCCCCCGGCCTTGCCATTTCCCCGCGAAGGGTCGGGGATGGACCCATGATGGAAGGTCGACCTCCACCAAGAGAATGGATTTGAGATTCGCCTATACCCAGCATGACCCTCATCTTTTGAATCTCCAACTCCTTCTCCACTATGACCACACGAAGGAAGGACTCCGAGGTCGGCCGCCTGGTGGAGGTATCGGACATCGACCATGCCGTATCGGCGTTGTAACGCCTCGAATTCCAAATAAGACCGAATTCGAGATTTTACAGGATCTTTACTTCACTTTGTACAATTTTACAAGGAAATTAAATTTTTTTCAATAATACATCAGAGTTCATTACATTTTTGTTTACACAGCGGAAGAATATAACAATGAAATAAAATATAACTTATACAACTATAACAATGTAAATCATCAACTGCATCATGTCATCTTTACTTCTTCATAAAAGTCCATTACCTGCATGTTAAGCTGTGGGCACATCAGTCACTTACAACTGACGAAAATGTTATACTCGGCCATCCTCTCTATGCCGTACATATAACGATCTCATTACTTTAACAAACCACGAATAATTGAATGAACAATAAAGTGTTAAATTGTGACTACGCTAAACATGTAAGTGTATGCCATGCCTTAATGCCTAATGCACACAATTTATACTACGATGACACTAATGCACACTTGTTCGGATTCTATGCATCCCATACTACATAGGTCCGAGGGCAAGTGCCTACGTACTCCACAATAAAGGGTTCGATCCCTTGCCATGAAAACTACCCAGTAATAAGACAAGGTTTAGATCATTCCACGGATATGGATCTCAGCCTCGCTGGCTATTATAATAGATCCCAGCCTCGCTGGCTATTATATCGTGTGAATCATCCCGCAAGTGATCCTCTAATCCCGGTATACGTATATACATTGGAGTATGGCAAACTATCGGCCCGACTACTCAAGATCCCGGAGTCCACTGCTGACCCGTCCTCATAGTCTCGGATTTAAATATAAAAGTCCGTCTCCCATGGAGCAACCTTAGTCCACCAACTGGGTAGCCACGGAGATCCACCGCCGACTATATAGAGCACCCCACTTACGTTTGCCCATGTTTACTACACCTTCACTTATGTGCCTAATTATTAGTTTAAGACATGAATAAATTCCAATCCTAGAATTAGTTTTACCTCATACCGGACTTAATCAATAAAAAATATGAGATAGTTCCACTGCCATATCTCAAATTATATCTCAACTCTTTTCAATTCAGTAGTGCCGGTACCCGAGATCTCACTAACTCTAAATCACAAACTTTTTCATGCACAAGAATCCATGGGTACACATACTCTTTAATAAACATGTCTTAAACTTAGATATTTTCATTTTCAATTAATTCACAAAAGATCAATAACTTGTCTTAACACTTATTCACCAAGTAGTCATTTCTTAGTCTTAACACTATTCATGATCTATTTATTTATTCAAATTATTTATAAGCAAATCATTCCTTTCAAGAACACAATTTCATCACATGAAATGTTATAACAAATCCAATGCCTCAATTCACTTTAAAAGATTCTTTGAACAAACAAAAAGTAAGAGTATAATTCCCTTTAGGAATCACTTCACAAATTAGTACTTCATTCTTCTTAAAAGATCTATTAAATAAATTTTTGAAGTCACATTATTCATTTTTCTATCTCAAATATCCATTTTTATATATCAAAAGTGCAAGAAAAATCTTATTAGTAAAACATGAAATTGCATTTACTTAATTTAATCAAAATAGCACATTAGATCTTTTATGAACAATCACATAAGTTCCATATTTACTTTACAAAAAAATTTCATTTGCTTATTAAAGGAAGAATTTCTAACAAGTGTTCATACAATCAACAATAATCAATTATCTCTTTTATCCAATAGTTTATATTTTCAATTAGGACATAGCAAAAATACATTTCAAAGCACTAACTAAAATTTACTTTCTTTCTTCTTTCTTAGTTATCAAAGCATGGTTTGAATATAACTTTCCTTAACAAATTTCATATATTCAACAATGTACAAATTTTTTGCAAACTAACATGATTCATAGTATGAAAGAAATCTTCTTTTTAATTAGCATGGTATCTACTTTTTCTTTACTCA
Organism: Hemerocallis citrina; assembly: GCA_017893485.1. Taxonomy (NCBI): domain Eukaryota; kingdom Viridiplantae; phylum Streptophyta; class Magnoliopsida; order Asparagales; family Asphodelaceae; genus Hemerocallis; species Hemerocallis citrina. The sequence goes on from CM030360.1 coordinate 293,961,013, forward strand.
ATCACAACAAAACTACTCCATTCATAGCATATTACACTATCATGAACTTTGTCTACATATTTCACATCAACATCTCCTTAAACTACTCATTTTTTTAGCATGCATATTCTATACTAGAAAATAATGAAACCACCCACTTTATTTTTCAAAACTCCTTTTTAACCGTAATAAAATCTCTTCAAATAATTTCACAATTACTAGTTTCTATATTTGTAAATTAACAAGCAAATGAAAGTTTCTCCTTACTTTTGTTCTCATTTCTAAGAAACATGACAATGCTTTGTTTCTTAATCAATACTAATATTTCTACAATTTGGCATACATAAAAGGTATGAATTTATCTTCTAATTATCATATCAAACTTATCCTACTCATAAAGCATGAAATCCCTACAATTAGAAAGCATAGGATCACCCACCTTAAAATGAAGTTTGAATAATGAAAGGAAAGATGGAACACCACTTCTAGCTCCAAAGCAACTCCTAGCTCCTAGCAAGACTTCTCCTCCTAGCAATAGCTCCTTCTCCTAGCAATAGCTTCTCCAAGCACAAGAACTCTCTTACTCTCTTTCTTTTCTTTTTTCTTTCTCTTATATTTGATTTTGTTTTTGGTGTGAAAAGAGAAGGAGAAATGGGGTGCTATTTATAGGATATTGTTAGGGTTCAAATTGCAGAATTACCCACCTAATAAATCACTCAATTTAATTTTCAACCCTTCATTTTTTTAACTCACAAAACCTCCAACCTTTCACATTTCTAACTCCTTTTTCACCTCTTCAAAACCCTAACTCCCAAAACTCCCAACTCTTCATGTTTCTAACTCTTCAAAACTCAACTCCCATCTCTTCACATCCCCTAACTCCCAACCCTTCAACTAACACGTGCACGTGTTGTGCACTAGTGCACACACATACACAAAAATAAATACAACTCCTATGTTTCTAAAATGTGTATTAAAATTTGTTACATGTTATGTATGAGTCCATGCACAACTTAAAAATAGGATTTAATTAGTGGGCTTGTCTCATGGGCTTTCTTTTCGATTAACTAGTTTAATTATCCTAGTGGGCTTTCCCTTAAATTAATCTAATGGGCTAGAATTTTAACTTTAGGTCCATGGATTAAAATAAAAGGCTAAATAAGATTATTCATGCTTAAAATTAGTAAATGAGAGTAGGAAAAGAGATAGATAAATTAGCACGTGCATCATACGTGCAAAAATTGGAAAAATGCAATTTAATCAAAATAGGGAAAATGAATTTCTGCTTTATAAAACGAGTTCGAACATGTAAAATAAATAGTCAATACATATAGAAATATCACACTTAGTGATGGAAAAATACGTAATTGATACGTGCATCGAAAATACATAAAAAGCACGTAAAATACAGAGATTGAAATATTGCATTTGAGTTGACAAAAAATAATAAAAATCAATACGGGAAATGCATAAATAGTCAGAAATCAAGATCCGTAGTGAAAACACGTTACAAAATACACGTGCGTAACACACAAGGGCAAAATTGTAATTTTCAATTTTGCAGGGTGTTACAGGCGCTCCCACAATCATGGTCGGCGATCACCTTCTTTAGGTGCGCCGCCTCCAAGCTCGGCTCCTTAAATTTATTCATGAAGTAGGAAATGGGGACTTCCCGATCACGGGCCTTTTTGCGATAGCGAATTAAGACAGACTCTTTGGACTCTAGCCTATCCCGAAGGCGCTTCACCTTGGCTGAACTAAGGTCGTCTCCGAGGGTCTCGTCCACCTGACATAAAAGAGGAAACAAGGGTTCACTCCAAGCTTTCAAGAGATCGAGAGCAAGTATGTTTAGCCAAAAAACCAACAAGTCAAAAAGTTCGGCCAAAAATGTATTCATTATCCCAAATAATTCTTACAAAAAGTGGTGGCCAGTCCGCACTTGGCAAGTACAAAAAGGAAAAAAAGGGGGAGGAGATGATTAAAACTACTTCTTAGAAGGAATCGACACCTCTTTGTCGCCGCCCTCTGAACATCGGCGTACACCGCTCCTCCCGCACCCTTTTCAAGGGTTGGCCTTAAATCTGTCTCCTCGCCGTCCCACCAAGGCATCTTCGGATGGTCAAGCAGCTTCATGCCATAGTGAAAATCATCAATCTTAGACCCGGGGTAAAAGAACAAGAAGTGCTCTTTTGCACGATCATACGCCTCGTCCTGGGCCGCGATCACCTCATCCATGGCAATGGCCTCCAACTCCTGGTACCGTAGGGCCACCGCCGCCTTGACCTCTGAAAAGACACGGAGCTGCTCGTTGGCTTGAGTTGTGAAGTCGTCTTGAAGGGCCTGTTCGTGTCCCTTGGACGCATCCAACTCCAGTTTCAGCTCCTTCATTTCGCACTCATATTGCTGAGCGTTCGTCACAACCCTCTTGAGCTCCTGGGCATGACACCTCTTCAGCTGAGCCCCAACCATAGATGCCTATGAACGAGGAGCCAAGAGTTGTTATTTTCAAGTTATTTTCAAGATAAAACAATGCCACAAGGATGAAGCTAACAGACAAGCAGAACCACCATCACATGGGCCTGAGCCCACCTCATTTAGCACGTCTCGGTAGTCTCAGTCGCCAAAGTCTCCCGGTCGCGTGGCGTGGAGAGGCAACCCACCACCTCAACCGCCACTGGCCCCTCGGCCAGAGTGTCGGCCGCTTTCACCGACCAGTCAGGGGCCCACGGTCTCAGCCCCTCCTCACCTCCATCTCCTGAGCGTCGGGGCAAACTAGGGGGACCCCGCTCTTTAGATCCTCAGTAACCCTGCGGTTACTATTGCTCAGTTCCCGCTCCCATGCCCCTCCAGCAGAGAGGGTCTTCTCCCTCTTGGGATTTTGTTCAAAAGGGCCTTCGAAGCCTTCCTGCTTGGCCCCCAATTTCTGCTTATGCTGCTTGGCCCCACTCTTCTTGACCTGGTCCCTCAGAGCCCTCCTCGCATCAATTTTGGCCTTGTCCATCGCTGCAGAGGAAAGAGAAGACTGTTAACACAAAGACGAAAGGTTAAAAAAAGAAACGAAAACGTACAAGGGTCAACAGGGCTCAGTCCGATCCGAGCCAAGTGAAACTCGGTCACATTGGGTCAATCGAAGCTGTCGCCAGCTACAATCCGATCGACATCCGCCACTCCTCTTTCGTCAACTCTCTTCGCTGCGGGGGCTTGTGGTTCGACTTGTAAAAATTCCAAGCGGTGGGAATTCCCCAAAGCGCCGGGCTTCGGATGACGAAGTATCTTCCCTTCCACCCTTTTATAGAGTCTGGATGTCCAAGCACCACCTTCTTGTGAGGGCGAGGCGATATGTAATATATGCCTTCCTGCTCACCTAACGAGCTTACCACCAGAACTGCCCGGAAGTACTTCAATTTCAAAGGCACTCCCCTATTCTCGCAGAGTAGCATAAAGCAAACTAACTGCTTCGAGGAGTTGTGACCATACTGCATCATGAAGAGGGCCCCTCAGTTTAGCACCTTCTTAATGAATGGGTTCAACGGCAGCCTTAGACCCGAGCTGAAAGCATCTTTAGGAAACATACAATAGCAGGGTGCCAACTCGGTCGTCGAGTGAAGGCTAGGGCTGGAGATCATCAGCTCATACTCCAACCCTATGAAATAATTGGCTTTTATCACAGGCAGGTAGTCGACCGACAAAAAACTCTGAATCTTTGTCCATTTGGATCTAGGTTTGACTCGGCGAAGAGATTTCCACTCCGTACCGAACCAAATCTTCGACATCATCCGGATACCTCCTAATAGATCTGGTTTGCTTGAAGTACGGGACGTCGAACCCGTGCTTGGGCATAAACTCGTCTGGCATCTCCAGACTGTCCAGGAGATGCCATTTTCTCCTCCTCCTTCGAACACGAGGACTCCTCAAAGGAGATGGTGCGCCAGAGGCGGAAGAGTGTGGCCAACTTCCACAGCATCGTCCCCATTATCCCCATCAAGGGCACTCTCAGCTCCCTCATCCACTTCGCCTTCCTCGACTTCCTCATCTGCTACCACCACCTCACTGTCGGAATCGCTCGACTCCACCACAAACAGCTTGCGACTGCGGAGCAGCGCTACGTCATAGACCTTCTCACTCGTATCCCAGGACGTGGAGGATGAAAGGTGACCCTCATCATTCCGACTAGAGGCACTCGCTGCAGAACCAGACTGAGACCACGACATAACAATAGCAATGCTAACCTAATTTTCGTCAATGGAATGGTTCACCGGAAAAGTCATCGCCGGCCGCTAAAGAGAGAGAAGCTCCAAGGGTTAGATAGAGAAAGAAAAGTGAGGAAATGAGAAGGGGGGTGGGGGATTTATAGAAAAGCTGTCGACGCCTTGAATTCCTCAAAAGGATCCCAAACCGTCCAATCTTGATCATCAAAATCTAACGGTTGATAGGATTTCTACGCCTTGATTCCCCCCCCCCCCCCCCCCCGACGTCAGCATTACACGTGCAATACATGTGCCCCCCCCCCCAAGTGGGAAATGTTCGACGCTCGGCATAGACTTCGAGCAAAGGCCTAGCTTTCTAACAAGATAGTGGGGCTCGACGCTCGGCACTGACTTCGAGTGAAGTCCTAGCTTTCTCAAAAGGTGGAGAGGCTCGACGCTCACCATTGACTTCGAGCAAAACACTAGCTTTCTCACATGCTGGAGAGGCTCAACGCTCGGCATAGACTTCGAGCAAAGGCCTAGCTTTCTCACAATCTGGTGGGGCTCGACGCGCGGCACAGACCTCGAGCAAAGTCCTAGCTTTTTCACAAGCTGGAGATGCTCGATGCTTGCCATTGACTTCGAGCAAAGAACTAGTTTTCTCACAAACTGGTGGGGCTCGACCCTTGGCACTAACCTCGAACAAAGTCCTAGCTTTATCACAGGCTGGGGATGCTCAACGCTTGCCATTGACCTTGAGCAAAGCATTATCTTTCTCACAAGATGGAGAGGCTCGACGCTCGGCATAGATTTCGAGCAAAGGCCTAGCTTTCTCACAAACTGGTGAGGCTTGACGCTCAGCACGAACCTCAAGCAAAGTCATAGCTTTCTCATAAGCTGGAGATGCTCGATGCTCGCCATTAACTTCGAGGAGGCTCGACGCTTGGCATAGACTTCGAGCAAAGGCCTAGCTTTCTCACAAATTGGTGGGGTTCGACGCTCGCCATTAAAGTCCTAGCTTTCTCACAAGCTGGAGATGCTCGAAGCTCACCATTGAATTCGAGCAAAGCGCTAGCTTTATCACAAGCTGGAGAGGCTCGACGCTCGGCATAGAATTCGAGCAAAGACCTAGCTTTCTCAAAAGCTGGTGGGGCTCAACACTCGGCACAGACCACATGCAAAGTCCTAGATTTCTCACAAGCTGGAGATTCTCGACGCTTGTTGTTGATTTCGAGCAAAGCACTAGTTTTCTCACAAACTGGTGGGGTTCGACGCTCAGCACTGACCTCGAGCAAAGTCCTAGTTTTCTCACAAGCTGGAGATGCTCGATGCTCGTCATTGACTTTGAGCAAAGCACTAGCTTTCTCACAAAGCTGAAGATGCTCGACACTCGTCGTTGAATTTGAGCAAAGCACTAGTTTTCTCATAAACTGGTGGGGCTCGATGCTTGGCACTGACCTTGAGCAAAGTCCTACCTTTCTCACAAGCTGGAGATGCTCGACGCTCTCCGTTGACTTCGATCAAAGTCCTAGCTTTCTCACAAACTGGAGATGATCAAAGCTCACCATTAACTTCGAGCAAAGCACTAGCTTTCTCACAAGCTAAAGAGGCTTGACGCTCGGCATGGATCTCGAGCACCAGCCTAGCTTTTCGACGAAAACACCCCGAATTCCATTTACATATAATTCGTAGTACAACTGGATCTTTTACTTCAATTCGTACAATTTTACAAGAAAATTAAAACTTTTCTTTTATTACACAATAATGTTTATTACAGGGTTACACAGCGGAAAAAAATACAACAAGAAGTACAACTCTAATATCAGTAGCTTAAATCATGAATATAATCTCTAACATCAACCGTCTTTAAGTCCTTGCCAATCCAATGAAGCCTTGCACTGAAAATCAGTGGGCACATCAGTTGCTTACAACCGACGCAATGTTATAAATAGTGAACCTCTCTATGCTGTATTATAACGAAATCTCTTACTTTAACAATCACAAACTTGAATGCATATAAAAGTCTAAAGAGTAACTAACCTAAACATGTCAGTGTATGATATAACTTAATTCCTAATGCAGATGTTATACTACAATGACACTAATGCATACTTGTTCGGATTCTATGCATCCCATATTACATAGGTCCGAGGGCAAGCACCTACGTACTCCACATTAAAGGATTTTATTCCTCGCCATGAAAACTACCCAGTAATAAAAGAAAGTTTAGACATTCCACGAGTACGGATTCCAGTCCCAGAGATCCACTGCCCGACTATACAGAATCCTCGTCGTGCGAACATCCTGCAAGTGTCCCTGTAGCCCCGGTATACGCATATACACTAGAGTACGACCTACTACCCGTCTGACTAATCATGATCCCAGAATTCACCGCCCGATCAATCATAATCCCAGATTTAATTAAGGCTCGCCTCCATCGCAAGCAACCACAGTCCCGAAATCCACTGTCCGACTGGGTCTATAGTTCCGGAAACCACCACCCGACTATACAGAGACCCTCCACTCACGTTTTCCCAAGTTTACTATATCTTCACTTAGTGCTTAATTCTTAAGTTTGAACATGAATAAATAATACCATCTACAGCTAGTTTACTCTCCTACTGGTCTTACACAAAAAATACCGAGAACGACAGCACATACTGGTCACTTCTCAAAAATCAATTATTCATTTCCATTATTTTTGCCGGTACCTGGGTATCACACTAAGCCTCTAGAATCAACATCTTTCCATGTTCAACAACTTAGGGTACTCATGCCCTTATAACTCATGTTCATGTATTCATAATTCATTCAAATTCTTTCATTCATTCTTATTTGTTCATCAATAAGTACAATCTCAACCTATCCATTTTCACAATACACTTTCCATATTCATCAAAATCATCTCAATATAAGTTAATTAAGATTAAAACATAATTTCTTAAAATTTATCATTGAAAACTCATCTCATCATTTTCTTTTAATTTATTTTAAACCAATTCCTAACGTCATTAACCATATATATATATTTCTTGAGTTCACATTTCATCTAAGCATAAATATGATCTTTACTTTCCCAAAATATAACTTAAAACAACGAGAATATATTTTCAATCACCTCGTTTAAGTATCATTTGTAAAACAGTAAATTCAAAATCAAAAACTGCATTTCACGCTATTTGTAAAAATCATAGAAAATCATATACTTAACAAAACTTTGCTTTATTTATATCAAAATAAAGGTGTACAATTCTACTAAAATTTCTTAGTTATAAGTTTCCTCATAATACTGTATCTATAACCCTAAATTCTTCGAAATATACGGTAGGATCGAAATACTGAAATACTACCACTGTACAGTCTTGTAAAATTCACATAAAATTCAGTTCTTTGTGAAAATTTGATTTCTTAGACCTTTCAGAAAGCTTAACGAGTCTACTAAAATTTCTTAGTTCTGACTTTCTCAAATTATTTTATTTGCAATGCTGAATTGATCAAAAACCAAAATATGTACAGATTTCCAGCAAACAGTCAACCACTAACCAGTTCTGAGTTTAGATTTTATTAAAATAGTAAACGACCTCCAAATCTTATAAAATTTTAAAGAGACGCTCCTGACATACACAAGATGCTCTCAAAAAAGTTTTAGCTATAGATTCTAACTATTTTATTAAATACAATTTTTTGATGGGCAAACAAAACTCAAAACAGTAACTTTTCTTGGCATGAATTAGTAACTTTGTGTAGAATTTTATATCCAAACCATTTAATTTAACCATGATGTACTACCATGCACCCAAACAACATCATTTCAACTTGTTTACATGACAATCCATCAATTAGCATGCATTTTATTTAAATATCATTATCACAAACTAATCACTACTCATATGCATAAACAATTTTAAATATTAACTTTCCTACACATGCATGATACTAAATTTTAGAAAGTTCAAGAAGACACTCACCTCAATGAAGATTCTAATGTAGAAGAAAACTCCTAAAAGTTGCTCCTAGCTCCAAGAATGGGACTCCCTTCTCCTCCTAGCAAGTTTTCCAAGCAAGAACTCAAACAACTCTCTTTTTCTTTCCTTCTCTTTCTTATCTTTTGTTTCTTTTGATTTTTTGTGCAAGATTTCATGAAGAAAAGGGGTGGTATTTATAGGATTTGAGAAGACTCTTCTACTACCCAAATTAAGTGTTCAAATTCATAACCTACATAACCCCCCTTCACTAATTGCCCACTCACCATTACTACCACAAACTCCCAACTCTTCTTCTTCCTTCATGAATTGGCCAAACCTTGAATTTCCCACATGTGCACACTTCTCATTTAGTTAGTTGTTATTTATTTGATTGTACATGTTGTTACATGACAAGTGTAGGATAAAAAATGTTTATTAAAAATGTAGATTCACTAATGGGCTTTTCTTTTAAATAATTTTTCTAATGGGTTTTAAGATGATCTTTAAGCCTATGAGTTTTAATTAAAAAATAAATAATACATTTGTGATTAGAAAATGAGAAGAAAAGTTCTCATGACTTAATAAAATTTTAGGAATAAAATGTGCATGAAATTTTACGTGTAAAATACGTGCGAAAGAAAATAATAAATATTCGATACAAAATAAATTTGGTAGAATGGAAAATATTCATAAACAATAAAAATACAACATACGTAAAATATTCATATTGATAGTGTTACGGATATTTCATGTAACGAAAAAATATACATAATCGACACGTGTATCGAAAACACATGCAATACACGTAAAACACAAGGATTAAAATAAATGTTTGAGTTGGCTAAAAATAGAATTGAAATGAGTGTTGAGAAAATGGAAAATATATAAATAATAAGAATATAAGATACGCATGAAATTTATATAAAAATATGTTACGAATATTACTCGTAATGGTACAAAATATATGTGCGTAACACACGAGGGCAAAATTGTCATTACCCAATTTTGCGGAGTGTTACATCAGGGACTCAACAACTTATCTTCGCCAAATAATCCCCTTCGTTCTTCCCACAGAGACAAACTACTCATCCATGACTAGTTTACACAGCCCTCCCAGAGTGGGGGGCTTATGATGTGGTATAGATGACGTGGCCCAATCGGGCCATCAGATCTCCTCAGATTTCACTCATCCCAGATCATCAAGCCAACAAGTCCAACTTGCTTTTGCCAACTCAGGCCCACAGGCAAACGGGTCCGACCCGACCCCTTAGGGTCTCAGACCCGTATGCCCCTACCTATAAATACCAGACCCCCTCCTCCTTGCCCAAAAATATCTGACCCCCTCCTCCTTGCCCAAGGTAATGAATCTTTCCCCATCTGAACCCTAGCTACTCAGTCCCTTTTCTAATGACTGAAAAGATCGTCGGAGGGCCTATCGCTTGGACTTCTCCCGGTATTTCTAGGCTTTTTACAGGTACTCCGGCGGTCCGAGCTACCAACCTTTCTTCCGAGCTGACCTCAAGGAACTGACCCGAGCTGAGATTGAGATCAATCCCTTCCACTCTACAAACTACAAGAACTCACACATGTTGTCCGCACACCGAAAACGAGCAGCATCACCAGGTATAAACCAAAAAGTGATGATCCATCATAATTATACTCTTATAACTCAATTCCTGACCTAGATCATGTCACTTTATCGATTCCGTGGTAAAAAATTGAAATGATCCTGCTCATATACATCTAAAACAATCAACTACAACTATAATAGTCTTACTAAAGGACAACAAAGAAAAAGACAGTTCATGTTCGTATCATCCCAAGTAACTTCATCCTTGTCATGCTCGGATCCAAAATTTTCCACATTGAATTTGATCGTAGATTTATGTTTGACATGTTCTTAAGTAAACCAACCCTACTAGGCTCAGCAAAATTATAAGTACCCCGAAATTCCCAAAAAATAAACCATCCGAGAAATACTCCATATTTGGTGAGAAATACCCCAAAAAAATTATAAAAACTTTTTTTTAGCTTCTCTCTATAGAATTTCTAGAGAGAAGCTCTCTCCCAAAACCCAAACTCTCCCCCAAAACCCAAAAAACTTAAAACCTTAACCCTAGATCTGAGTTCAGGGGGCGGCGGCTAGGGTAGCGTCACCCCCCTCCCCTGCTTCCATTCTCTTCTTCCCCTCTTCTTCTCTCTTCCAGATCTCATCATCTCTAACCTTTTTCTTGTCTTTCCAAATTCTTACTTTGGTGGCTGAGTATGTTCGACGGGCGTAGGCCTTCTCCTGCGAGACAGGATGGAGGAGGTCTGGTGGTTGCGGCCACTAGTGGCGGGTAAACTCCAGTGTCGGACTGGGGCGTGACCACGGTAGCCAATGATTGGAGGCTCGAGTGCGCCTAGGGCAGCGCTGGCGGTGATCGGGGATGGCAGGGACGAGGGACGAGCCTGGTAGCATGGGAGGCGATCGGTCGGGGTTCGTGGCGATCGGTCGGGGTTGGGGGCGATCGGTCGGGGCTCGTGGCGATCGGTCAGCACTGGAGGCGATTATTTGGCAGGGCCGATCTTGATCGTGGGTGTGGGAGTTTCTGACTAGCACTGGCGACATTGGGGATTGCAACACGCTCACAGTCAGGGCTCGAGTAGGTTGCGTCGGGGCTTGCAGCAGGAGTGCTACCAAGCAACAGCATCGGGTGGCATCGGCGAACTTGGGGTAGTCGGGACTGTCATGGAGGCATGTGGGGGAGGTCATTGAGAGAGTAGAAGGAAGAAGATTTTTGAATTTCAAAAATTGGTTTTGAAATTCGATTTTGATCTGGGAAGTGCTGTTGTAGGGGGGAAATTTGAATTTCAAGTCGAGTTTTGAAATTCGAGTGAACGGTGAGGAGCTTCTAAGTTCCAAACTCGTCCCTAATATCCAAATTAAAACCGATTCACAATTAGCAATGAAGTGTACCCTAGTTAGTGTGGGCGATGGTTGTCATGCAATTTTATAGTTTGGGCTCTACTTTGACCTTGTATGGTCAACGTGAGGGGTGTTGGGATTGGGGCATCAACAAACGCCCTCTGGTCGCAGCAGAACTAATTAGAGTAATGAGGAAATCGAAGTAGACGAGGCGAATAAATTGAGCAAGTAAGTAGATCCACCAAACTAACACAAACACAACAACGATGACTTATCCCAGTTAGCTTTTGCTTAATCCGTGGGGAAATATAGGGAGATCTGATATTCAACTAAAGGAGATTACAAAGAGTTACTGATTCACTTGACATAAGAAATTAAACTCACCCACCAAGAACTATCTCTCTCTCGAGCCTCTCTTTGCAATGGAGAAAAGAATCTATGAAGTACTCCCACTCATATTGGAGGAGTTTACAATATATATAGAAGAACAGAGAGAAAACCTAGGTCTAATCTTGATCCTCAGTCATCCGATACAACCTGGAAAAAAAGTAACTGAATAGGAGCCGCACGATCTAACATGCAGTTGAAGATTGGGCTGAACTGACCTAACAAATTGAAGCCCAAAAATGAATCAGCACCGCGGGCGATTGACCGTCCAACAAAACCGATCAACCGTACCACTCTCTGACTTCCCAGTACAACGAGCGGTCGGGGGTGCGTTCGGCTATCACCATGACCGGTCGACCGCAACTAGCCTGCACCTGCTGCTGCTGCTGTTCTCCTTCTACTCGCTTCGACGTTTCGACCTCCGTGCTTCATATTACCTTCTTTTAATCTGAACAACGAGTATACAAGACACAATCCTAAAAAAATCCACCTTAGATTGCATACGAGTGCTATCACATGATGTGTTACTCATCTCCAAACTCTAACAAATTCCACTTGCAAAGAAAACATAGAACAATAGCTTCTTCTTCTAGTTGAAATAATCTCTACCCAATCTCACCAAATCCAGTGCAGCCCCTCAAAGGCCCACCTCTGTAGATGTAATCACGAAGTTGCCAAACTCTGCATGAACTCCACCTACCCTTAGGCTTTCTCCACCTCTCAACGATATTCGAACGTCATGGTCTCGTCTCAATGAATCTAGTTGCAGCAAACTAGCTGAGCTTGCGGGAATAACGGGAAAAGGAGAAACACTTGCGCAAGTATTTCGAATTTCCCAAAGCTTTTAAAGATTATTTTGGCTTGGCCCAACCATTCTCATACCTCTAATTACCTTACGACGACCCTGAAAAACAGATAAAACTCCACCTCGAGCTGTGTACCTGTAGTCCCGTGCATCAAGAGTTCCTAAGGAAATTAGATTCCGTTTCAGCAGAGGAATATGCAAAACATCCCTTAAAGTGAACATGTGTAGACCTGGCATCTTCAACTCAACTGTCCCCTCACCCACTACTTCACAAATCTGTCCAGTTTTCATTGTCACACAACGCCCCGTAGTAGACTTATAAGTAGAAAACAACTCCCTCTTGGAGCAAATATGAGAAGAACTCCCTGAGTCAAGAAACCAACTAGAATCTACTTCTAAGGAATTTAAAACAAGAAGACATGAACTACTAGAATCAAAGGCACCAAAGGCACTAACTACATTAGCGGCTGAACTCCCGTTCTTGGCACTCTCTTGATTCTGTAATTTCCAACAGTCTTTCTTAATATGTCCTGGCCTCTTGCAATATCGGCAACGAATTGAATCCTTTCGCAAAGCACTTTATCTTCCCCCCGAAGGACCATCCACTGCTAGACAACTTGTAGGAATAGACGATGCAGATTTATGGATCTCCTTCCTAAGTTGATTTTCCTTTAATGCTTTGATTACACCATCTACCGAAATACTTTCCTTGGCAGATCTACCTTGTAGCATGGTCGTGATCAAAGGCTCGTACGAATCCAGCAGTGAATATATCAAGTTGAAAGCTTTATCTTCTTCACATACATCTGCGTTGATCGCCTTAAGTTCAGATAATACCTTATTGAACTCTGTAATGTGTTCTTGGAGATCGGTACCTTCCTTCATAGATAAACGGAATAACTTCCTCTTCCAATACATCTGATCTAATAACGACGAACCAGAGTAGTCAGTTATGAGTCTTTCCCACAGACTCGCCGCGTCAGTTTCTTCAAGAAATCTGTACTTGACCTCGTCCGCCAAGGATAGTCGGATTAGACTTATGGCTCTTTCACGAATATCTTCCCAAACATCATCCTTCATATCAGTTGGCTTCTCATTCTTCTTTACTGCTGACTGCAACCGCTCTTGAATAAGAACATCATACATGTCAGTCTTTCAAAAATTGAAATTGATCTTACCATTGAACTGCTTGATCTTCAAAATACTATGGCCTGTCATCTTAACCAAGGAACTTGGCAACCTGAATCTCTGATACCAGTTGTTAGGATTGGGGCATCAACAAACACCCTCTGGTTGCAGCGGAACTAATTAGAGTAATGAGGAAGTCGAAGTAGACGAGGCGAATAAATTGAGCAAGCAAGTAGATCCACCAAACTAACACAAACACAACAACGATGACTTATCCCGATTAGCTTTTGCTTAATCCGGGGGGAAATATAGGGAGATCTGATATTCAACTAGAGGAGATTACAAGGAGTTACTGATTCACTTAACACAAGGAATTAAACTCACCCACTAAGAACTATCTCTCTCTCTCGAGCCTCTCTTTGCAATGGAGAAAAGAATCTATAAAGTACTCCCACTCATATTAGAGGAGTTTACAATATATATAGAATAATAGAGAGAAAACCTAGGTCTAATCTTGATCCTTGGTCGTCTGATTAAACCTGGAAAAGAAGTACCTGAATATGAGCCGCACGATCTAACTTGGAGCTGAAGATTGGGCTGAACCGACCTAACAAATCGAAGCCCAAAAATAAATCAGCGTCGCGGGCGGTCGACCATCCAACAAGACCGATCGATCGTACCACTCTCTGACTTTCCAGTACAACGAGAGGTCGGGGGTACGATCGGGAGGTGCGATCAACTATCACTATGACCGGTCGACCGCAATTAGCCTGCACCTGTTGCTGCTGCTGTTCTCCTTCTACTCGCTTCGACCTCCGTACTTCATATTACCTTCTTTTAATCTGAACAACGAGTATACAAGACACAATCCTAACAAGGGGTGCCTTTGGTTTCTCTCATGTCAGGGAGCTCACAAGGGTCAGGTGCCACGTCTGCCTTCGTTGTGAATAGGCAGTGAGAGTCAACGAGGGTTAAGCGAGGAGATGAGAACGATGACTCAATCTAGACATGGCGGTGTCAGACTGGTGGAGTGCTTGCGGTGTCTCTCATATGGTGCTTACACTTGTCGCTTGGATCACTGCTGAGGGCGACGGAGGAGGCCGTGTGATAGATGGAGAGGATAAATGGTGTACAAGCGAGAGACTGCGTGAGAGAGTGAGCCCAAATTGGCAAGAGAAATTTGATCTAGCGGGTTCGGCCGATCAGTAGAACTAGATTTCGCTGTATTTTTTGTTTGTTGGTTGGGATGTATGAGTTCAGACTGAGAGTTCTAGAACTCAGCCTATTGGGATCTGAACTTCATAAACCTTATTTTTTGTTGTATGTTTTGTTAAATTATTTTTAATGAAACGCGGGGGAGGCATTCAATCCACCGTTAGACTATCAAAAAAAAATGACGCAAAAAAAAATCCCAATAGTGATTTTCGTCAAATGAGTTAATGTTTTGATGTGATAGAAGTAGAACGAAACAACATAGCTAGCACTCTGATGATGATTTAAGAAAGAAAGAAAAAGATAATAGACTTTCTCATCAAAAAATACATCTGAAAAATAGACATGAATAGAATCTAACAGCCGTTACCAACATTAGCTTCCAACTGCAAGCATAGATTGGTTTGTTTGTTTCTTCAAACCATCTTCAGGGTGCTTCACAATAGTTACACTCTTTGTAAGCAAACCATTGATGGGGGTCTCAACTACGCATACAAATCACTACAGATCATAGAACACTGATGTAATACAAATAGTGATGTAGGCATATGTCACAGGAAACCAACAGATTGAATGATAGTTCTGATGAAATATATTAACAACATACATAATATCATTAAAGATAACCATACCAAATACTGAACTTGGGAGCAGATGAAGTAAATTCATTAATGGAAAACTAGGGGAGAGGCATTAGGGGCACCTTCTCCTACTACTCCCGGTTGAAGGGACAGCTATTCCTTCTTTCGGTTTTCTTGGTACCAACTATACCAATAGTGAGCACTAGCATAGATTAATTTTTAGAAAAAAAAATGGATGGAAAGATAATATAATCAAAAAAAAAAATACATGTTTTTTATCGTCTCTACTTTCGGAATTGGCCTGACCCTTGAAGGTCCTACGAAGCTTGTCTCAGTAGAAATTGGTTTTTTTTAAATACCTAAGTTAAGGATCAAAGCTGTTCCTTGAGGCTGGCTCGTTAGAGCTAACGGGAATACAAATAACCTCCGGGTTTTTTCAGCTTCGGCGAGCATCTGGATTAACTAGTGAATGAAAACTCTATTGTACCGTAATTGGTGCATTGGTCGTTGCTTTGTTCATGCTTTCTTTCCGGTTGGTTCCATTATCACAAAACCGCTCTAAACTTGGCTTGGTTCCAAGATGTAGAATCTATGTTGAATCTCCGGCCTCACATGACCACATCAATTATGGAAATTGTGAATGCACAGACGCAGAAGTATATGTATTGAGTATGCGTATGAGCAAATACATCTATTAAAGATATAGAGGAAGTAATCAAAATCCTTCGTAAGAACTGAAATTTGAAATTAATGTTATGAAGGTTGAAGTTAATATTATGAAGGACCCGGACCTGAGTCTGATCCGAAGTGAATATCTAGGGTCTGGGTACTTGTAGTTGTAGTAATTATCTGGACCCAAGACCCACTGAATATTGTTGATGGACCCCGGACCTGAAAGAGAGTACCATTGAACCCTGATCCCGACCTGGACCCTATAACAGCCTTGCTAATAAGTGGCAGGTGAGATGACCAAGTGTTTTCAGGACTAATCTTCCTCTAGCAACCACTGCTTAATTAGATCATTTGATTACACAAAAAAGTACCTCAACAACTTATATTTAATTGCACTAAAATTTGGTAGTATGTACCCTCCTATTATTTGTCTAAATCAATCAAATTAATCAATAAGACTAAAAGGAGGTAGATTAGATAAACTTGATTATCTAGTGCTGTCATCTTATTATAGCCTAATAAGATGGTCATATCAAGAGGGCTGATCGATACAAAATTAAAAAGAATTTGGGGTGGGGTATATCCAAATTTAAAAACCCAATAAAACTATAGTAATTGTTAGTATTTAGTGGCAACTGACTTTGACCCAATCAGCTGTGTACTAGTCAATATATCTTTAACCTCTAATAATATTATAATGGGAGAAGGTTTTAGTGTCATTTGTTATTTTATCATTCTACCAATATATGTGATGCGGTTTGTTTCTGGGAGACGTGTGGATGCACCAGGTGTGAGTTCTTACTCGATTTGTATTTGAAGGAGAAAGCTACTGATCAGACGACCCTCGGCTGGCCGAGCGGTACCTGCGACAGGCTGGGAGTGAGGTGGATGCTGGGCTCGGATCAGAGGGCTCGGATCCGAGGTCTTGTGTACCTGCAGACGGTCTGGGAACACCGGGGTTGGTTCCGGTGGCAGACCCTCCGACGATCTAGTCAGTCACTTAAGATATAGCAACAGTAACTAGGGTTTTGTGTGGAAAAGATTGATTACCTCTAAACAGAGGGGAGGGTCTGGTATTTATAGAGGAAGCCAATCGGGTCCAGACCCGTTTGGGGCTGGGCCGGACCCAGTTACCCGAATGGCTGAAGCGGTGGAAAAGCCGGGCGGTATAGGGCTGACGTGGCAAACGCCGGAGCGGTTTCCGGGCTGACGTGGCAGAGCTCCGGGCGGTTTTCCGGTGCTGACGTGACAGATCAGAAGGATCAGATGGTGCGCGGATCTCTGAGGGGATCCAGTGGTCCAGGATGGGCCATGCTATTTCTGACCCATATCACAAGCCCCCCGCTCCTGTAGGGCTGGGTGATCCAGTCGTGTAGGAGCGACTCTTTGCCTCTGGGGGGAGAGCGGATGTCGGGGTGAGAAGGTAGGATCTGTGCTTTCCCTTAAAGAGGCCAGGGGTCATGGGTAATGGATCCCTCGTTAGGAGTTTTGCGCAGAACGGGGGTGTAAAAGGGTAAGAGAGCCAGGAACGGCCGAGAAGCTTTGGGGATCGGCGGACGAGCCCGAAGGTCGGAAGACGAGCCAAACATCGGCAGACGAGACGAAGGGTCGACAGGCGAGCCAAAGGGTCGGTAGACAACCATCTCGCTAGTTGGAAGAGCGAGGGGACGTCGAGGCCTTCCTTCGGGGCTCGTTTACCTAGCGTTATAGGTCGGTGGTCGAGACTCTTTGGGTCGGCGTGGCAGCTTCCTTGGGTCCTGGGGGTGATCCCCTCGCTAGTTGGAAGAGCGAGGGGAGCGTCTGGTATTCGGGATTCTATCCGAGCATCGAGTTCCGATCTCCCATCCGAGCTCCGAGCCACCTTCGAGAAGGATGAAGGGGGTGTGGCTCGAGATTCCATCCGAGCTCCGAGCCACCTCCGAGAAAGATGAAGGTGGTGTGGCTCGAGACTCCATTCGAGCTCCGAGCCATATCCGGGAAGGATGAAGGTGGCATGGCTCGATCTTCCATCCGAGCGTCGAGCTACCTCCGAGAAGGATGAAGGCGGCATGGCTCGATCTTCTATCCGAGCGTCGAGCCCCTACTGCGAAAGGAGAAGGTGGCCTGACTCGAGTTTCGATCCGAGCTCCGAGCCCCACCTGAGAAAGGAGAAGGTGGTATGGCTCGAGCTTCGATCCGAGCTCCGAGCCCCACATGTGAAAGAAGAAGTCCGAGAAGGATGAAGGCGGCATGGCTCGATCTTCTATCCGAGCGTGCGAAAGGAGAAGGTGGCCTGACTCGAGTTTCGATCCGAGCTCCGAGCCCCACCTGAGAAAGGAGAAGGTGGTATGGCTCGAGCTTCGATCCTAGCTCCGAGCCCCACATGTGAAAGGAGAAGATGGCATGGTTCGAGCTTCTATCCGAGCGTCGACCCCTCTATAATGAAGAGAAGGGGATTTGGCTCGCGCTGCGATCCGATCTCCGAGCGTCCACTGAGAAAGGAGAAGGTGGCCTGGCTCGAGTTACCATCCGAGCGTCGAGCCCCACATGCGAAAGGAGAGGTGGCCTAGCTCGAGCTTCTGTCCGAGCGTCGACCCCTCTGTAATGAAGAGAAGGGGAATTGGCTCGCACTGCGATCCGAGCTCCGAGCGTCCACTGAGAAAGGAGAAGGTGGCCTGACTCGAGTTTCGATCCGAGCTCCGAGCCCCACCTGAGAAAGGAGAAGGGGGTTTGGCTCGAGCTTCGATCCGAGCTCCGAGCCCCTCCATATGAAAGGAGAAGATGGCATGGTTCGAGCTTCTATCCGAGCGTCGACCACTCCATAATGAAGAGAAGGGGAAATGGCTCGCGCTGCGATCCGATCTCCGAGCGTCCACTGAGGAAGGAGAAGGTGGCCTGGCTCGAGTTTCCATCCGAGCGTCGAACCCCCACTGAGAAAGGAGAAGGTGGCCTGACTCGAGTTTCGATCCGAGCTCCGAGCCCCACCTGAGAAAGGAGAAGGGGGTATGGCTCGAGCTTCGATCCGAGCTCCGAGCCCCACATGTGAAAGGAGAAGATGGCATGGTTCGAGCTTCTATCCGAGCGTTGACCACTCCGTAATGAAGAGAAGGGGAACTGGCTCACGCTGCGATCCGAGCTCCGAGCGTCCACTGAGAAAGGAGAAGGCGGCCTGGCTCGAGTTTCCGTCCGAGCGTCGAGCCCCCAGTGAGAAAGGAGAAGTGGCCTGGCTCGAGCTTCCATCCGAGCCCTCTGAAATCTTTTCTGTCTAGCAAATAAGAAGGGGTAGTGGGGGTAATTTCACACTTTTTTGCTAACGTCACGGCGCAAAGATCAAAGCTAGTTTGGATCTTGGTGGCTGTTAGATCTTGTCAGATGAGATCCAACGGCTAGATCTTCTTTAGCGAAAATCGAGGAGTCCTTTTCCTCTTTAAAAACCCCAACCCCCCTCTCATTTCCTTATTTACGTTTTCATTTCTCACTTTTCAATTTTCAACAAGAGTTGGAGGCTTAATCGCTGTCGGCGGATTTTCTCGTGAAAGTAACTTTCCATGCATCAGGTTAGTAATTTTCTTTTAGCCATGTCGCGAACTCAGTCTGGCGAGGCTAGCTCGTCCGGTCGGTCTGGGCAGGAGTCGGAGTTGGAGACGTCCTCGTCCCTGGCCAAGTACCAGGTGAAAGAGGAGGTTCTTTCCGACCCTGGCTCAGACGGTGGTGATGATGTAGTCTTTGTGGTGCAACCGTTGAGGTCGAGGAGGCCGGGAAAGGAGCCCATGGAAGAGGGTGGCGAGGAGGACGTGGGGGACAGTGAGGATGAGGACGAGGAGGAAACGGATAAGGAGACGGGTGATGACGATGAGGAGGGGGGTGATGACGATGAGGAGGGGGGTGATGACGATGAGGAGGGGGATGAAGACAAGCAGGGTGAGGCGGAAGGCGAGGGAGAAGAGGAAGTTGGTGAGCAGGAGACCGGTCAGCGCATGCCCGAGGGGATAGCGGGGGCAGGAGAGGATCTTCCTCCTTTACCACCTTTGTCGACGCCTTCCCCCGAGCGCAAGCCTCGACCACGTCGGAAGAAGAAACTCATGATTATTCCCCAAAGTCCCACTTCGCAAGACGAGGACGCACCGAGGCAGGGTCTCGATGTTCCCCCCGTCACCTTCCGGAATCCCGTGTCGATACGCATGTATCCTGACGATATCAAGGACATCCAACCGATCCCTCCTGTGCCGGGCGAGAACACTAGGACGAAGATTCGTGCGGATAGCACCCCGAGCAACCTGAGACCGGAGTACCTTAACATCATCAGGGCTGCTTACTATATTCCGCGGGAGTATGAGCTCCTCCTTCCGAGCCCTAGGTATCCGCCCTACCACAGTTCTGGCCCCGGGCTTTTGCATTTTCCCAGAGGACGCCTTTCTCTCAGGACTGAGGCTGCCCCTGCACCCTTTTGTGAAGAGGGTCTTGAACTGGGCGGAACTGTGCCCCATGCAATACAGCCCGAACTCTTGGAAGCATCTGATTTGTTTCATTCTGAAATGCCAAGAGAAGGGGGTGAAGCCGAGACTGTCGTACTTCCGAGCCATCTTCGGAATCGGTTCGCTCGGAGACATTGAAGGGGTGTTCTACTTCTCACCGAGGCCGTACAAGAAGGTGGTGCACGGCCACCCGGATTCGATTAAGAATTGGAGGGATAAGTATTTTGTTGTTAAGACAGAAGGGACGTGGGGGATTCCGATCCAGTGGAACTTCGTAAAGCCGAAGCGCAAGCCTCCGAAGAAAAGCGAATTATCTACCAAGGAGTGGGAGGCGGTTGAGACGATAGTTGGGGGTCACAGCATTTCATGGCCTCGTGTGACCGAGATTCACCTAGCGAGGGCCGGACTGAGTCCCGCCGACTCTAGTATGTTTCTTTTCATATTTTTTCATCTTTCTGCCTTTGTGTTAACGTTTAGCCTTTCTTTTCTTATCTTGTTGTAGGGATGTCGGCACAACAAGCGCAGGCCAAGAAGATTTTGCTCACTGCGGCCGAGAAGACGAGGTTGGAGAAGAAGAAGAAAGAGGAGCAGGATCGCCTGGCGGCCGAGAGGAAAAAGTTGGCTGCCTAGGCTCCGCAAGCCGAAGGGGCCTCGCAGCACCAGCACCACTCCCGCTCGACGAGATCGGCTCGAGACGCGGCGGGGGGCTCGGGGAAGACAGTGGAAGCTCCGTCGCAACAGCTTCCCCCGGTCCGACCGAGCGCCGCGGAGCTCGTGGGGAGGATGGCTACGATGCCATTCGTTCCCGACTGGTCAATTTTGAAGGGGGACACCATCCTCGACGGACCCGTCTCGATGGAGTTCGTTTCAAAGGCCATCACCGATCGTGATGGAATGGCCTTGGCGGCGCAGACGGCCGATCAGGCCTATATGCGGTGGGCCCAAGCCAACCTCTCGGTAAGTCGGTCGAAATCTGTCTATTGACTTGGCTTGTAATTATCACTAATATTGATCTTCTTGAAACAGGCGATGCTCCACGGCCAGCACGTCCATAAGTGCCTGGAGAAGGAAATTCTCTACGAGCGGAAGCAGGCGGAGAAGTTCCTTCGGGCGCTAAATAAGGCGACGGACGATCTGAAGGAGGCTCGGGAACAAGTGACCGTTCACGAGGCTCAGTTAGAGTCTCCTGTCAAGATTTATAAGCAGGATCGGGAGGACTTGTTGAAGAAGGTTGCGGCCGAGGCGGCTGAGAAGGACAAAGGCGAAGAAGGCCGTGGCAGATTTGGAAGGGGTTTTGGGGAAGACGTTGGTGGCAGCTCAGGACGAGGCGTATGAGCAGGCCAAGTCTCACTTTAAGTACATCTACCCCGAGTGCAGTGTCGACCACCTCAGCTTCGGGTGGAAACCGGACCTGCCTCCGACCCCTGGCGGTGATGGTGGCGAAGAAGGCCAAGGCGATGAAGAGGTGCAACTCGACCCCCAAGACTAGATGTTTTTGTATTTATTCTTTTTTGATGTAAACGCCTTCGGCGGATTGGCCCCCGCAACTTTTTGTACCAAATTTTTGAGATGAAATGAAATAGACTTTTTGTTCTGACCCTTCGACTCTTGCATTTTTGTGATGTTTGTTTTTCTTTTGGTAGACTTTGGCTCGTCAACAAAAGTTGGCTCGGGACCGAGAGGCCGCCAAGAATTATTTTCTGAACAAGTCAAGAGAGCTCGGCCTAGAGGTGGCTCGTTTGAGAAAAATCGTTGCCGACCGGGACTGGTGGGTCATCGAGACGGACTGGTCGACCTCGAATACCTCTAGTGGGCGCTCGGCTTCGGAGTCTTTTCTTCGCGAGGCCGTCGTGGAGAAAGAATTGGAGGTTCGTCGGCTGAAGCTCATATTGGGTGCGGGCCTAGTTGAAGAGGCGAGCAACTCCACCCCGAGGCGGTCGCTGCCGTTCTCGCTGGTTGAGGCCCAGCCGGATGATGCTGGGAGCTCGGTGGTGGGAGCGTCTTCAATGATCGGCCCGACCGAACGTAATAGGAGCCCTGAATTTGAGTTTCCTGCCGAGTGCGAGCGAGTTGAGTTTTTCATTGTATTTGTATTGACGTTCGTCGAGTTGTAAGCAGTGAGCAATCAATGAGTAATCAATAATAACATTTGTTTCTCGGATCCTTGTTTGCCTCGGGTGCCGAGGGTGCCCAGTTGTGAAATCTACGAAGGGTCGCCACTGATGCGACTGCGCCATTAATTGCAACGTTTCGCATTCCGATGAACATTTATGGCGACGTTTCGCCTGACGCCATTTCGCATTCCCAAGCATAATAAATGAGGGTCTCAGTGGGCTATATAATCACCCCTCCCCTTGTCAGTTGTAATGCAGTGAGTCGTCTGACTCAGGTGCCTGCCAAAGGCGGGCGCCCAGAGAATATACTATTTTCGAGCATCCCGGATCAGAGGCACACCGATCACCATCGAACTATTCGGGGTTCAGGCCGTCATGGCCGAGAGACCCCGGGTTGTTCATTGGTGAGCTGTGGGCCGACCGATCGTTTGGGGGGTCGGGAGAGCCGAATCTTGGTGGCTCTTCTGTCGTTTCGGAACGGAGAGAGCAGCGGGTCGGTTGCCCCCCTGTCATCCTCGAACAGTTCGGGGTTTAGGTTTGTAAAAGCCGTAAACCCCGAGTTGTTCGCGGGTGAGAGGGTGGTCAACAATTCGACTCGAGGCTCGGGGCGTCTGCCGAAGGCGGACGCTCTAAACCTTAATAAAAAAAAATTTCGACACATGATGAGGGAACCAGTTGCGGGAGCGCATGAGGGTCGCCCTTGAGCGTTGAGGTCGCGGTGCTCTTGGGGAGGGCACCCGCCTTGCTCGGGGTCGATGCCGAGCTCCTGCACATGTTCTCGGGGAGAGACGGTGCGGGCGTGGCTGGCGGATGTCGCCTCGTGCCTCGGTTGATGGCCTCTGAGGAGGCCAAACCGAGCGAGGGACGGATGCCGAGCCCCCATACCGGTGATAGGCAATTGCAGGCATAGCGGAGGGTCGCCGCCGAGCGACAAGGTCGCGGTGCCTTGGAGAAAGCACCCGCCTTGCTCGGGGTCGACGCCGAGGTCCTGCACATGTTCTCGGGGAGAGACGGGGCGGGCGTGGCTGGCGGATGTCGCCTCGTACCTCGGTTGATGGCCTCCGAGGAGGCCAAACCGAGCGAGGGACGGATGCCGAGCCCCCATACCGGTGAGAAAGACAATTGCAGGCGTAGCGGAGGGTCGCCGCCGAGCGACAAGGTCGCGGTGCCTTGGAGAAGGCACCCGCCTTGCTCAGGGTCGACGCCGAGGTCCTGCACATGTTCTCGGGGAGAGACGGGGCGGGCGTGGCTGGCGGATGTCGCCTCGCGGCTCGGTTGATGGCCTCCGAGGAGGCCAAACCGAGCGAGGGACGGATGCCGAGCCCCCATACCGGTGAGAAAGACAATTGCAGGCGTAGCGGAGGGTCACCACCGAGCGACAAGGTCACGGTGCCTTGGAGAAGGCACCCGCCTTGCTCGGGGTCGACGCCGAGGTCCTGCACATGTTCTCGGGGAGAGACGGTGTGGGCGTGGCTGGCGGATGTCGCCTCGTGCCTCGGTTGATGGCCTCTTAGGAGGCCAAATCGAGCGAGGGACGGATACCGAGCCCCCATACCGGTGAGAGGCAATTGCAGGCGTAGCGGAGGGTCGCCGCCGAGCGACAAGGTCGCGGTGCCTTAGAGAAGGCACCCGCCTTGCTCGGGGTCGATGCCGAGGTCCTGCACATGTTCTCGGGGAGAGACGGTGAGGGCATGGCTGGCGGATGTCGCCTCGTGCCTCGGTTGATGGCCTCCGAGGAGGCCAAACCGAGCGAGGGACGGATGCCGAGCCCCCATACCGGTGAGAAAGGCAATTGCAGGCGTAGCGGAGGGTCGCCGCCGAGCGTCAAGGTCGCGGTGCCTTGGAGAAGGCACCCGCCTAGCCCGGGGTCGACGCCGAGCTCCTGCACATGTTCTCGGGATAGGCCTTTTATGATGCGAGCGTCGAACCCTAGGTTTGTAATATAAGCCTGTTGGGCTTGCGCTTTTATCTGGGTGCCGAGTTTTAGGCTTGTAAGATAAGCCAGTTGGCGCTCGCGTTGTTATCCGAGCACCGAGACCCTAAGCTTGTAAGATAAGCTTGTTGGGCTCGCGCTGTTATCCAGGAGCCGAGTTTTAGGCTTGTAAGTTAAGCCTGTTGGCGCTCGTGATATTATCCGGGCGCCGAGTACTAGGCTTGTAAGATAAGCCTGTTGGCGCTCACGGTTTTATCCGGGCGTCGAACCCTAAGCTTGTAAGATAAGCCTGTTGGGCTCGCGCTGTTATCCGAGCGCCGAGACCCTAAGCTTGTTGGGCTCGCGCTGTTATCCGGGCGCCGAGTTTTAGGCTTGTAAGATAAGCCTGTTGGCGCTCGCGATGTTATCCGAGCACCGAGACCCTAAGCTTGTAAGATAAGCTTGTTGGGCTCGCGCTGTTATCCGGGCGCTGAGTTTTAGGCTTGTAAGTTAAGCCTGTTGGCGCTCGTGATATTATCCGGGCACCGAGTACTAGGCTTGTAAGATAAGCCTGTTGGTGCTCGCAGTTTTATCCGGGCGCCGAACCCTAAACTTGTAAGATAAGCCTGTTGGGCTCGCGCTTTTATCCGGGCGGCGAACCCTAAGCTTGTAAGATAAGCCTGTTGGGCTCGCGATTTTATCCGGGCGCCGAACCCTAAGCTTGTAAGATAAGCTTGTCGGGCTCGCGCTGTTATCCGGGCGCCGAGTACTAGGCTCGTAAGATAAGCCTGTTGGGCTCGCGCTTTTATCCGGTCACCGAACCCCAAGGTATCCTTTCTCTGTTTACAAGATTTGGGTTATGATCTTGTTTTAAGAAAGCTGACATGTTTACAATATATGGGATTTATAAGGAAGTCTAGGCACGACGTGCCGTTTACAAGACTTTACAAAACACTAGGCACGACGTGCCGATTACAAGAATTACATTTTATATGGAAGTTACTCTCCTAAGAACTTAATGAAGTGCTCCGCATTCCAGGGCCTCTTGATGGGCTTGCCGTCGGCGTCGATCAGGCGATAGGTGCCCGGTCGCACGACCTCTGACACCTTGTAAGGGCCCTCCCAGTTCGGTGCCAACTTTCTTTTCTGGCCGGGGTTGGATACCGCCAGCTTCCGGAGGACAAGATCTCCGAGTTTAATGTCGGTTGGGCACACCTTCTTGTTGTAGAACCTCTCAATCCTTTGTTGGTAGATGTTCCTTCTAACGGCCGACTTCTCCCTGACCTCGTCAATGAGATCCAGGTCGGCTCGTAGCTGTAATGAGTTACTTGCCTCATCGAAGGCCATGATCCGGGGGGAGGGGATCCCTATCTCCAGGGGAATGACGGCCTCTGCACCGTACGTCAGATTGAAGGGCGACTCCCCTGTCGGGACCCTCTGTCGTTCGGTGTGCCCAGAGAACACTTGGCAGCTCGTTGACCCATAATCCCTTGGAGGAATTATCGAGTCGCTTCTTGAGTCCGTCGAGGATCTGACGGTTTGCATTCTCCGCCTGCCCGTTGGACTGGGAATGACATACCGAGGAGAAGCGTTACTGGATACCGAGATCTTCGCAGAACTTGCGGAAATGCTTACCCGCGAATTGGGTCCCATTATCTGTGACGAGTACTTGAGGGATCCCGAACCGACAGATGATGTGCTTCCAGAAGAATTGCTGCGTCTGTTGCTCGGTGATTGTTGCTAACAGCTCCGCCTCGATCCATTTGGTAAAGTAGTCGATGGCTACTATAAGAAATTTTCGCTGCCCTGTTGCTTTTGGAAAGGGGCCTACCAGATCCATCCCCCACATGGCAAAGGGGGTCGGACTGGCCATTGAGCGGAGGTTTGCTTGCGGGGCCCTTTTGACGGGTGAGAACCTCTGACAGGGGCCACATTTCTTGACAAGGGTTAGAGCGTCCTGCAACATGGTGGGCCAGTAGTACCCGTGGTTCAAAGCCTTCCGCGTGAGCGAGCGACTTCCCATGTGGCATCCTCCAATCCCCTCGTGTAGCTCCTTGAGAGCATATTTGGCTTCATCTGGAGTGAGGCAGCGCAGATAGGGTCGGCCGTCCGAAGTCGTATAGGACCTTTTGAAGAGTGTTGAGTCGATCATGGTGAATCTTTCCGCTCGGGCCCTGACCTGTCTTGCCTCAGCTCGGTCTTCGGGGAGCTCTCCCTTGACGAGAAATTGCCTAATAAGAGTGGTCCAGTCATCGGGGGGAGCTCCGTTTTCAATGCACAGGACCTCCGGGATGTCGATGCGTGGTTTCAACATGACTTCGATCAGGACCATGCGGTCGAGACCTTTGAAGGATGAGGAAGCCAGTTTTGATAGGGCGTCAGCCTGGACATTCTGTTCCCGGGGGATCCTTACAACGGCCGACTCGTCGAAGGACGTTAGTAGGCGTTGAACGACCGCTCGGTACCGGACCATTCGATCGTCGCGGGCCTCGTACTCTCCGGTGATCTGGTTGACCACGAGCTGGGAGTCGCTAAAAGACCTGATCTGTCTGGCGCCGGCCCGATGGGCCAAGGTGAGCCCGGCGATCATGGCCTCGTATTCGGCCTCGTTGTTGGAGGTCGGGAAGTTGAGGCGGAGGCAGTATTGGAGAAGAAAACCATCCGGGCCTTGCAGAATAATGCCAGCTCCGCTACCCGCCTCGCAGGAGGAGCCATCGACGTAAACTTCCCACGTCTGAACGGCCTCCTTGCTCGCGAGATGCTCGGAGATGGTGCATTCTGTAATGAATTCTACGAGCGCCTGTCCCTTGATGGCTGTTCTGGGCTGATAGCCGATGTCATACTGGCTGAGCTCGATCGACCATTTGACAAGTCGACCCGAGCTCTCCGGCTTGTAGAGTACGGCCTTCAGGGGTTGGTCGGTCAGTACCTGGACCGAATGAGATTGAAAATATGGGCGGAGTTTTCACGAAGCCATGACCAGGGCGTACGCTACGTTCTCCATCCGAGAGTATCTGGTCTCGGCGTCGAGCAGGACTTTGCTGACATAGTACAAAGGCTTCTGTGATCCTTCTTCCTCCCGAACGAGAACGGCACTGAGCACCTTCTCCGAGGCTGAAAGGTAGAGCCAGAGTGGCTCTCCCGGTTCGGGCTTGCTGAGGAGGGGAGGGTTTGCGAGGTACTCCTTCAATTGGGCGAAGGCCTCTTGCTGTTGGGTACCCCACTCGAACCCTCCGGTGCCGCGCAGGGCTTTGAAGAACGGAAGAGACTTCTCTCCAGACTTGGAGAGGAAACGGCCAATGGCCACCAGTCTCCCCGTCAGCCGCTGGACCTCTTTGATGTTCCTGGGAGGGGCCATGTCTAAAATGGCCTGGATTTTCTCGGGGTTCGCCTCGATGCCTCGCTGGCTAACAATAAAGCCAAGGAACTTTCCCGCGGAGACGCCGAAGGCGCATTTGGTCGGATTGAGTCTCATATTATGGGTCCGAAGTACCCCGAAGGCCTCCTCCAGATCGGCGACGTGATCCTCCCCCTGCTGGCTTTTGACGAGCATGTCGTCCACATATACCTCCATATTGCGCCCGATTTGCTCCTTGATGACCCGGTTGACGAGTCTCTGATAGGTGGCGCCTGCATTCTTCAGCCCGAAGGGCATGACCCTGTAACAGTACAACCCCTGGTCTGTAACGAAGGACGTCTTGGCGATGTCAGGAGGGAACATGCGGATCTGGTTGTAGCCCGAAAATGCATCCATGAAGGACAGGAGCTCGTGACCTGAGGGTGCATCGATAAGAGCATCGATTCTGGGGAGGGGGAATGGATCCTTCGGGCACGCCTTGTTGAGGTCCGTTAAATCTATGCAGATCCTCCAGCTCCCGCTCGCCTTCTTGACCATGACGACGTTCGCCAGCCACTCGGGATAGCTGACTTCTTGGATGAAGCGTGCGGCCAGGAGCTTGTCGACTTCCGCATTCACCGCCTGCTGTCTCTCCGGAGTGAACTTACGTCGCTTTTGGACAACCAGCTTTGACCCGGGAATCACGCTGAGTTTGTGCATGATGAGGTCCTCGGAGATGCCGGGCATGTCAGAAGGCTTCCAGGCGAAGAGGTCGACATTGCGACGGATGCAGGTAATGAGGTCGGACTTAAGGTGAGGGGTGAGGGAGCGACTTACTCGAAATTGCTTTGACGGATCCCCTGTCTCGAACGAGACGTCTTCCAGCTCGTCTGCCGACTCCGGCTCCGGCTGGGTCCTCTGGGGCCGCATCTCGACGGCGTCGAGGGGAAACACGCCGCTCCCGATTGCGGTCATGTAGCATGAGCGAGCAGCTTCCTGGTTCCCCCGGACTACTCCCACTCCGGTCTTGGTGGGGAACTTCATTTTCTGGTGATAGGCCGAAGGGACAGCCTGGAGGGAGCAGAGGCCCGGACGACCGAGTATGGCGTTGTAGGCTGCCTTGATGTTGACAACCATGAAGTCCATGGACTCGGTTCTCCGGTTTGGGGCCATGCCTGCCGTGACGTCCAGTGTGACGATCCCCTCGATCGTCACCGGAACTCCGGAAAATCCGTGCAGGGTGTACCCCGCTGGTTTGAGCTTGCTACGGGGCAGCTTTAGGTTCTCGAAAGCTTCGAGGAACAGAATGTTGACCGAACTCCCGTTATCTACAAGGATCCGCCGAGCATCGAAATTTGCCATGCTGAGATTGATCACGAGGGCGTCGCAATGCGGGAGCCGCACCCCCTCTAGGTCATCCCCTGAGAAGGAAACGGGGAGTTGTTGAATTTGAGGGGGGAGAGGTCCTTGGACGGCGTTAACATCCCGGATGAACGCCTTGCGGGAAGTGTTGGACTCCCCTCCCATGGGCCCCCCGTGGATGCAGTGTAATATGGCTTGGCCATCAGGCTCATCGAGCTCATGCTCTCGTTCGAGGAGCTGCAGGGGAGCTCGAGGAGGAGGTGGGGTTCTCCTGTTCCTCGTGTCCCTCTGCCCCCGAGCATCATCTCGTTTGTACTCCTGAAGGTACCCTCACTGAATGAGGGCCTCGATCTCGTCTTTCAGGGCACGGCAGTGATCCGTGTCGTGCCCGTTGTCTCGGTGGAAGCGGCAGTAGAACCGCTGATCCCTTTTCTTGCTAGTGTTGTTGGACGGTCGAGGGGGATACTGAACGAGGTCTCTGTCCTCGATTGCCAGGAGTATGGAGGACACATTTTGGGTTAGTGGGGTATACCTCTCGAAGCGAGGGACCGGCGGGACCTTCTTCATGCCACCCGCGTCCCTCGGAGCCTTTTTTGATGGCTCGATTTCTTCTGCCTTCCGCTTCCCCTTCCCGGGGGCCTCCCTGGAATCTTCGGGGTTTAGGGCCTCTTCTGCCCTGATGTATTTTTCGACCCGGTTGAGGAGGTTGGGAAAATCTATGGGGGGTTTCTTCGCCAGAGAGGCCTTCAGCTGTCCATGACGGACGTTGTGCCGAAATGCCGCGGAGGCGACGCCAGGATCGAGGGAGGATACCGACCTCGCCTCTGTGGTGAACCTTCGGACGAACACTCTGAGTGACTCCCCCTCCATCTGCCGGAGTCCGAGTAAAGAGGCACTCGTCCTCTCGGCCTTCCGGCTGGTGACGAAGTGGGTAAGGAAATTGCCCTCTAGTTGGTCGAAGGAGTAAATGGAGCCAGGGGCCAGTTTAGAGAACCATTCACGTGCCGGACCCCGGAGTGTGGCAGGGAAGGCTCGGCACAACAGGGGATCCGAAGCGCTGTGAATCATCATCAGGGTTTTGAAACCCTCCATGTGATCAGCAGGGTCCCCCTCACCGTCATAGGTCTCGAACTGAGGTGGTCAGAAATTCCGAGGTATTTCCGCTTGGAGGATGAGGGCGGAGAAAGGGGGCCGGACAGGCCTGTACCCCTGAGCAGCTCCGAGGCCTCCGTCGCCTATGTGATCGATTCGGTCCTCCATTTCTTGGAGGCGCCTTAGGAGTGCGCCATAGTCCTCTGCCGAAATTGTTGACGGGCGGGACACGCTTGCCTCGGCGCCCGACCTGGTTTGGGAATGGCGGGCTTCCTCCCTGGGGGCCCGTCGGAGAGCCCCAAGAATTTCCCTTCGGAAATCCTGGAACTCCTTGTGAGTGACCGAGGCTCCCTCGACCCTGTTCGGTCGGTCTGAAGGTTGCCTTCCGACATGGCTGAGCGCTGGCCTCCGTCTCTCGGGCGGCGGTCTTGGATGGTTCGGGGCCGAGTTGGAAGCGGCCCTTCCCCTGCTGTGGCTAACCTGCCGATTGATGATTATCCCCGTAGGTCGGGCTGGACCTGACGGGTGACGCTCCTCTGGGATTCCTGATGGGGAGCCCCGTGCTTTGATGTGCGTGGCTCGGCGTTGGCAATTGGCGGGGGTAAGTCCCGTCGGTTGACGGAGGCAGCAGCCCCCTTGCCTTTGGAGGCCATGAGAGTTTGGCTGTCGAGGTACCTTGATGGTCGGGCTCTGGTCGGCTTCTGAAGCAGCGTTTCCCACAGACGGTGCCAACCTGATGCGGTTTGTTTCTGGGAGACGTGTGGATGCACCAGGTGTGAGTTCTTACTCGATTTGTATTTGAAGGAGAAAGCTACTGATCAGACGACCCTCGGCTAGCCGAGCGGTACCTGCGATAGGCTGGGAGTGAGGTGGATGCTGGGCTCGGATCCGAGGTCTTGTGTACCTACAAACTGTCTGGGAACACCGGGGTTGGTTCCGGTGGCAGACCCTCCGACGATCTAGTCAGTCACTTAAGATATAGCAACAGTAACTAGGGTTTTGTGTGGAAAAGATTGATTACCTCTAAACAGAGGGGAGGGTCTGGTATTTATAGAGGAAGCCAATCGGGTCCAGACCCGTTTGGGGCTGGGCCGGACCTGGTTACCCGAATGGCTGAAGCGGTGGAAAAGCCGGGCGGTATAGGGCTGACGTGGCAGACGCCGGAGCAGTTTCCGGGCTGACGTGGCAGAGCTCCGGGCGGTTTTTCGGTGCTGACGTGGCAGATCAGAAGGATCAGATGGTGCGCGCATCTCTGAGGGGATCCAGTGGTCCAGGATGGGCCATGCTATTTCTGACCCATATCAATATGTAATGCACGTACATAACTAATATAAAAGAGATTTCCGATTCAAAACTTTCCTACGATCAGAGTTTTATTTTTATTTTTTTAAATTATTAAAACGTGCATCGCACCTGTAAATTACTAGTAGCTTGTTAGCTGCATGATGCTAAATATGAAATTCAACCCTCAGATCTAATCTAATAGCAAAGTTTTCGCAGGAAGTCTCATCAGTAAGAGCATCCACAGTTGTTTTTCTCATATGTTAAAAAATGGCAGCTACAGTAATAGCAAATAAACCTGTTTGCTGCAGTGGTCGTTTTCTATATGTTTCTCATTTTTTAGAAAATAAGCGAGCGACGGTATATGTTATACTGTCTCATCGTTTAAAAATAAATTTAAAAAAGTTAATTACTTATTAACTATTAAACTATATTAATTAAATAAATTAAATAATATAATAATAACTAAACCTATCCAAAAACTAACTAAACCTATTTATATCCACCTAACCTACCCACTAAACCTATTAAAGTATATTAACCTATTAAACTATATCAGATTTGGTCAGCCGGTATAACATATACCGGCCGGTATATGTTATACCGTCTGACCTTTTAAATTTTTTTTTTTTTTAGAATAAATCTGACCGTTGGATTAGAAAAAATTAAAAAAATAATAATATACGTGGGCCGGTATAACATATACCGGTATACCGGACGGTATATGTTATACCGTCCGACCCACTTTAAAAAAAAATTAATGAGACGGTATAACATATACCGGATGACAAAATAGAAAACCACTGCAGCGATCGATTTGCTATAAAATGGCAATTTGTCAAAAATAAGAAACCACTGTGGATGCTCTAAAAGTCCACAATTATTGGGCTTGGAATGGGCCTATTCATTTGGGTTTATTTATTTCATGATTGTTGAATTTATTATTGTTGAATTTATTTCATGATTATCTTTGAGTTTATTCATTGTTTATGTGATTATATTCTTTGCCTGCGTAGTTGTTTCTCTTGTATATTGTTAAGTTAGACTGGTACAGCTTATGGATGATGTCTAATCATTTGCTGGGCCTACGTTGCGTGCTCGTATTTTCGTATTTTTGGGAAGCGGGGCGTGACAGTTTGAGAAAACTCTTCTACTACCCAAATTAAGTGTTCAAATTCATAACCTACAAAACCCCCATCACTAATTGCCCACTCACCATTACTATCACAAACTTTCAACTCTTCTTCTTCCTTCATGAATTGGCCAACCCTTGGATTTTCCACATGTGCACACTTCTCATTTAGTTAGTTATTTTTTATTTGATTGTACATGTTACATGACAAGTGTATGATAAAAAGTGTTTATTAAAAATGTAGATTAACTAATGAGTTTTTCTTTTAAATAATTTTTTTAATGGGCTTTAAGATGATCTTTAGGCCTATGAGTTTTAATTAAAAAATAAATAATATATTTGTGATTAGAAAATGAGAAGAAAATTTCTCATGACTTAATAAAATTTTAGGAATAAAATGTGCATGAAATTTTACATGTAAAATACATGCGAAACAAAATAATAAATATTCGAATACAAAATAAATTCGGGAGAATGGAAAATATTCATAAATAATAAAAATGCAACATACGTAAAATATTCATATTGATAGTGTTACGGATATTTCACGTAACGAAAAAATATACGTAATCGACACGTGTATCGAAAACACGTGCAATACACGTAAAACCCAAAGATTAAAATAAATGTTTGAGTTGGCTAAAAATATGATTGAAATGAGTGTTGAGAAAACGGAAAATATATAAATATTCAGAATATAAGATACGTATGACATTTATATAAAAATATGTTACGAATATTACTCGCAATGGTACAAAATACACGTGCGTAACACACGAGGACAAAATTATCATTATACGGGTCCGACCCGGCCCGTTAGGATCTCAGACCCGTTTGCCCCTGCCTATAAATTCCATACCCCCTCCTCCTTGCCCATAAATACCAGACCCCCTCCTCCTTGCCCAAGGTAATGAATCTTTCTCCATCTGAACCCTAGCTGCTCAGTCCCTTTTCTAGTGACTGACAAGATCGTCGGAGGGCCTATCGTCGGGACTTCTCCCGGTCTAGGCCTTTTACAGGTACTCCGATCGTCCGAGCTGCCAGCCTCTCTTCTGAGCCGACCTCAAGGAACCGACCTGAGCCGAGATTGAGATTAGTCTCTTCCACTCTACAAACTACAAGAACTCACACCTGTTGTCTCCACATCGAAAACGAGCAGCATCACCAGCTATAAACCAAAAAGTGATGAACCATCATAATTATACTCTTATAACTCAATTCCTGACCTAGATCATGTCATATTATTGATTCCGTGGTAAAAACTGAAATGATTCTGCTCATATACATCTAAAACAATCAACTACAACTATAATAGTCTTACCAAAGGACAATAAAGAAAAAGACAGTTCATGTTCGTATCATCCCAAGTAGATTCATCCTTGTCATGCTCGGATCCCAAATTTGCCACATTGAATTTGATCGCAGATTTATGTTTGACATGTTCTTAAGTAAACCAACCTGCTAGGCTCAGTAAAATTATAAGTACCTCGAATTTCCCAAAAAATAAACCATCCGAGAAATACTCCATGTATGGTGAGAAATACCCCCGAAAAAATTTATAAAAACTTTTTTTTAGCTTCTCTAGAGAGAGAAGCTCTCCCCCCAAAACCAAACTCTCCCCCAAAACCCAAAAACTTAAAACCCTAACCCTAGATCTGAGTTCAGGGGGTGGCGACAAGGGTAGCGTCGCCCCCCTCCTCTGTTCCTACTCCCTTCTTCCCCTCTTCTCCTTTCTTCCAAATCTCATAATCTCTAACTCTTTTATTGTCTCTCCAAATTCTTACTTTGGCGACTGAGTATGTTCGACGGACGCTGGCCTTCTCCTATGGGGGAGGAGGTCCGGTGGTTGCGGCCACCAGTGGGGGGTAAACTCCGGTGTCGGAGTAGGGCACGACCAAGGTAGGCAACGATTGGAGGCTCGAATTCACCAAGGGCAGCACTGGCAGTGATCAGGGAATGGCAGGGACGAGCCTGGCAGTGCAGGAGGCGATCAGTCAGGGTTCGTGATGATCGGTCGACACTGGAGGTGATCGGTCGGGGCGATCGGTCAGCACTGAAGGTGATCATTTGGTAGGGCCGGTCAAAATCGTGGGTGTGGGAGTTGCTAACTAGCGCTGGCGACATCAGGGATGGCGACACGCTCACAGTCGGGGCTAGAGTAGGTTGCGTCGGGGCTTGCAGCGGGAGTGCTGCCAAGCAACGACATCGGGTGGCATCGGCGAACTTGGGGTAGTCTGGATTGTCATGGAGGCATGTGGGGGAGGTCAGTAAGAGAGTAGAGGGAGGGAGATTTTTGAATTTCTAAAATTGGTTTTGAAATTCGATTTTGATCTGGGAAGTGCTGTCGTAGGAGGGAGATTTGAATTTCAAGTCGAGTTTTGAAATTCGAGTGAACGATGAGGAGCTTCTAAGTTCCGAACTCGTTCCTAATATCCAAATTAAAACCGATTCACAATTAGCAATGAAATGTATCCTAGTTGGTGTGGGCGATGGTTGTCATGCAATTTTATAGTTTAGGCTCTACTTTGACCTTGTATGGTCAAAGTGAGGGGTGCCTTTGGTTTCTCTCATGTCAGGGGGCTCACAAGGGTCAGGTGCGACGTCTACCTTTGTTGCGAATACGCGATGAGAGTCAACGAGGGTTAAGCGAGGAGATGAGAACGACGACTCAATCTAGACATTGAGTTGTCAGATTGGTGGAGTGTCTGCGGTCTCTCATATGGTGCTTACACTTGTCACTTGGGTCACTGCTGGGGGCGACGGAGGAGGTCATGTGATAAATGGAGAGGATAAATGGTGTACAAGTGAGAGACTGGTGAGAGAGTGAGCCCAAATTGGCACGAAAAATTCGCTCTGGTGGGGTCGGCTGATCGGTAGGGCTAAATTTCGCTGTATTTTTTGTTTTTTGGTTGGGTTGTATGAGTTCCAGAACTCAGCCTGTTGGGATCTGAACTTCATAAGCCTTATTTTTGGTTGTGTGTTTTGTTAAATTATTTTTAATGAAACGCGGGGATATTCTACCCACCGTTAGATGATCAAAAAACTGACGCAAAAAAACCCAATAATTACAGTAATTAGAAAAAAAATGACGCAAAAAAAAAATCCCAATAGTGATTTTGTGTTTGGTTTGAAGTTTTTTTTTCTTTTCTTTTTCTAAAACCCAAAAACGTGTTTGGTTAGGGTGTTTGTGAAAAGAGTTTTCACAAAACTCCAACTTCAGCCATTCTCTCTCTACACGAGCGCAACCTTACATTTTTAGAAAACTGTTTTTTAAAACTCCAACTTGTTTGGTAGGGTGTTTTTAGAAAACTGTTTTCAGAAAACTGTTTTCAAAACAACAAACCAAACACT
This sequence comes from Hemerocallis citrina, assembly GCA_017893485.1. Classification (NCBI taxonomy): domain Eukaryota; kingdom Viridiplantae; phylum Streptophyta; class Magnoliopsida; order Asparagales; family Asphodelaceae; genus Hemerocallis; species Hemerocallis citrina. The sequence goes on from CM030360.1 coordinate 293,996,872, forward strand.
TATGGTGATTTAAGAAAGAAAGAAAAAGATAATAGACTTTCTCATCAAAAAATACATCTGAAAAATAGACATGAATAGAATCTAACAGCCCTTACCAACATTAGCTTCCAACTGCAAGCATAGATTGGTTTGTTTGTTTCTTCAAACCATCTTCAGGGTGCTTCACAATAGTTACACTCTTTGTAAGCAAACCATTGATGGGGGTCTCAACTACGCATACAAATCACTACAGATCATAGAACACTGATGTAATACAAATAGTGATGTAGGCATATGTCACAGGAAACCAACAGATTGAATGATAGTTCTGATGAAATATATTAACAGCATACATAATATCATTAAAGATAACCATACCAAATACTGAACTTGGGAGCAGATGATGTAAATTCATTAATGGAAAACTAGGGGAGAGGCATTAGGGGCACCTTCTCCTACTACTCCTGGTTGAAAGGACATCTATTCCTTCTTTCGCTTTTCTTGGTACCAACTATACCAATAGTGAGCACTAGCATAGATTAATTTTTAGAAAAAAAATGGATGGAAAGATAATATAATCAAAAAAAAAAATACATGTTTTTTATCGTCTCTACTTTCGGAATTGGCCTGACCCTTGAAGGTCCTACGAAGCTTGTCCGGTAGAAATTGGTTTTTTTTTAAATACCTAAGGATCAAAGCTCTTCCTTGAGGCTGGCTCGTTAGAGCTAACGAGGAATACAAATAACCTCCGGGTTTTTTCAGCTTCGGCGAGCATCTGGATTAACTAGTGAATGAAAACTCTATTGTACCGTAATTGGTGCATTGGTCGTTGCTTTGTTCATGCTTTCTTTCCGGTTGGTTCCATTATCACAAAACCGCTCTAAACTTGGCTTGGTTCCAAGATGTAGAATCTATGTTGAATCACCGGCCTCACATGATCACATCAATTATGGAAATTGTGAATGCACAGACGCAGAAGTATATGTATTGAGTATGCGTATGAGCAAATACATCTATTAAAGATATAGAGGAAGTAATCAAAATCCTTTCGTAAGTACTGAAATTTGAAATTAATGTTATGAAGGTTGAAGTTAATATTATGAAGGACCCGGACCTGAGTCTGATCCGAGGGATGGCAACTGGGCCGGGTCAACCGGCGACCCACCCGCGACCCGGCCCACAAACCCGGCCCGGTTAAGAACTTCGCGGGTTCAGGTCGAACCCGGTGAACAGTACCGGGTCGACCCGGGTCGCAATTTACGCGAATCGAATTCGCAAAATCCGGCCCACGAACCCGTTCAAACCCGCGAATTGGACCCGTTAACCCGCGGGTAGACCCGCGGGTTTCGACCCGTTCGACCCGTACGGGTCGAACGTTCGACCCGTGACCGGTCGACTGTTCGACCCGTGACCGGTCGACCGTTCGACCCGCGGGTCGAACGGGTCGAAACCCAACGGTCGAAACCCAGGCCTGCTCCTGCTGCTCTGTTTTGAGCCGTTGCAAACGGCTATTAGAGCCGTTTGTGTTGGTTTTTTTTTTTGTTTTTTTTTTTGTTTTTTCCCACTAATAAGCCTATAAATATCCCCTAAAAATCTCAAAAAAAATTACACCTCACTCTCTTACTCTCTCTTCTATTATACATCATTTTAACGAATTTTTGAACAATTGTAGTATTCATCTAATAATTGTACAAGGAGGCATATACACGATCAAATTTCGGTCGTATCGGAAACAAAATTCAACGTCTTCAACTCTCTTCAATCCTCGTCAAATTTACTTCAACCTCTTCTCAACTCTTCAATTGCGGAATCGGCAAAGCGCTCCTCCATCTTTTCTATTATATTCTTATTTTCAAGGTTTTTTTTTACATACGCGTATTCTACGGTGAACGATATCAAAATTTCTCTACCTCTCTTGTTAAATTTTTTTTTGCGTTGTAGACTTGTAGTTAAAATTATTGTTTGTTTTTTTAACTTCTCTATCTCAACCCTCTTGTTTTTTAGATTTTTTTTGTATAATTCACCGCTCCTACATTGTAGATTTTTTTTACATATTTTAGCACATTACCACATTATGTCTAGATCACGCGATAGCGGTCGTAGCGGACAAGATTCCTCCTCCTCTTCACGTAGGCCACCAATTGTCCCAATTAGTGAGCCCGCCCAAGATTACATTGATCCTACTATGGAACAATGGGGTACACACGACATGGATGTTGTAGGTGACATTCAATTAGAAGAAGAAGAAGAACAACAACAACAACCCGAAACCACACAACCCCGTAGTAGTAGGAAAAGTAGAGGAGAAACTAGCGATTGGCACAAGTTTTATGAGTATATCCCGAACGAACATACTCCGGGTGTAGGTTTGAAAGTGTGTAAAACATGTAGTAAAACATACAAATTCAAGAGGGGTGACGGCACCGGTACAATTAGTAGGCACATACAACATAATCATAAAGAACTTCTTGATCAAATACAAGGCCAACAAAAAATCAACCCTAGGACCGGTCAAGTAGATAGCCACCCTTATGATCCCGAACTTGTTCGTCGGAAAATGGCCCGATTAGTCATTAAGGAAGAGTTGCAATTTTCCTATCCCGAGAGTAGGAACCTAGAAAATTTTAATCAAACGGACTTAAACCCTCATTTTAAAAGAATTCCGAGAAATACTTGCAAATCGGATTGTTTTAAAATGTATGTTGAAATGAAGGACGCGTTGATTGCAATTTTATGGAGTTTAACTTGTAGGGTTAGTTTAACTTCGGATTGTTGGACGGGTGTCAATAATATTCCAACGATGGGAATAACCTGTCATTGGATCGACAATGATTGGATTCTTCATAAAAGAATAATATCACTTGCGTCGTTGCCGTATCCCCATAGTGGCGCAGAAATAGCAAACCGTATTATAGAAATATGTGATGTTTTTCATATTCGCAATAAAATTATGGCTATTAGTTTTGATAATGCATCTAACAACAATGTAGCAATTACTACTTTAAAATCTGTATTAAACCCTCCATCTGACAATATTTTTCATGTTAGATGTGCATGTCATATTATAAATTTATGTGTTCAAGATGCATTAAAAATAGCTGATCCATATATACATAAAATTAGAAATTGTGTACATTTCATTGCATTAAGTCCATGTCATATTATAAATTTATGTGTTCAAGATGCATTAAAAATAGCTGATCCATATATACATAAAATTAGAAATTGTGTACATTTCATTGCATTAAGTCCAAGCATTTTACAAGAATGGAAAGCTTGGTGTAGGGTTAGAAATGTTCCTTTTAAGAAAATTTCTAAAGGATGTTAGACACCGATGGAATTCTACTTTTGATTTACTGAATGTTACCGATTATAAAGCAGTTGTAAATGATTTTTGTATCGCAAAAAATATGCACAATTTTGAAATGACTCACAACGATTGGTTTTTTGCCGAATCTTTGTTGAAATTTTTAGAACCTTTTAAAACCGCAACTTTAAAGTTTTCAAAAACATATGAATCTACTTCTAGTAGCATTTTTATTGAATTAGTTAGCATGATGCAAATATTTAACGAAATGTTAAATGATCCATATATTAGTGACATTGTAATACCTGCATTTCAAAAAAATTTGAAATATTATTTTCCTCCTCCTATGTTGATTTGTGTTGCTACTGTTATGGATCCTCGTACCAAATTAGAAGGTACGAAGAATTTGATAGAAATGTTTTTTGGATATTTAGAGAACAATGTAGAATTAACAACTGATTGCGCTACTTTTTAGTTCAGTTTGAATCTACGTTAAATAACTTGTATGATTATTATGATAGACGTTTTGCTTCTAGTAGTACAACTTCTGTAGTTAGTTCTTCTTCTGGTAGTTCTAATGGTAAGGGTAAAAGTAGAATTGGTGATAGAACATTTAGTCTACTTGAACAAATTCAATCTAAAAAACCTAAGACTAATCAACCAAATGAATTAAATTGGTATAACCAACAGGATACTGTGCCTACTCTTTCCCCACTAGATATTTTACAATGGTGGAAAGAACATGAACACACTTTTAGTATTCTGTCTATTATGGCTAAAGATTTGCTAACTCCTCCTGTCTCTACAGTTGCTTCTGAGAGTGCATTTTCTACAAGTGGCAGGGTTCTATCTGATTACAGAAATCGGTTGAAGCCCGAGGCGTTGGAGATGCTCGTTTGTACAGAAGACTGGCTGAAGGCTGAAGATAGGACGCAAGGGAAAGCACTATCAAGTTCCACAAGTGGGAGCAACTCGCCCGAAGAACAACAACAACAACAACAACAACAACAACAACAACAACAACAATAGCTTTTCTTCTTATGTTAAATTAGAAAAATTGTAGTCAATTAAAATTGTACATAAGAAATATGTTATTGTATAAAACTTATTTGTGAATTGAATTCTTCATTTCGTTATAAATTGTTCAAATTGTATAACTTAAATTCATATGAATAAAATTTCAAAATTTGTTGTCAATTTCACTCTTTCAATCTTATTATTATTACGATTTTTTTTGTTTATTAGTATTATTACTTACTTAGTATTATAATTAAACATCATTTGGGGATATTTGATTCAATTTGAAGAATTGTAGTATTATTACTTAAGGATGGTAGAGAATGAGGATACACCAGGCTAACATAGCGGCATTTTCCTCATCTCTCCCCTCATCCCTTCTTTCCCTTCAACACACGGACACATAGAGACATCAGCAACAACAACAAGAGGGGATTGGTCCAACAAAAAGTATAGATTATAATAAACGAGATGTCTCTATTTGGGTTTCCAGATCTCCACTCCAGCCCTTTCTTTCTAATCACAGCCCACTTAAGAAACATAGACGAAATACTTATAGACGACAGCCACAATTCACACTCACAAACACTAGTACGTGTCTTTCATGCATTCAAGACCATAATCTCTTTAAAAAAACCAATTTAAATACTTACCCTGGGTGGGACTTGGGACTGCTGCCCTATTAAATTGGCCATTTGTTCTTGGAGGAGTGCAACTTGTGCCTTCAAGGCAGTCATCTCCTCGTCCCCATTGCCACTTGAACTAGATTCACTCCGTCCAAATAGCCGCGAGGGGGTTGGTCCCAGGCCCATACCACGGACACGTCCATGCCTCTCCTTTCTCCTAACATCGGTCAAGGCAACTCTCTGCCGGGTACGCCAATCTGGGCGTGCCGCCGTAGGGTCCGAATCTGAAGCAGAGGAGATTTCATCATACCTTTTCCGAGCGTTAGTCTGTAAAAGGACATAACAATCAGAGTTAAAAGCAGATTAGATTTCGACTACTCATTAGATATTAGTTCACAAATTACCAGAATCCGTGCTGCCTCAGGGCTCGCATACGTCCCATCCTTTGATTTGTGGGTGGCATCAAAAAAGTCAATGTCCCCAAACTCCGTAGGCCCCCCCAAATCTTCTGCCTATATATTAGTAAGATGAAATGGTTATAAACAAATAACTAACAGTAAAAAATTGTTCATTACTATTGCGCCTACCAATTCTTCCCGAACCAGAGCGAAGCTCTGTGTACCAGCGGTGTGCAGCACTAGCTGCTTTGACCGACTGGCAGCTCCCACCTCCGCCATTTTCTGTACATGCCACAATGAAGTTAACAGAAAAACTCATTATAGCCGCCATACAACCATATAATCATTAGATTTTTGTGTGTTTAATGTAAATACCTGACCGATCGCCGAACTCCAGTAGTGCACAAGAAATTGCCAATCTGAAGGCTCCACATTTTCTGGCACATTCACTGCATTCTCCTCCTCTGAAAGGTCTTTGTTATAAAACTTCGACTTCAATTCACTCTTGTGGTCCCTCCACTTCTTGGAGAGTGACTTTTCAACCCAAGGCGTAAGGGAGTCGGGGAACGAGAAGTATTGCTGCAAAATTCATTACCCATCACTAATAATACATATTTCAATAATAATTTTTCGTCGACCAATTATGTATTTTAGATGAGAAATACCTTGATTGTCGTAATAGCAGTGGCCTTTGTGGTGGTTGGCACCTTCGGCCAACTCTCGTATGACAAAGGAAGTATGCGGGGGTTCCTTGCTATAACCCCAATGAAGGAAGAAAATTTGCTGGCGTTGTCGCCAACCGGTTGCCCAACACCGTTCGCCTCCACCTCGATCCTTTCATCATTCTGAAGCCTCCAAACATTCGTCATCTTAGTCCGCCCACGATGTTTTTTGACAGTGGGCGGCGTGCTACCCTCACCCTCTTCTGTTTGACTGCCACTATTATGTAGTGGCTGCTCATCCCCATGGCTCTCGTTGCCATCATTTATATTTAACCTCTTTCCACGCCTCGGCATGTTGTACCTGTCAAGGATTCAAATACACACATGCCAAGAAGACAATCAGATGCATGAAATCAGCTTCATTAACAGTGAAAGAAGATGAGGCCTATGCTAGCAGCATACTTAGTTTGGAAGTGAACCCATTATTTGGTTAAAAAATCATGCCAAAGAGGGCAATCAGGTTACTTTAACAGTATCTTAAAATGAAAATTTCCATTATCCGATCTTATATGTTGTTCTACTAATTCTTGAGCCTAACTAAATCTAAAACCCAATTGTTGTGCATATCTGGAGGATTTTGGCATACAGCTATAGCATCCTCAGTTCACAGTGAACCCATTTAATACCAAAAAAACATGCCAAGAAGGCAATCAGATGCATGAAATAAGCTTCATTAACAGTAAAAGAAGATGAAAATTCTAGCAGCATACTTAGTTAGGAAGTGAACCCATTTTTTGTTAAAAAATCATGCCAAAGATGGCAAACAGGTTACTTTAACAGTATCTTGAAATGAACATTTTCATTATCTGAGCATATATGTTGCTCTACTAATTCTTTAGCCTAACTAAATCTAAAACCCAATTGTTCAGCATATCCGGAGGATTTTGGCATACGTAGCTATAACATCCTCAGTTCACAGTGAACCCATTTTGGTTAAAAAAACATGCCAAGATGACTATCAGATGCATGGAATAAGCTTCTTTAACAATAAAAGAAGATGAAATTTCTAGCAGCATACTTAGTTTGGAAGTGAACCCATTTTTGGTTAAAAAATCATGCCAAAGAGGGCAATCTGCAGGTAACTTTAACAGTTTCTTGAAATGAAAATTTACATTATCTGAGCATATATGTTGCTCCATTAATGGTTGTGCCCAACCCAATCTAAAACCCAATTGTTGTGCATCGTCAGTTCACAGTGAACCCATTTTATATCAAAAAAACATGCCAAGAAGACAATCAGATGCATGAAATCAGCTTCATTAACAGTATAAGAACATGAAAATTTCAACATGCATCTATCAGAAAAAAATGCTAAGTTTCGAAAATTAGGGGAATCAACAGATGATACCGAAGAGAGAGAGAGAGCGGGGCGACGAGCGCGGGGGGGGGGGGGGGGGGGGGGTGGGGGGGGGGAAGATAGAGAGAGAGCAGGGCGACACGGTCGTTTCCGTTCGCCGATTCACCTCCAAATCGGGATAGGGAGGAGGGAAATCGAAAATGACGAAGGGAAGAAGGGACGATGACGAATGTTCGAAGGCCGTCGAAGAGGACGAAGCGGCGGAGGCAAACGCGCGGGAAGGAGAGCGAGGAAGGAGGGAAAACGAAGCGCCTTTTGTTTTTTATTTTTTTGGGGTTTAGGGAAATGGCGAGCGAAAGGTTAGGGTAGATGGGATTTATCGCAGCTTTTCACCGGCGTTTTAATTAGACACGCCGGTGAATCATAAACTACACCGGCGTTTTTAAATAAAACGCCGGTGAATAAGCGGATTCACCGGCGTTTTAATTCGGCCGCCGGTATATAACCATCGCATCTGGTGGCCCATTCCTAATCGCTACCTACGCCGGCGCTACTAGTAAAACGCCGAGGAATATTCGCCGGTAAATCTGGTTTCTTTTGTAGTGCTTATTAGTATTATTACTGAATTACATACTTAGTATTATAATTAAACATCATTTGGGGATATTTGAAGAATTGTAGTATTATTACTTATTAGTATTATTACTTACTTAGTATTATAATTTTTTAAGAAATGTAGTATTCATCAAACAAAAATATGGTTGTTTGTATACATCATTTGTAAAATTATTATTATTATTAGTTCAATTTAAGCTACCAAATATATATATATATATATATATATATTATTAAACGGGCCAACCCGCGGGTCGATCCGGCCCAACCCGGGTTGAGCCCTAAAGGGTTCACGGGTTGGACGGACCACCCAAATGAAGAATTAGCCCGGCCCGGCCCGGCCCGTATAAGAGGCCAACCCGGCCCGGCCCGGCCACTCAACCGTGCCAACCCGTACGGGTTGGACCCGGACCGGCCCGAACGACCCGTTCGCCACCCCCTAGATCCGAAGTGAATATCTAGGGTCTGGGTACTTGTACTTGTAGTAATTATCTGGACCCAAGACCCACTGAATATTGTTGATGGACCCCGGACCTGAAAGAGAGTACCATTGAACCCTGATCCCGACCTGGACCCTATAACAGCTAGCCTTGCTAATAAGTGGCAGGTGAGATGACGAAGTGTTTTCAGGACTAATCTTCCTCTAGCAACCACTGCTTCATTAGATCATTTGATTACACAAAAAGTACCTCAACAACTTATATTTAATTGCACCAAAATTTGGTAGTATTTCCCCTCCTATTATTTGTCTAAATAAATCAAATTAATCAATAAGACTAAAAGGAGGTAGATTAGATACACTTGATTATCTAGTGCTGTCATCTTATTATAGCCTAATAAGATGGTCATGCCAAGAGGGCTGATCGATACAAAATTAAAAAGAATTTGGGGTGGGGTATATCCAAATTTAAAAGAGTTATTTGGCTTGTTAACCTTCTTTTTGAAAATATTTAGGAAAATACTCTTATTTTGAAAATAATTAGTGAAATACCCTAGTTCTTAGTTAGATTTCTATAGTATTCTTCCTATAATAATTTTTATAGGATGTGTGACCTTTCTACAAAAACTAAAAGTTTTTGGGTTTTAAGATAATTCTTATTTTTATTATTAGATTTTAGTTTTTTTTTTGCTTTCTACCTTATAAATTATTAATAATTATATTAAATTAAAATTACTTACTTTGTACTGGCTCTGATACCACTTTAGTGGGTGCGTGAAATCTCTTAACTTGTAGGTGTGAGTAGTGCTTATTCTCCTGGAGACCTGAAAATCAAAAGGAAAAGAGTATCAAAAACTTTAAAAGTCTAAAGAGTAAAGTCTAACGAGTTGAAATAAAGATCAAAGTTTGGTGAAAAACAATATTCGTCGAAATAATGGATATTGTCAATTCTGAAAAAGTAATCAGGAATGATGGGAATATCGTCGTCATCGTCGTCAAGTTCTCTTATATATTCTGATTCTGTCTCATATCCTTCACTATTACTATCATATGGGGGTTCTTCAAGTTCTTCTGTATGTGTATTTTCTCCTCCATTCTGTTCATGTTCCTCTAAAAATTGTCTGTATGCAGTCGTAGGACTCCAAACGTAACTACTAAATATACCATTTTCATAAAATAACAAAGATCTTTCATGATAAGTTAGGTCGTCGATTATTTCAACATTTATATTACTAGTTTCTCCAGGAATTATTTGGTTTATTGTTATAATTATTACTCGTTGAATGCTAAAAAAGAATAATTTGAATTCGTAGCAATCATCCATGCTTATTTGTCTATGAGGATAATAAACATCAAAAACTAGCATTCTATCACTTCCTTGGTAATTAACCATTAATTCAAAAATTGGTGAGGCAATACCAAAATTATTATCCATTGGTACTTTTGAACAATAAGCAATTATGAAATAAAGAGCAGAGAGAGATTTCTAAGGATACCTAAAAAATCAAAACAAAACGGCCCATCATGCTTCCGACCTAGTTAAACTTTTTTGATCTGTTCTGTACCAGTTACTACCAGTGGATAAAATACCCCTGGCATGCACCCCGATTTCTGTGCTCCTTTTACGTTCTTCCCATCTCAAGATTAATATGCCCTTAATAGAGCTTCATCCAAGAGATACGTCTAGAACAACTAGTAGCACTTTGGTACAGACAACCACAAAAGCCTAACTATAGAAGGTTGCAAATGAGTCTTTTTGCAAGATTATTTAGGCAGAGCCTTACAAAATTCTCCCTAAGGAAAAGGAATTTAGTTGTTCAAACCTTATTTTCTACAGAAGCTGATAGATGAACTCATAAAAGATATTTTATTTCCTTCAAGCTTGTTACAAACAGACTCTCTAAGATTATGAGGAATTTTTGCTCTCCAGATCGTCTGTCCCCTCTCTTATTTTACTTTCCCTTTTATAAACCAAGGGATCAGCTTACAACAGGTTTTACATACGTCACTGCTTACATCATATGTACAATAATTGGATGAATACGTAAGTGCTTACATCAGGTTGCAATAAATGCTCTGATTACATTTTGGCCTATTCCAGGAAAAGAGATTCCTCTTGGCCGACATCTTCACATGCTGCACATTTATGTTGGTACTCCATCTTCATCAGGCTACAGTAATGTACAGCTGTCTCTGCTGTCATTGTCATTGCTCCAGTAGATAGTATCTGATACCAGCTGTCAAACAGCTCATGTTTATCTTGTGGCTGTTTGATCTTTACTATACTATACATTATTATCTTATCTGGATCTGGGCTGTCATAGATCCATATATTACTATCTCTTTGTTTTATGTCTTTTAATTCACAGTACATATTCCTAAAGCCCATTGCCCTTCTTTCTGGGATTAATTTATCAAATTCTTCAGCTTTAAATGGTACAATGTTTGATGCTCCATAGATTATTTGGCTGGTCATCCCTATTTTTATAACATGTTCCGTTGGGAATTCTTCCTCATCACTAAGATACTCAGGGATGGCTGAATACATTCTAACATATATTTTTGAGACCTTCGTGAGCCCAAAATAACTTTTAGCTGCCCTGTAAATTTCTCTTGGTAGGTGGATTAGTTCTTCACATTCTCTGGATAGGTAAATGCAATGAATAAGTCCTCTTTCGAACAGCAGTACCCTAGTTGTTCTCGGATTAGCTCCTGGTATGATGATGGCCTTGTTCATGTGCTGCTGAGATATGGTTTTGATGAATTGGTTTACCTCTGTTACTTGGCATAGCTTTTGAATATATTGTAAAAATAATATTTTCTTTGATACTTTGGTAGGAGCTTTTTCAGTAAGAAGTGTCTCCTTGTATGTAGTTTTAATTGCTTCTTCTTTCTCTGGCTGAGAAGGCTCACCTATCTCACTCATTTTTTCTCTATTATTGTCCGCCATATGTTCTGTGGTTACATGCTGGCTTATATGCTGATAGAACAGACTCTGGAGTCCACATATTTGTAGTTGTAACTGGTTAAATGCTCCTTTTAATTGCTCCACTGTCTCCTTTAGGTAGACTATATCTTGTTCTATTTGCTGAACTCTGGTTTTCATTCTGCAACAAGTGAAATAGTTAATTTCTTGATAGAAAATCGGCTAAAATATTAAGTTTTCCTTTTATGTTTTCTATTACAAAATCGTAATGTGCTAACTCCATCTGCCATCTTATCAATCTTTTATTTGCTATGGTTGGGTCTATTATTTTATTAATCCAACTCTTTGCTTGGGTATTATCTGTTCTTACCGTAAATTTTGTATGTATTATGAATAGTTCAAACTTTTTTATAGCTTTTAAGATTGCTAGTAGTTCTTTTTCGTTTATGTGGTAATTTTGCTGGGTTTGTGTGAAAGATCCACTAGTATATCTAGCTAATTTTTCTTCACTTTCTCCTATTTCAATAAATTTTAATACTGCTCCCCAATTGGTTTCACATGCATCAGTTTCTATTATCCAAGAACATTCTTTAACAGGTAATCTTAGCTTTTGTAACTCTGAAGTTTGTTGTTTTAATATTTTAAGTCTCTCTTCATCCTCCGGGGTCTATTCCCATTTTTTAAACTTTTTAAGTTTTTGTTGCAACCAATTGGTTTTTGCTGATAAATTTGGTATATAACCTCTTGTTTGATTTAGTAATCCTGTTATAGCTTGCACTTCTCTTTTTTCTTTTAAGACATTAGGAAAAGTCTTTATTTTTTCTGCTATATGTGGTTGTAATTCTATTCCTTCATGTGATAATTTTGTTCCTAAGAATTCTATCTCAGTTTTGAATAATTCCATTTTCTTTTTTGATAGTATAATGCCTGCATTTTTCACTATTTCTATGAATTTTAGTAGATGTTCTTTATGTTGTTCCTCGTTTTCTGATCCTATTAGAATATCATCTACATATACTAATATGAAATTGTTGTATTTTTCAAAAAATTTATCCATATATTCTTGAAATATTCCTGAGCTATTTTTATAACCGAATGGTAATACATTCCATTCATAAAATCCTTGAGGTGTGCTAAATGCCGTTAAAGATTTTAAATTTTCTGTTAGTTTTACATGATAAAATCCTGATTTGCAGTCAAATTTCGAATATATTTTTCTTGTTCTTACTGTGTTAAGTAGTATTTGTATATCTGGTAGTGGGTATCCAAATCTCTTAGTATTTTTATTTAATTCCTTATAATTTACTACCATTCGAGATTTACCTCTTTTTTCTTCTGAATGTTTTTTTACTATGAATGCTAGTGATGAATGTGGACTTTGTGATTTCCTTATATAATTATTTTCCACTAATTCTTTTATGTGTATTTTGAATTCTTCTAGGTCTGTTGGAGTATGTCTTATTGGTCTAATTTTAATTATTTTGTTTTTATCTATTAACTCTATATGTGTCGTGGGTTCACTTAAGTTCCATTTTGTCAAGAGGTTTTCTCTGCACAGATCTTCTAATTGTTTTTATAAAATTTCTTTTGTAGTTGTTACTTGAACTTGTTGTATTCTACTTTTATTTGGTAAGTATTGGTATTCACCACGCTGGGTTGAAGAAACTATGATGTGTGGTAGGTCAGTTCTGGAATACGGTTGGGTTATTCTAATTGCTATTGCTTGGTGTCCGCAAGGTGTTGTAAATACAACTGATTTATGTGATATAGTTATAGGATAGTATTATTGGAAAAAGTCATTTCCTAAGAGTACGTCATTATTCATATCGTCAAACTGGTATACTATAGGTATTTTTAGTATGTAACTTCCTATTTGTACAATAACATTTTGTTGTTATTTGTCTAGTATGATGATTTGTCCAGTTAATCCATATATGGCTTTTTTATTAAAACCATCTTGTTTCCATTTTGGTAGTATATTTTCGCGGCATAAACTAGTACCTGCTCCGGTGTCTATTAGACTGTGATAGTTTCTTGATTTGTATCCTTCGTAAACAAATTTTGTTAGGATGTATAATGTGTTTTTTGTTGCCCTTAATGGATTCATTTGTCCAATATCCTATTTATTACCATACTTTCATTGTTTACTGTTATTGTGATTTTTTCTTTTTGAATTGAGTAAGGTTGTACTCATGTAAGGAAGTCAGTTCCTAATAACATATCATTAACATGTTGTTCTGGGTCTATATGTAAGTGTAACAACATTTTCTTTCTACCATTTATCCTTAGTGGTAGTATGATTTTATGTACAATTGGATGTCTATCATTGTAATAATCTAGATAATAATATGGGTTATCTAATGTTATCAATTCAGTGGTTTTTATATTTGTTTGTTTAATATGTGAATTGGTAGCTCCTGTGTTAACTAAGGCTATTTGTTTATTTCATTTTCCGTTGTCATAATATTCTATTTCTATTTTAAATTGATTATTATTTTGGTGTTCTAATGTATTTATTATTGGTATTAATTCCAATGCTTGTTGTTTATTTCTTATTGATAGCGATCTCTTTTCGAACATTATTTGTGTTGCTTTTCCTTTTTCGGTTTCTTTTGCTTTATTAAAGTCGAATTCTATATAGTTTGGTATAGTCATTTCAGGGTTTTCTCTAGCTGGTTTGTATCTTATGATTTCGCTGAATAGCGGCTCTATTTTAAAATTGTCTGTATTTCTATTCTTTACTTCGTGCTTACTAGTGAAAGCGTAAATATTTCTTATTTGTATGCTCATGACTTTGCTTTTTTCTATCATTTCTATACCTGATAACCTATGATACATGACTAGACTTTTATCTTTATTTTCTTCTGCCATGCTTATAGAGGAATTAGGTTTTATTGTGAACTTTATCTTTTGGTACATTAGGTTTCCTTGCACTATTCCTATTAAGGCATCTTGTGTACTTGATATTATCCTATCATCCATTAGATATATTTGGAGGGGTGTATTTATTTCTTCCTTAAAATAGGCTTTTATTATTATTTGTACAGCTCCTAAATGTATGTGTCTTAATGTTTTTCTGGTCTTTTCGCTTATCTTTTCCATCTCTTGTCTTATTATTCTTTCTGTTATTAATGGGATTATGGTTTTGCCTTGTGCTTGTTCAATGTCTATAGGTTGTTCATTATTCCTAGCTATTACTATGATGCTTTTCTTTCTTTCGAATATTGGTAGTTTAAAGATTTTTTTTGGATTTATATCTAATTTGGTCTCTCTTATTTTATCGTACTTTTGTATGTCAAAGCACATTCTTTCTCTTGATTCTTCATTGTTTTCTTCTCTTTCTGGGGGTTCCCCTATTTCTGTTAGATCAGTTAACATGTATATTTCACATTCTTCTGTTTCACCTTCACTACTTCCACTATCTTCTTCCATTACCAGTATTTCTTCATCATCACTTATATCTGACCATTCTTCATCATATTCTATGGGTTCGTAATTTATGTTATTCATTTCTTCAATTTCTTCTACGTATTTTACATTTTCTTTTTTCATTCTTTTAGGATAATTTGGTGATATATGTCCAACCTCTCCACATATGTAACAATTACATTTTTTTTGAATTTTTCGTATACTGCCTATTTTTATTTTTCTTCATTTTTCTAAAGTATATTTTAAAAGGTTTTCTATATCTCTTGAAAGTTTTTCTATATTTTGGTTGATATTTTTGGAATTTATGATTATTCTTCTTTGTGTATCTATAATTATTATTGCATCCCCAATGGTTTGGTCTTGCATCTTCACAGCAAATTCTTTGCTTATATGTTCTGTAATATTTTATTGTTGCTCTAGCATCTTGGCATACTTTGTCTCTATAATCTTTTACAAATTGCATTCTATACCCTAAAGTGTCTACTTCAGGTTTCACTTTCTCATTTATGTATGCACTATATATGTTTATACTCCATGGATCAGGTAATTTTAGAAAGAATGAGTCTAAAATTGGACTCTGTTCTTCTTTTGTATAATAACTATCTTGATGATATTCGCAGAATTCACAAGCATAGTTGTCAAAATGGCACATGTCGCATATTTCTAAGTTACTTAGTCTCCATCTTGCTTGATTCTTTTTATATATAGTGTGTTTTTCTCCTTTATCGTATACACTGAATTCAGTTCATATTGCTTTTTCGTAATTTGTAATTATTTCTTTTAAACCTAACGTCCGTTGTGCTGAACTTTCTTCAGTTCCTTTATCATCAACTGGTCTTGATTTTCTTATAGTATATCTCTCTTCTTCTTCTAGTCCATTCCACCATTTTGCTACTACTCCCATAAAGGTCGCTTCTATAAATTTCTCAAATGCATTTCCATTAAGGTTTTGCCTAAATCCTACTATTAGTGACGTTTTTACCCATTCTTCAATTGTTCTATCTACGTCTTTTACGCAATCTAGGTCTAACCATTCTCCATTTCCTGCTATTCCTTTTTCGTAGTGTTCTGTTGGTTCATATTTTGGGGTTTCTTTTTCTTTATCTTTTCCTAGTTGCATTCTTCTTTTTGTATTTTGCCATTTCCATGGTAATTGGTATGGTTTTTTGTTAGGTGGTGGTCTTAAGATTTCATACATGCTACTTGGAATTTCTGAGGGTTTTTCAATAATCTTATCTTGGTCCATTTTTATTTCTTCGTTTGCAATATCTAGATTTTTCAAGGCTTCTTGTACTTCCTCTGAATTAGGATTTGCCATTAAATCTTCTATTTTCAAGATATTTATGTTAAGTTTTGTTATGGCTTCTAGTTCTTTCATACCTTCTTCTGTTATGCCCAATTCTTCTTCTGGATAGTCTGTCATTTATCTTCCTAATTCTTTTATATTTTTATTTATGATTCTTAAATCTTTTCTTATATCACTGACCATTTCAGGACCGTTGTAATCTTTTTCCAAGTCTTGTATGTTTCAATAAATTTTTGGCTCCATGTCCTATTATTTTGTTTGCTAGTAGGTGTTGGTAATACCAACTTGCTTCTTCGTTTCTGTAATCTAATACTTTGTATGCTATTTGTTTTTGTATCTCCTTAGGTAGTTGATTAGTTACTTTTATTGTTAGTAATAGGTATTCTGATATTTCTTTACTAGCAATATGCTTACTTTCCACTAATCTTTTATCAACGTGTCTAATCTTAAATTTTGAAAGATTTTTTAATTTAAGTTTCTCTATTTTCTGTAAATTATCCAGCTTTTCTAAGGTTAAGGTGTATTATAGTTTATAATTTCTAGAGTAGGGTTATATATGAAAATTTGCTTTTTGGTTATTATAATTAAAAGGGGTAGTTGGCTAAATATTTTCTAAAAATGGGGTATTTGGCTAAATCTTTTAGGAAGTGGGGTATTTGGCTAAATATTTTGAAAAGTAGGTTATTTACCCACTATACTCAATTTAAAAACCCAATAAAAATATAGTAATTGTCAGTATTTAGTGGCAATTGACTTTGACCCAATCAGCTGTGTACTAGTCAATATATAGCATGATGCTAAATATGAACTTCAACCCTCAGATCTAATCTAATAGCAAAGTTTTCGCAGAAAGTCACATCAGTAAAAGTCCACAATTATTGGGCTTGGAATGGGCCTATTCATTTGGGTTTGACCCAGTCACAGCTTAAGATCCCTAATAACAACTATGATGCAAGCTTTCAGTTTGATTTTTCTCAAAACTGAGGAGATTTATAACTTTGATTGGAACCAACTCTGACTTGCAGTGACAACTGTTTTGAACACAGATTAAGTTGTTCGAGGAGAGTTGGTAAGCAATTAAGTTGACCAAAAGATCTATTTTAAATAGGATACCTTTTGCTCAATTAAGTCTTCCCGATTAATAATGCAAATTAAAATGTTGGGTTAGTCTACATACCTAATTTTTGCTCAATCCTCTGGTCAAATATTTCGTGTACTTGTAAATCTGGATGAGCGTAGCCTCCTCAATTCTAATCCCAACATCTTAATTTGTCGCCCTTTTTTCCCGTTGTTGTGAGTGGCAGTTAGGACAGTAACTAGTTCAGAATTTGCAGTCAAAATAATTAGTGATCCTAAAGTTAGCAAAGTTAGCAAGACCGTGATAGAACAGAATTCATAGAAGTCAAGATATCTAACATAAAATTATTTTAATTTAAGGGGTGAATATTTACATGTAGACTGATATGGGTAAATGAAGTGGCACGATCAGGACCCTCTGATCTTCTCTGGACCCTCCCGCCTGTAATTATCAAGCCAGCTACAGTCCAATGAGTCTCAGCCAGCTCCGGCCCATGGGCAAACGGGTCCAACCCGGCCTATTAGGACTCCAGACCCGTTTACCCCTGCCAATAAATACCCAACCCCCTCTTCACTTTTGTAGCTAATCAAACTTTCCCCACCTGAACCCTAGCTGCCCAGTCTCTTTTTCAGTGACTGACTAGATCGTCGGAGGGCCTGTTGCCGGGACTTCTCCTGGTGTTTCTACGCAGTGTGCAGGTACAGAAGAACCGAGCCGAGCTACTACATTCGAGCCGAGCTACTACGTCCGAGACGAACACCCGGCCTCTACCTCACCGCTCCTACTTCCGAGCCGCTCTCACTCCCCGGGATCGGACCGATGCCAACACTACGGTCTCCCTCTCACAAATTACAAGAACTCACACCTGCTGCCCCCACACTTCCAAAAACAAACAGCATCATAGACTAACCCCCTTGTCAACGGAAAAACGGTTATTCAATCAACAAAACAAAAAAGACAAATTAACAGCCTAAGGTAGTGTCAATCTTGGCACATTGACTTTTCTTGTTTAATGTATAAATATTTGAATTTTTTTCCAAAACGGCCCTTTTTTGTAAAGTTTTTTCCAAACCGTCCTACTTTTTTTTTAATTTCGCAAAGCGCCCCACTCAGTCTTTGAAAGACCGAGTCTAGTTAAAACAAGGTCGGTCTTTCAAAGACCGAGTCTTGCTCTTTGATTTTTCAAAGTGCAAGACTCGGTCTTTGAAAGACCAATCTTGTTTCAAAGACCGAGTCTTGGACTTTGTGGTTTTTAATAACGCAGATCCCCTTTCTTCTTCATCTCGAATTATTAGAAACTTGGACTTTATTTTCTTCTTCTCTCTGTCCCTCTACGAACCCATCGCCCTCGCCAATTTTGTGGTCGATTACGCCTTTAATCGATCGATACACTCCCCAAAACCAATTAATCTCTAATCCATTTTGATGTTATGAGTTATGTTGTTAATCTCGAATTATTAGAAACTTAGTTTGGATGTGTTTAATTGTCGAAAATGTATGATGTTATGTTGATGTTATGAGTTAGTATAATTTTGTAATATTTTGAATTTGGTAGGTGTTGTAATATTTTTAGTTAGTTTGATTTTGTAATTTTTTTTTAATGTTCTTAATGTTGGGCATATGTTGAGATTGTGGTTGTGAAGATGTTCTTAATGTTCTTAATGTTCTTATTGTGGAGATGTTAATAAGATTGTTGATGTGGTTGTGGAGATGTGGAGATGTGGAGATGCGGCGATGTGGTTGTGGAGTTGTGGAGATGTGGAGATGCGGCGATGTGGTTGTGGACTTGTGATGATGTTAAAGAAATTGTATGTGGCTGTAGTTAAGCCTAGACTCACCTGTAAGCAAAAATTCAATCAGCCTCAAGACTCGGTCTTTCAAAGACCGATTTCATTTTAACTAGACTTGAAGCTGATTGCAAAATTTGGCTATCAGACTTAAGACTCGGTCTTTGAAAGACCGAGTCTAGTTATATTTAGGTCGGTCTTTGAAAGACCGAGTCTTGAGTTCAATCTCTTCCAGAGACCAAGCGACTCTCTGGAAATGATTGAACATCACAGTCGGTCTTTCAAAGACCGAGCTAAATATAACTAGACTCGGTATATGCCACAAATCACGCCTGTACGTGTAAATAGGCGGCAGTCGAATCAGTCGCTCCTCCGTGTAAGGGGACCACACTACACAGTCAGCGGCCAACCTATCGAGCTCATCGCGGTAGTATGTCAAGCACCTGTTGTGGTTGGCTGTCCATGTTAGTTTGCCTGTCCAGTACACACCGATAGGAGGTAGCATGTCAATATCATCGGGAAGAACTCTCCAATGTTGAGATTGGATCCGTACTACGGGCCGACCTACGTGAATCTGCTCCCAACTCCATATCTGCAGTAAAATCAGAGGCCCATTCATCTGGTTCGAACCTATACAGCACAAACACAGACTCCGATACAGTGACGAAAGTACTGCACTGCCCCAACTGTAACGACTGACCCTACCTAGATCGGCGATTAAGGGCAAGAACATCAATGAGATGCTATTTCCGGTCGAATTTGGAAACAAGACGGTACCGAATAGCGTGAGAATGTACGCCCTACAATAGCACTCCACCTCCGCTGCAGTTGAACTATCATTCAATCTATTTTTAAATGTGTCATTCAACCACTTTAAACGGATAAATTTCCCATTTATCGCACCGGCTTCTACTTCAACCCCTAAGTACTCCTCCACTATATACACTGGGTCGAAGTCCATCGATCCTGTGACTGCCTCTCCATCGATTGGAAGCCCGGTAAGTATGGCAACGTCCTGTAGAGTGACCGTCATCTCCCCAACTGGCAGGTGAAATGAGTGTGTCTCGGGCCTCCATCTTTCAAGCAGTGCTTCCAAAAGAGGACGATCGCACTTGATGGATGTCATCCTGGCAATACCGTAGAACCCACAGTCTCTTAGTATCTCGTGTATACATGGGTGCACAGGTAGCGGATGACCAGTCCTAAAGCGGCACTCTGTAGCCTCACCGTTTCAAACATTCTGCGATCAATGCAACAGCTGAAGAGTGAGGAGTGAAGGGTCGAGGGGTCCTGGCCCTCCAGAAGGGACATATGATGACGAAGAGACTGAAGAAGAGGTGTCCGCCTCATTTGGATTGACTTCAACCTGCATAACAATAACATTTACATCAATAGACCGAAATGTAATATAATTCTATTACAATCAACAATTAATTACTTACATTAGTACCCTCGGTACGAGCACGACCACGACCACGACCACGAACACGTCCACCGCGAGTACGTGGTCCATCACGTGTACCTCTACTACTTTCTCCTACCTCCATGTTACCCCTTGTGCGTGCCATTGACAATAGACTCCAAATCCTACAGCTTCAACAAAAATGTTATTAACTACACATAACCTAGATATAAAAGACAACAATCTCAAAACATCTTCACAACCACAACATCTCAACAACAAAAATATCAAAAATCTCGAAACTTATCCACAACCACAACATCTCAACAACAAAAACAACAACAATCTCGAAACATCTCCACAACAACAAATTCTATATAACAATGCCGTTGATTCTCTAAAATTAGCAAATTAGAGAATTTTAACTCTTTCTTAGCAAAATTCTATATAGAATTCTATATAACAAATTCAACTTCAAAAAATTCTAAAATTTCTAACTCTTTCTTAATTTTAGCAAAAATCTATATAGAGTTCAACAAATACTATATAACAATGCCGTTGATAGCAACAACTTCAACTCTTTCAACTCTTTCTTTTTCAACAAAATTAAAACTAAAAATAACAAGAATAGCTACTCTACATTGTCAACAATAAGTCAAATTCAACTCATCAACTTCACATTAGCATCAAGAATAACACAATTTTTGCTTAGCAAATTAGAGTAACAATAGCATCAAGAGTAACACAATTTTCGCTTAGCAAATTAGAGTAACACAAATTCTATATAACAATGCTGTTGATTCTCTAAAATTAGCAAATTAGAGAATTTTAACTCTTTCTTAGCAAAATTCTATATAGAATTCTATATAACAAATTCAACTTCAAAAAATTCTAAAATTTCTAACTTTTTCTTAATTTTAGCAAAAATCTATATATTCAACAAATATTATATAACAATGCCGTTAATAGCAACAACTTCAACTCTTTCTTTTTCAACAAAATTAAAACTAAAAATAACAAGAATAGCTACTCGACATTGTCAACAATAAGTCAAATTCAACTCATCAACTTCACAATAGCATCAAGAGTAACACAATTTTTGCTTAGCAAAAGCTTAAGAAATATATCTTTCAATTAGGAGATTCCAAAGCGAGCTACTGACAAGGTAGAGAAGAGCAAGATCCTTCAACCAGGATCTTCCAAAGACGAAGACGAAATTAAACTAGGTCTACGAAATTGGGTATTCGGGATTTAGGGTTTTAAGAAATAATCAAATTTGGTGAATAGGATTGGGGAAAATCAAAAATGGATTAGAGATTAATTGGTTTTGGGGAGTGTATCGATCGATTAAAGGCGTAATCGACCACAAAATTGGCGAGGGCGATGGGTTCGTTGAGGGACAAAGAGAAGAAGAAAATAAAGTCCAAGTTTCTAATAATTCGAGAAGAAGAAGAAAGGGGACACTACTAATCGGAATGGATATAACGGCGTATCTATCCTGGCGTCTATGCCCAAACGCCGCGATAGATCGCCATTATAATATTTTTTTTTAATAGCTTGGATCTATGACGGCGGTGCTATATTACGCCGTTAGATATATAATATATAACAGCGGTTTTATACACACCGCCGTTATAGACCAAATAGCTATTCGCCTATTCCGTTTTCGCTCAGCTGCCGCCTGCCGAATATTTCCTCCCGCTCCACTCTTCATTTCCCCCCCCCCAAAAAAACGTATACTTCTAACCCTAACTAATCCAGCACCGCTTACAGATCCGTCTCCAAAATATCTCTCTCTCTCTCTCTCTCCCTAACCAGTCGACCTCTTCGGTGCCATCTTCCCCTCTCCCCACATGGCTTCGTCTCCCCACACGGCTTCGTCCCCGCCGTCCCCTATCGCCAACACCCCTGTATCCGCTGTCCTCGATGCCATCGTCGTCTCCAGCACCCGTCGCCCCCGTCGCCGTCGTCGCCCCCATCTATAAAACCCTAACTCCACCTTGTTGTCGCTCTCGTCGTCTCAGGCCCGAAGCCCTCGTCTCCTCTCCTTTCCTCTTCGTTTCCCAATCCTGATGCAGGAGCCTGACCTCTCCTTTCCCTCCTCGATTTGTAAGCTCGCGGCTTAAGGTAATCTCCCCTTCCAATTATGTTGTATTTTCTTATTAAGTTAACTTAGCACTAGATTTTGATATTGGTGGTATATTTTGGATGCTGGATTACAAGTCGTTCTTGATATTGTTGAGCAGTTTTATTTCGGGTATAACTTTGTGCATAATTATTTGTAATTTTTCAATCTCAGGTGCTTATTTAGATAGCTAGTGAAGTGCTTAATTCAAAATTAAGTTTGGACTTCAACCAAACTTGCAATTTTTAATTTCTTGAATGACTAGTAAAGGAAAGAATTAGGAGGTAGAGTAACTAAAGGGTACTTAGTCAGATTGGGAACGTGAGATGGAAGGAGACTAATTCAATCATGGGATTGCTGTGTTTTGGTATGGATGTCCTTCATACTATCTGCAGAAGTATCGTAACTGTCTGTGGTCCATGCATTTTATTGAGTTTTCCTTTGATTTATCTTATGGAATTGTTGGATTTTTTTCTTTTGCTTTGCAGAGCATCTTATTTGAAACTAATGTACACCAAACTAGCTGGCATATGGCCAGGTTAAGCTACAGTTTGTAAGTGAGAAGCTGGGGGTAAGTGATTATGTTCAATACTTTTCTGTAATTTGGGTTACTTCATTCTCGTTTCTCAGCAGTATCTGAGAACTGAATGCTGTTACTGGTGTTCTTAACTTCATGTTGTTTTTATTTATTTTGAAGTTTCTTCATAATAAATTTGTTTTTATTTATTTTGAATCCAATGTACGTAGTTATATAATAAATTTGTTAGAACTCCATCTTTTAGAACTAGTTTAGCAGAATTGAGGTTTGTAACATGGTTGATAAAACTTTAAATAATCTTGTATCATGTAATGTGGTCTGTGCAATTAACCCAAATGCCAACTCAGTTCTTCAGTATATTTGTTTACACCACTTGTTCTTCTTGTTTACTTTGTTGAAATTTCAGGAAGCTTCAACAAATATTAGGAAAATATGCAACCACTCGTTGAAGGAATGAGAATTTTCTCATATTGAGGTTTGTGTCTCCACTCTCATATTGTTCTATGTTTTCTATTCCCTCTTTATTAATATAGTGCTTATCTTATATAGTTTAACATTCTCTAGTGCTTATCAAACATAGTAATGCAAACATGACAAAATAGCAATGCACACTAAGCTGATGTTATAGGTACTCATGTTTTATACATAAAGTGGACTGATCAACAATAATTAATTTTATGACTACTAGGTAGGATGCAGTAGCTTATAGCATTATAAATCCATTGAGGACTACTCAAATTTTGATAGAAGCTTTCTATATATGTCAGCTTGAAATTATATATGGATTAGTATTCAATTCTTTAGCCTGGAATCACAAAGAAAAGTGTGTGAACTATTTGGTATAGTCATTGATCTTGGAGGAGTGGGTAGTAAAGCTGCTTCTATGCTTTTAAGAACAGGGGTTGGAAGGCTCCTCCTTGTGGATTTTGATCAGGTTCTTTCTTTTAACCCTGTACTGAGCATCTTAGATGAATTTAGATTTGCAAATCCTTCATTTGTAACGAGTAAACATCCAACCTACAAGTTTTTTTATGATATTTACCATGTTTATCCATTCTACAAGAGTCCTTCCATTTCCAATAATTCTTCTTTTATCAGAGTGACTAATTAAGAAATATGTGAAATTGTTTTTGTTCCCGTGAATGCTTAGTCTGCAATTCATATAATTTTTTTTCCTACTTGATAGTACATTCATGTGTAATCATAATGCTCTTCTTCCTATACATGCAACAAGTGTTACTTTGATCCAAGAAACATGTAAGATCTGAATGAACAATCACTAATTTCGTTGTGATTTTCTAACTGACCGATGCACTTCTACAAGAAATGAGGAAAGTGTATTCCACTTTTTCATGAAGTTATTTGTATCATTACAGGGAGAAGATAGTGAATGGGTGACAGTAGAATACAGCCACCCCAATCCATCACCTGATGACTGGATAGGCATTTTCTCTGATGATGAGATGGATTATGTTTCTGAAGTTGCACACTATGAATCATTTATTTAATGATTTGTAGGAGTGACTTGTGATGAATTAATCCTAACTGAGCTTTATTTTTCCTCGTTGGTTTTAAGTGATGATGAGAAGGATTATGTTTCTGAAGTTGCACACTATGAATCATTTATTTAATGATTTGTAGGAGTAACTTGTGATGAATTAATCCTAACTGAGCTTTATTATGAAATTCACTTTTGTCATTTCTCCTCATTCACATGGATGAGCAAATGGATAGGAAAACACTTGTTGGGTGGGTGTTATACTTGCGCAGAAAGGCCTGGTGAACTAACCCAGGTAGCGTCTACTAACTTATTCAATGTTCATATGTGCCCAAGTCTATTCCATTAACTCCGGTGTTAATTTTTTTCGAAACAGGCTATTTTGAGTGGACTGTGGGTTGTTTTTGAGGACATAGATAAAGCACCAAATGAAGTTCAATGGCTCATGCTACCATTGTTAGAAGGAAAGGTATGTTTATCAGTTTATGTACCTTTCGTGCATTTCGTGCATATTAGGCCTAACAGTTTATGTACCTTTATGTACCTTTCGTGCATTTCGTGCATTTCGTGCATATAAGTCCTCACTGATGAAACAAATAAACCCAAATTTGTCTAACTAGTTAGCAGCAGTTAGGGAACAAATGTTGAGCAAATGTAGCACTTCAAATGAATCCAACCAACTAGAAACACTCTTTTTCAAAATTTCCCACATATTTGTATAAAAAACTGCAAGAATCTGGATGATTAGAACATTAGGACAAACTACTGCATGCCAATAGCATTGGCAATGATATGTTTCCCCCTTTACCCCAAAAAATTACCTAATCACATTCATCAGTGTAATCAAATTCACCTAGCCCAATTCTCATCATTTCTCTTCAAAAAATAACACCACCACCATAAAAGAGTTTATGAAAATAACATGCCAGAATAACTTATTCAAACCTGATTAGGACCTGCATAGAGCATTCCCTTCTTGTGCAGTTTGATACTTGAAATAACAGGACACTACCTGAGATGAAGACTTTTCACAAAAGTAAGAATAAGTGGTGTACTATTATGTATTGGAAAATCCAGTGAATGCATCTAAGTTCTAGTGCATTGATAAAATTTCAAATTATGGATGAACACATTGTTACTTCACTGTTGTGGCCCAGGGCTGTTCATACTTCGGTTAAAACCATACAATGTTCATAATTTAAGAGTAGCTACAGATTATTTAAGAGTAGCTACAGATTATTTTCCCGTTGGTATTCTTAGAGAAAGAATTTGGACTCTGAGAACTACAATCATTTTATGTTCATAATCTTTGTTTATTTATGCAATCAGCAAAGCATTTCATTTGTTAAACTTGGACTCTGAGAACTTGGACTCTGTAGCAAGATTTTTTGTTATATATCATCACATCAAATAATTAGATGCTCTGAAATGAGTATTAAACAGAAAATTCAAAGAATAATTCTCTTGTCAATCACACACACAAACAATAAAATACTTTGCAGGATTTACTTTGAATACATCTTCAAGGTTGATCAATGTTTCATATGATCATTGTGTTAATAGCTTATTTATATGATACTTTTCATCGTTCTGTTAATGTCTTGCTACAGATTTATGATCATTGTGTTAATAGCTTATTTATCAATGTCTTGCTACAGATTTATATGTTTTATATGATCATTGTTATTCTTAATTCCTTGTTGAAGTTAGATTGGCCCATTGTCTTTCTCAATCTATTCCTGTATCCAGTAAAATCTGGTTTTTATACTTCTTCAATTTTTTTCACCTTTTACACTAATAATTAACAAGCTCACTTTTTTCATATGTACTTTCAGCTATGGAGCTGACTTTATCTCTCGAGAAACTGGTGAATGAGAAGCTCCTCAATTTACACTGTGTATGTGTTCTTCATATTATTTCTGTGCTGCTGCTTATATGAAGACATCTTGGATCCAAACTCACTTCCAGAAAAATTTCTACTTGTTTTCCTTGAACAGGTTGCAAGTCGTTGCAATGATCCTCAGCTTGCTGACTTCGTTGAAAGTGAATTCCTTGTCGAGCAGGTGAGGCCATTCATTCCTTGCTCTTTTTGTTTATTTCTAGAAACTGATGCTTTTATCAGTTAGCACTCACCTATTATAATGCTTCTACCTCGTGAAGTCTATTGATTGAATGATTACAACACTTCACTTGAATGTTTAGTTAACAAAGTTCATATTGCTTTCTGCAAATATAGGATTGAATAATTGTTGTATCTCCTTCAAGTCCTCGCCTTTCAAGTTTTTTGTTTTGATTGGTGCTGCAGGCTCAAGTTTTTTCTTCATTTGCTGATTGTTCATTTGTTCTGGTGTGCTTGAGAGTTGAGATTACTCAGATGAGGCCTGCAAACAACAACGGTGTTACAGAAAGTCAGAAACTTGTAATTTCAAATTGTAAAATATTAGCTTATATAGTTGATTGGTTGTAAATTGTAATCATTTGTAACTTGTAAATTAAATATTTTTGCTAGTTATTACTGTAATTTTGTAGTGTATAAATTATGAGTACAATGCTAATTGGTTGTTGTTTGCTTAATGAATATTGAATAATGAATCTTTCACTCAGAATCTAATATAAACATTCAAAACTGAAATCATTTTTTTAAGTTCGGTTAGTACGGTTATTAACCGAACCGAACCGATATATTTTGGTTCGGTTAAAACCGAAATGTACATGTTCGGTTCGGAGTTCGGTTTCAATTTTACCAAACCGAAAAGTTCGGTTCGGTTCGGTTTTAAACCGATGAACACCCCTAAGACCTATGGACTGTAACGGCGGTCTTTAAAAGCGCCGTAATAGACCTACGAATTGTAACGACGCTTTTTAAAAATGCCGCTATAGGGCTACGGGTTGTAACGGCGGTTTAAAAATGCGCCGTTACAAGTTGTACACATATAGCGGCATTTTTTTAGAAGCGCCGGTATAGGCATCCAACCTACAATGGCACTTTTCTAGAACGCCATTACAGATCATAGGCCTATAGTGGCGCCTTTTAAGACGCGCCGTTGTAGACCTATGGTCTGTAACGGCTTTCTAGAAAAGCGCCGTGATAGGCCTATAATCTGTAACGACGGTCGATGCAACGGCGCTGCCCGCGGCAATAATTAAAACGCCGCTACCATCTATGGCAGCGTTTATAAGCGCCGCCATAGACAAAAAAAAATGCCTCTATAGACATTCCATTTAATAGTGGGATCTGCGTTATTAAAAACCACAAAGTCCAAGACTCGGTCTTTGAACAAGATCGGTCTAGTTAAAACAAGATCGGTCTTTCAAAGACCGAGTCTTGCACTTTGAAAAATCAAAGAGCAAGACTCGGTCTTTGAAAGACCGACCTTGTTTTAACTAGACTCGGTCTTTCAAAGACCGAGTGGGGTGCTTTGGGAAATTAAAAAAAAAGTAAGGCGGTTTGGAAAAAACTTTACAAAAAAGGGTCATTTTGGGAAAAAATTCTAAATATTTGGGGTGTAGAAACCTAGGAATATACCATGAGATTTAATTAGATGCTAGCACTCAGACATAGTTGATAAACCCGTAATTAGCAGCAGCTGGAAGGAAGAAAGGTCAAATCGGAGAGGTGAGAACCATATATACACCGAAGCGTTTTGTGTTGGTAATACGGTTGATCCTCCTATACTGGGTTAGAGAATAAGCCAGTACTCGGTGAATAAGGAGTTTGTTAAGTCAAGTCTGTCAGTTGTTAGTAGTGGACAGATTTAAATCAAGGTGAAGGCAATTGACTGTTCATCATGGTGGTGATTCCTTGTATATAGATACTTAGTATGCACGATTAATAGGAGAGAAAATTAGGAGAGAAAAATGTCCCCATTATGCCTTCCTTTTTCCTTCTTCCTTCTTTTCCTCACTACTTTCCAGGATTTTGATTCCTGCATGATTTAAAGAGGTTTAAAGAGGTTAGTTATCACTCTAGCCATATCGTTACAACCGTGTTTTGTTGGATATATAGATATATTTTCAATGTAATAGAATATTATTGTGTATAATGTTTTATGGGGCAGCACGTGCTTTGCACGTACTATCTGTTTAATTGTTGGACCGGGTTGAGTGGGGATAAATCCCAGTACCCTAAACTCTGTTCATCTCATTTAAATGCTGGTCTAGAGGTAGTACTCTGTGATATTCCAATTACTGATAAGCAGGGTATAATATCTTAAGCGGCTATGAGATATAAACCCAAACCCTAATTACTCACACTACAACTAAAATATACTACCTCGGCATTCATACTCTGGCGTTTGGATAAAAATGCCGGGGTAGACTTCTGCCCCCCTGTAGTTAAAAAATAAAACCCAATCTACCCCGGCATTTTAAAAAAACACCGGAGTAGCTTGAGATGTTTTATGATGTTCTCCTTCCCTCCCCCCACCAAAAAAATCAACACACACAAAAAATATTACTTTCCCCCAAAACATTTCGCTCTCCCGCTCAAATTGAAACCCTATCTCCGCTGTCCCCCGCCGCCTTCCACATCTGACCTTGCTCAATCTCTCTCCGGCCGTCTCATTCCCGAACCCTGGACACCACCATCGCCCTTCTCGTCTCCCTCCCCCGACGTCGTCCCTCGTTATCCTCCATTGTCTCCCTCCCCCGCTGTCGTCTCCCGCAGTCCCCCGCCGTCTCCCACCGTCGATGACCTCAGATTGTTATGATAAAAATAAATTTAATGTTAATTTTAAGGTTTTAGGGTTTTAGGCTTAATTTTGTTTTGGGATTTGTTAGTTTTAGGGTTTTTCATGAAAATTTTGATTCAATTGATATGATTTTGATTCACTCGGATCTCAAGGAGTTGGGAATGGCTGCGAAGAAATTGGCGAACCATGCCATCATTTTGGGAAGCGAGTTGGGATATGGAACCACCTTCTTGAAATTCCTCGCTTCATTTGCTGCAATGGGAGCTCTCTCTCCCTCTCTCTCTTCATTAGCTTTGAAATCTTTGTAAATTACTTGTGAGTTGATTTTTTAAATGAATGTTTACTCCTACTTGTTAGTGATCACTGGTTCAAATGTTTGTTTGTTGGAAGAGTATGAGTATTGAGTTTGTGGTTCTGCGAAATCTGCCCAATATTTAGAGGACTATTGAAATTTTACTTTGTATGTAGCGTGCCAAAACTGACGTGACAATATGATCACTATAAGCCTTTATTTGATTTTTGCTGCAATGTGTAGGATTTCACGATTCATTTGATTTTTTTATTTTTTATTGCAAGTAAAATATGCTGGAATATGTCTCTTTACAGAGTTAGAGATTTTTTCATATTTGGATGCAAACGGAGTGAAGTTTGTGCACATGGACTTATGGACCCATCGTCTCAATTGCCTCCTTCAAAGTTCATTTTGATCGAAACCACTAACTTTTTGGTACCCCTAATATTTTGATCAAAACCACTAAAATTTACTCTGTTTCATTGATCAGTGATAAGTTGGAACATAGTAGCTACTAATAGTATTTCACTACATTTTTTTCATCAATCTTAATCTAAAATATACCAGGGCTTCAGCTCAGATACTGTTATTGGATTAGGAGTACCATTTCCGAGTGAGGAATTCATAAGAAAGTAGTAGTAAAAAGGATCATGTTACATTCCAGCCCCTTCTTTTATTCTTAAGTTTAGAATGCATATATACTTGTTGTAGTTCTTCGAACACAAATTATTCGAACATACAGAAACTTTGTTTCTATTTAATGTATATGTGTTCAATTGCAGATATTTGTTGGTATTGGATTGGACAAACTAGAGGACAAACATGTTAACCTCTCTTTTGGTTCCTTACATCTTCTTCAATCTTCCTTCAATTTTATTCTCA
Organism: Hemerocallis citrina; assembly: GCA_017893485.1. Lineage (NCBI taxonomy): Eukaryota > Viridiplantae > Streptophyta > Magnoliopsida > Asparagales > Asphodelaceae > Hemerocallis > Hemerocallis citrina. The sequence continues at coordinate 294,027,226 of CM030360.1, forward strand.
ATTTTGAGGTCTGTTTCCAACACCACTATATAACATGGCCTTTTGCATTTATTCTGATTGCGTTGAATGCTTTTACCTATAATGTGCAACAATACTTCTTATTGTCTACAGAGGTGAGGTAGGCAAATGGATTGCGTTCGTTGCCATTGTTTTTCGTCTCTTCTTTCCTAAGCACTTCCCAGGTTCATTTCCTAATCAAATGCCTCTTTTTCCACAGGAACATTGTAGCACCCCGAATCCCCATACTGGTGATTCGTGGCACAAACCAGAATCTTTCCTTTAAACAGTCACAATACAGGACAAAATATAGGAAAATTTAAACAAATTTTATTCTATGATGTACACGTTCAAGTGTTACAATTTTATACTATTTCAGAAATTACAAATCAGGGTTTACAAAAAAAAATAACAAAATGTAAAGAATGAACACTTGATACTATGACTTGGGCACACCATCTGGCTTGGGCTTCCTGGGCTCCTGGGTCGGTAATCTATCACCTAAAAGAGTGGGCACGTCAGTAATTCTACTGACGCGAGGCTAATAAAAGCAACGATGTCCAAACTAGACAAATCAAGATTAAATAGAAAAGTGACAAAAAGAAAGGAAGGTGGAGTCGGGTCCAAGGTGTCCATGTATGACATGCCCTAGTAATATAATGCACAGGTCAAAATGTACATAATATAATGCAAGCGAGACTTTGAAAATGTATGCATCCCATACCATATACTTTCCAAATCAAGCCGTTGTCTCCAAGTTCAGGGTTTTGAACCCTCGCCATGCAACCTACTCTTGTACTCGTCATGTTTCTGATAGATAGATCGTGGTTGATGAGGTTGAATATTAACCGGTCCCCACCCGTTTCTGCAGTCACTAAGTGGTGTCTCGGTTTGCCACTAGTGCCCAATGCCTGGACCCCACTCAAAAGTCGTGACGAACTTGAAGATACACCGCAACATGACTATGGCGCTGAAGATTCACAGGACCGCAGCCCATATGATTTGTTCGTGTCCACCAGCATAGAACTTGACGGCCTCGAAGGTCTAATCCCCCTAACCGCCAGGAAATCTCATCCTTCTTTTATCACGGTACTTCAGGAATCAACAGTGCAAGATATGCACCGCAGCACGTATCCCTAATGACAGGAGAGTACATCACCCGATTACTAGTTTGCTAGAAACTAATGCAGTTATAGGTGACGGCAAAACTAACTCACATTAATTCTACCTAGACAAGTTACAAGGGCATGGTCACCAACTAATTCATAGTCTAAGTTATTTCTAGTCTCAAGCGATTTTCCTACTAGAAACCCTCATTTTCGCCTATTAACCTCCGACTCCGGCGACGCGATCACTATGCTCGCCACTTCTCCCTTTGAGTCTCGTCCTCAATTCGGCCCGTGATCATCTCCCATGATTTCGTCGGTGCCCGAGTTAGTCACTTTTGATTCGTTAAGGTGGAAGTCCCCAAGTTGGCCTAATGGTTAATAAGTGTAGGCAACTAACTTAGACAAGGTCGACGACTCAAATGTCATTCAAGTCTCTAACCGTGTCTTAATCAACCTAAGACACAAAATAACCAAGTATTGGTGTATAGGAATACCCCTAACTCTTAATTCAACACTTGAGAGTTGAGAACAAGTCACACACATGCAAAGTGATAACTTCTAAGGGTGGCCGGATCTGTCCAGCACTTTCAAAAATCATATCAATTACTACACAACTTGTAATTGGGTTTTTTGGAAATCTTAGAGTCTCTACTACAAGTCCCTAGTTCATCACTTTGGCAAATTCCAAATACATTTTCTCAGAAAATCACAATTGTACAGACTATGCAATCAGCACCCGGTATTGAACACAGTCTAGTCTAAATTCTATATAAAATCAACCCCTTATCCAAAGCTCATGAAATTTAAGAATATATAACTAGACATACACCACTAAATTGTGTCCAAAAATTGCATTTAAACTTCTACTATGCAGAGAGTTATGGCTCTTCAAATACAACACAAAGTTTCCATTGCTTTTCAGACAGGGTTTTACTTCTACTTACAATTTATTTTTGAAACCTTATCAAATTTCATCTAAAAATTCTAAAATTTTAGAATCATCAAATAGACTCATACCAAAAGCTACTTCAAAAATTTCATAGCAATATCATAGATACACAATTAGTTATGACTAAATGAACTTTAGTCCCCAAACAGACAACTTCAGTTCTGTCTTCTCAGACCAGTTAGAAATTAGAAATTTTTTGAGGCATCAAACAACTTCATAAAAATGTAAAATTTGGGATTATGGTTTTAGACACATACAAGAGCATCCATGAAAAATTTCGGCTAAAAATACCCAACCAATATTTAGTTATAATTTTTGGAAGGCACGACAGAATTTCTCAAAACGGCAGCTTCTGCAGTTGGCTGCTATCTGAAATTGGGATTGGTGTTTGGGATATTATATGACTTATAAATATTATGAAAAAAATTCATGTGAGTTCTAAATACATAGAAAAATAAGTCCCAAAAATTTGAGCTCAAAATTCCAAACTTTTTATGAGTTAGAATTTCCTAAACTACACATTACATGCATGTTTCTTCAACAAGAATTTTGAAATGAAGTTGTTCTACCATAGAACTTATTTTTCTTTTCTTAACAAGTTAACATTCACACATGGCAACCCAAATTTTCTTAACTCCTACTAAAAGCTAAATTACATACAAAAGAAAAAGACTAATCTTTTGAGTTTAGAGTTCACCCACATTTTGTTGTTTGCAAGAGTCCCTTGTAAGCTTTGCTTCGTGCTCCTTGAGATTGCACCTTGCTCTCTACTTCACTTCTACTGCTCTTCTACAACTACTAAAATCTCTTTGATTTCTTACTTAAAAACTCTAGCTTTTTCTTCTTTTCTTTCTCTCATCTTTTATTTTTTTTTGTTTTGAAATCACAAGGTGAAAAATGAGAATGAGAAGAAGGGGATTGATTTTCATACAATGGAGGGAGAAAGAGGAAGAGGGGGTGGCCAGATTGTATAGGTGGAGGGTTGAGATGGAGATGGGGTAGGGTTGGTAGGAGGGAGAGTGGATGTGAGTGCCAACACATAAAACTAGAAGCTTCTTGAATTGTCTTGGATATTCATGAAGAACTTCTTCATGGCACAAAATTACCCCATGGATCTCATTCAAGATTAGCTTTAGGGTTTGATCAAGATGAGGGTTAGTTCTAACCCTCGGTCACCATACCCTAGGTCATCATACCCTAACCCTAACCCTAGTGCACAAATGTGCATGGTTATTAATAATCATGCACCAATCCATTCAAGTCTTAACTTAGTTTAATCTATATATATATATATATATATATATATATATATATATATATATATATATATAATAAATATTTTATCTTATTCTGGGATATTACAAACATTTTTTGTAGTTCGAACTGAATTAAATGGACAAGTATGGCATATATATATAGATATACGAATTTTCTTATGTACATCCATTATTTTTAATTTTCATTTTTTATAGCATAATTCAGTAACATTAAAGTATAGACTCAATGAAGTTCCAACTACTAGAGTCTAGAGATGGACACATAACACATTTACACAAGAAACAGTGACCCAAAATACAGAACCACACTCATTTACTAAAGCACACACTTTTGAACAAAATACAGAACCACTCTTAGATAGTTTGAAGAATGACTACCTAACATGAAAATTAAGATTAATTTTCAAACACATGTATTGACATAACTGCCATTGTTTTTGCAGACTAATTGGAAATGCCTGGATCATTGATTCTTTTACTGGTAGTTGCGCCCAGCTTGTTTGCTCACACAGTTAGAAATGGCATCATCATTACGATCATCTGCTAGATCATTGCCTGCTACCTGCTCCAAGAGCACATCCGAGCATCGGGTTGTTTCAGGAATGCCTTCACTCAGAAAAAGGGCATATCAAACACAGTGGGGATCGTTCTCATAATGGTTTACCCAGTCTGGTGCTTGGTTCTCTTCTTCCTGTAGATAATAATGCACCACTTTATTTCGCTTGTGGCGATTGTTTTGTCTAATTGTTGTGTGATTATTGTTCGTAAAGATTATAGTATATGTTTGATTGTAAGAGTGCTGCAGTTTTTTGTTTTTTTGTTTTTTGTTGAATTTTTTGAATTTTTTTGAATTTAAAATTTTTTTTAATTATATACCTACCCCGGCATTTTAAAAAATGCCGGGGTAGATTTTATCCAAAATTAAAAAGCCTACGCCGGCGTTTTACAAACGCCGGGGTAGGTGTTGTCCGAAAAAGAACCCAAAATGAAAACACCTCTGCACCGGTGGTTTTAAAATGCCGGTATAGGTGTTTACCTATACTGGCATTTGTTAAAAATGCTTGTATAGACCAATACTCTACCGCGACACTCCATTCCCTAGCGTATATAGCGGCATTTTCAAAAACGCCGAGGAATAAAAAAAAAGCCGGTGTAGACGTTTATTGTTGTACTGCATCTTGATCTAACAATCTGAAGATATTAGACAAATCAAAATACTGAGATTGAGAGAGACAGAGGGTTCGTCGGAAACTGACGTCACCCTTACCCGCCAACGCTGTCGCCCATACCCGCCGACGTTGTCGTCCACACCTGCTGACGCCGTTGTCGATCTCGACTCCAGATCTGACTTCGACGAAGTCGGCGCAGTTGTTGACGCTCCATCTCGCCGTCTTACACCTCGACGCAGACCACTGTGATCCCACGCCTCCGCCTTTGGGTCAACCCGCCGCCAACATTCTTCCCCTTCTCTGATCGCGATCGGTTGTGAGGAGAAGAACCCAGATCCATCGATCTAATTAGGTATTTGTGGTGTTTCGAGTTCGGGTTGTAGAGGGGATCCAAGCTTTTTGCTTGATTTCTTCCTGTTGGTAACCAGGGTGTTTGCTGTTTTGTATTGTGGGGTGAAGACAAAGATCGAATCTCAGTATTGCTGCTGTGTGCTTCATAACTCTTGATTCTCATCAAGATTGGTCCACTCTAAACTTTAAGATCTGTGCTGTTTTATTTGATTTAATTTTCTGTTTAATGTTTATTAGGCAGTTTTACAAAAAAACTCTTCCTTTTACTGAAATTACGCTAGTAGTAATTATTCAGAATAATCCCTACAGATTTTGGAATTTACTGTTTATTCTTATAAGATGGAAAACTTAATCGTGCATAAAAGATTCCGAAACTAGAAATATTTGATAATTCTGAATTTAACTATTGGAAAGTGAAAGCACAATAAGAGATGTGTGTTAGGGATTTCCCACAGAAAACCCCTCTCTCGGATCTTGTTGAGTTATTCGATGCAATTAATACAAACTACCAAGCACACATGAGATCATACCAAACACACCAAAGCACACAAATTTTTCCCGGTTGGGAATTTCGCATTAATCCCGGGGAGAAGAAACCCAAGATGTTATTCAACTAAAGAAGATACAAGAATATTACAATTCTCACCACGACCCTCTCTCAAGCCTCACCAGCAAGTACTAGTTGTTTACAATTAGAGAAACTCTCAAGCTTCGCCTTCAATAAAGTACTCTCTCTCTTGGCTCTCAATGGAGGCCAATAACAACAATATATAGAGATCTAGAGAAAACCTAGTTTGACATCTTCATACAGTAACCATTGGATATTCCTGAAGAGATAACCCTACGATAGGAGCCGTCAGATCTAACTTGAAGACCAAGTTGGGCTTCTCACGAATCACCAAGATCCGACCCAATAAACCCATCAGCACCGCGACCTGTCGGTCGACCGTCCCCCTCTCGGGACTTCTGCACCCAATGACCGGTCGACTGCACACTTTGACCGGTCGACCGCCACTTCCACAACTACAGCTGCTGACTATTTCCTTGCCTCCACTCCGTCTCCGATCTTCTCGATTCCTCCATCTTCTCTTCGTCTTCTTATCCAACCTAGTATGCAAGATATAAACCTAGGGATGGCAAGTGGGCCGGGTCAACCGCCGACCCGCCTGTGACCCGCACGTACAACTCGGCCCGCGAAACAGCGGTTCGGGTTCGGGTCGAACCCATGAACAGTAACTGGTCGACCCGGGTCTCGAAAATAACGAATCTAACCCATGCAACCCAGCGCACGAACCTGTTTAAAAAACCCAACCTGCCCGCTAACCCGTGAGTCGACCAGTGGGTTGCGAACTGTTAGACCCGAACGGGTCAAACGTTCGACCCGCCCCGGGTCGACCGTTGACCCGCGGGTCTAACGGGTCGAAACGTGTCGTTGGGCACTGTTGTCCAGAGAGCCTCAATGGCTCTAATTGCCGTTTTTAAGGTTTTTTAGGTTTTTTTTTGTTTTTTTTTATTTTTAGCCTATAAATACCCCCCCAAAACCCCATCAAAAAATTCACAAAAATCTCTCTTACTCTCTTTACTATTATAACTCATTTCTAAGCAATTTTTGAACAATTGAAGTATTGAACAAGCAATTCTTGAAGGCATATACACGATCAAATTTCGATCGTATCGAAATCAAAATTCAATAACGTCTTCAACTCTTCAACTCTCGTCCAACTCCAAGTGATCAAGTCTTCAACTCTCCTTCAAGCTCTCCTCAACACTTCAATTCCGGAATCGCTTATTTCTACTTCTACTTCTATTCTTATTTTTACGAATTTTTTTATATACGCGTATCCACGGTAAACGGTATCAAAATTTCATACCTCTCTTCTTATTTAATTTTTATTGGTTTTTTTTTCTTCTCTATCTCAACCCTCTTGTTTTCTAAATTTTTTTGTAACTCATCGCTCCAACATTGTGTAGTTTTTTTTACATACATTTTTACATTATGTCTAGATCACGCGGTAGCGGTCGTAGCCAAAGTAGGCAAGATTCCACCGGCACTTCCCGTAGGCCACCAATTGTCCCAATTAGTGAGCCCGCCGAAGAGTACCATGATCCTCCTACCCAACAATGGGGTACACACGATGAGGTTGTAGGAGACATACAATTAGAAGAAGAAGAAGAACAACAACAACAACAACCAACCGAAACAACACAACCCCGTAGTGGTAGGAAAAGTAGAGGAGAAAGTAGTGATTGACATAAATTTTACGATTTTATCCCGGACGAAGAAAATCCGGGTATATGTTTGAAAGTTTCTAAAACACTATGGCATACAAATTCAAGAAGGGTGATGGCACCGGTAAAATTAGTAGAAACATCCAACATAACCATAAAGACCTTCTTGTTGACCTATCCGGCCAACAAAAAATCAACCCTAGGACCACTCTAGTTGATAGCCATCCTTATGATCCCGATCTTGTTCATCGAAAAATGGCCCGATTAGTAATAAAGGAAGAGTTACCATTTTCCTATCCCGAGAGTAGGAACTTGAAAAATTTTAATCAAACGGCCTTAAACCCTCATTTTAGAAGAATCTTGAGAAATACTTGTAAATCGGATTGTTTTAAAGTGTACAATGAAATGAAGGACGCTTTGATTGCAATTTTATGGAGTTTAACTTGTAGAGTTAGTTTAACTTCGGATTGTTGGACGGGTGTCAACAATATTCCAATGATGGAAATAACCTGTCATTGGATCGACAATGATTAGATTCTTCAAAAAAGAATCATATCACTTGCCGCGTTGCCCTATCCCCATAGTGGCGCTGAAATAGCAAACCGTATTTTAGAAATTTGTGATATTTTTCATATTCGCGATAAAATTATGTGTATTAGTTTTGATAATGCATCTAACAATAATGCAGCAATTACTACTTTAAAATCCGCATTAAACCCTTTATCTGACAATATTTTTCATATTAGATATATATGTCATATTTTAAATTTATGTGTTCAAGATGCATTAAAAATAGCCGATCCATATATACTTAAAATTAGAAATTGTGTACATTTTATTGCATTAAGTCCCAGCGTATTTCAAGAATGGAAAAATTGGTGTAGGATTTCAAATGTACCTTTTAGAAGATTTCCAAAGGATGTTAAACACCGATGGAACTCTACTTTTGATTTACTACATGTTGTTACCGAATATAAAGCAGTTGTAAATGATTTTTGTATCGCAAAAAATATGCCAAATTTTGAAATGACTCCCACCGATTGGTTTTATGCCGAATCATTGTTGAAATTTTTAGAACCTTTTAAAACCGCAACTTTAAAATTTTCAAAATCATATGAATCTATTTCTAGTATCATTTTTATTTCAATAGTTACTATGATGTAAACATTTAACGAAATGTTAAATGATGCTTATGTTGGTGATATTGTAAAACCTGCATACAAAAAATTTTGAAGTATTTTTATCCTCCTCCTATGTTGATTTGTGTTGCTACCGTTATGAATCTTCGTATCAAATTAGAAGGTATGAAGAGTTTGATTGAAATATTTTTTGCATTACTTGGGAAAAATGTAGAAATAGAAATAGAAATTGATTCTGCTTGTTTTTTAGTTAAATTTGAATCTATATTAAATAACTTGTATGATTATTATGATATGGCTTTTGCTTCTAGCAGTACAACTTCTGTAGTTAGTTCTTCTTCTGGTAGTTCCAAAGGTAAGGGTAAGAGTAAATTTGATGATAGAATATTTAATTTAATTGCACAAATTCAATCCAAAAAATCTAAGACTAATCAACCAAATGAATTAAATTGGTATAACCAACAAGATTCTGAGTCTTCTTCTTCTTCACTAGATATTTTACAAGGGTGGAAAGACCATGAACACACTTATAGTATTCTTAAATACATGGCTAAATATTTACTAACTCTTCTTGTCTCTACAGTTGCTTCTGAAAGTGCATTTTCTTCAAGTGGCAGAGTTCTAACTTATTACAGGAATCGCTTGAAGCCCGACTTATTAGAGATGCTCGTTTGCACAGAAGACTGACTGAAGGCTGAAGATAGGACACAAGAAAAAGCATTATCTACGTCCACAAGTGGGAGCAACTCGCAGGAAGAACAACAACAACAACAACAATAGCAACCAAAATGAAGAATTCAATACCAACAACTGAACAACAACAAGTCAACAACAACAAATTGAAGGCCACCAACTTCAAGACAATTGTAAATAGATAAAAAAATTATATTAGATCTTTGCTTGTTATTTCAAATTATAAATATTGACGTAAATTGAAATTGTATATAAGAAATATGTTTATAAAACAAATTTATGAATTATTTATTTCTTATTAGAAATTTTGAAACTTTTATAACTTCAAGTCATATGAATAATATTTCATTTTTTTTGGGCAATTTGACTTTTACAATCTTTTTTTTTTTTAAGGTAAAAAAAAAAACTATCTAAACGGGCCAGCCCACGACCCGACCTGAACCGACCCGAGTTGGACCCGAAAGGGTTCACGGATTGGGCGGGTCGCCATTTCTACTTTTCGACCCGGCCCAGCCCGGTTAAGCAACCAACCCGGCCCGAACCCGCCCAAGTCAACATCGAACCCGGGCGAGTCTGGCCCGGCCCGGCCCGTTCGACCCTAATACCAACCCTACATAAACCCAACAATCTCCACCTTGGATTGCATACTCATGAATCCACACCTGTGTGATTTGAAACCCTCCAGACTCTTTTTCTTCTCTTCCTGCAAATAACTCGTTTCAATGGCTTCCTCTGCTAGTTGAATATATCTCCACCTGTTTTTCTCCCGCTGTATGCCCCCCTCAAGGGCACACCCCAGTAGATGTAATCATGGAGGTGCCACCCTCCACAGGAACTCCACCTACCTCAAGGCTCTCTCCACCTTCCAACGATAATCGAACGTCGCAGTCTCACTCGGATGATTCTAGAGACGGCATACTAGATAGTGCTTTAGGAAAATGGGCTTCGAAATACTTGTGCAAGTTTTTCTGTTCCTCCAAAGGTGGTAGAGGTTGTGTTGATCTTGTCCAATCCCCCTCTTACCCTTCATCACCTCACGATAACTTTCCCAAACTGAACGAACTCCACCTAGATCTGTATACCTGCAGTCCTGAACATCTAGAGTTCTCATGGAAATAAGGCTCCTGTTCATCAAAGGAATATGCATGCCCTCCTCTAGTGTGTGTCCCCTTCCGCCTGTCATCTTCGAATCATTTGTTTTCTCACATCTTACTTCAAAAGTCTTGTCAATCTTCGTTCTCACACAACGACATAACGCAAACTTATAAGTAGAAACCATCTCCATCTCAGAACAAACTTGAGAAGAACTAACCGAATCAAAAGAACAACCGAAAATCACATATAAAGAACTTGAAACGAAAGCACTGTTTAAGCATTCACCTGATTCAGCGGCACTGAATTTGGTACCCCTCTGACTCAATCGCTTGTAACAGTCTCTCATATAATGCTCAATCCCTTTGAACTTGTGGCCACGGACCTTACCCCGATATACACTTTTCCTTCCAATCAAAGTACAGTCCACCTCCAAGCAACTCACAGAAGTTAATGCTAATTTCTGACTCTCCTTCCTAAGTGCATCCTCCTCCAACCCCTTGATCATACCTGCTATGAAAAATTTCTCCTTGGTAGATTTCTTGCCTAGCACGGTTATCATGTTAGATGGATTTGATGGTGAATATATTGAGTTGAAAACCTTTAGATCATCTACGTTGAACGCCCTCAGTTCAGATAACTCCATATTGAACTCCACTTCTTGATCTAGAAGAGTGGTATTTTCCTTCATTGAGAAACCCCACAACTTTCTTCGCCGGTGCATTCGAACTTATGACGACGATCCCGAGTAGTCAGTTCTGAATCTTGCCCAAAGACTCGCCGTACTTCTCCTATACCTGACTTCATTCATCACTGACAACCGGATTAAACCTAAGGCTTCTGAACACATCTTCTTCCACATCTCCTGCTTTGTGCCAATTGGTCTCCTTTTATCTCCTTCTAGGACTCGATCCAAGTCATGTTGAATCGATGCTTCATGCATGTCCACCTTCAAGAGATTAAAGTTAATCTTGCCTTTGAACCGCTTGATCTACGTAATTTGATCTAGCATCATCTCCAAAGAACTCGAACAAACCCTTGAACCTGAATGCTCTGATACCAATTGTTAGGAATTTCCTACAGAAAACCCCTCTCTAGGATCTTGTTGAGTTATTCGATGCAATCAACACAAACTACCAAGCACACATGAAATCATACCAAACACACCAAAGCACACAAATTTGTCCCGGTTGGGGCTTTTGCCTTAATCCAGGGAAGAAGAAATCCAAGATGTTATTCAACTAGAGAAGATATAAGAATATTACAATTCTCGCCACGACCCTCTCTCAAGCCTCACCAGCAAGTACTAGTTGTTTACAATTAGAGAAACACTCAAGCTTCGCCTTCAATGAAGTACTCTCTCTCTTGGCTCTCAATGGAGGCCAATAACAACAATATATAGAGATCTAGAGAAAACCTAGTTTGATATCTTGATACAGTAACCATTGGATATTCCTGAAGAGATAACCCTACGATAGGAGCCGTCAGATCTAACTTGAAGAACAAGTTGGGCTTCGCACGAATCACCAAGATCCGACCCAATAAACCCATCAGTGCCACGACCAGTCAACCGCACCCCCAAGGTCAGTCGAACGTCCTCCTCTCGGGACTTCTGCACCCTATGACCGGTCGACCGCATACTATGACCGGTCGACCGCCACTTCTGTAACTACAGCCCCTGACTATTTCCTTGCCTCCACTCTGTCTCCGATCTTCTTGATTCCTCCATCATCTCACGTCTTCTTATCCAACCTAGTATGCAAGACATAAACCAAACAATGTGGATGTAGTTGTTGGAAATAGTGCAGGAGGTGAGAATGTTGTTTAGACTAGATCCAAATATGTTTGGACTGGATCAGATCTGAATTACAGATAAGTTATTTACCTGCATATATTTTAATTATTTGTTTGTTGCTAAGTGCTGAAGTTTAAAACCGTGTTGATCATTGGTTAATTAAATGCAAGTTTGAATAATTGTTTTGGCTACGTACTAAGAATCAAATATTTATTTTGATAACTTAAATTATAAGTTTTGACTACAACACTGTATCTCCGATTAAATTGTTCTTAGAATTAAATAGAGCTAATAATTTGTTTAAATGGCTAATCTTTAACAATTTGATGAATGTAGGAACTTCAAAGTTATTTAAAAATTGTGTGTTGGAGATGACAGATTTGCATCACGGTTGAATAAGTCTGTGCTACGCAGGCTTCTCCATCGAATTTGGATAACACTTCTAACTTGAAGTGTCAGTATGATCTACTCTAACATTTCTTAGTATTTTCATGTGATGAATGTATTAATATTTTGTGCGTTTGATCACATGATTGAGAGTTTTAGATCATAATTATTCTTATTTTGAAACTAGCATGTTTTAAATTTTTTAGTGTGCCTTGTCATACTATGTGTATAGATATATTGGGTGACACATCGTTTGCAGTTTGTGTGAGATTGTATGTTTGCTTATCTAATAAAGGTTAATATATAAGGTGTATAAGAAATGTCTGTAACTTAGGAGAGAGCATTTTTTAGTGCATGATATGACTCTATTAGTTACGCTTTGTTCTTTCTCGTTCATTGTACTGTGTGTGCAAAGTTGAATTATAACATGTTAGTTATTATCTCGTTTAGCGTTTCGAAGATGATGAAGAATGAATAAAGGAAAGAACTCTTTGCTCTATGTGGTTGAGCATACTGACATTGTTGAAATCATGAGAGAAAGCAAACTATTCTGTAAAATATAGTAGAGTAATTTTGTATTAACTCATATTGTCATTATTTTATATTGTGCTTGAATAATTAATGGCATATGGAAGTTGAGTTTAACAAACGAAGCAATTGACAATAGTAGTTCTAATTTGTGTAGTCCTTAAAAACGACATAATAGGCTAGGACATGTGAACTATATATAAATCATTTGTCATTGTTAAAAACTCATAACTTTGCTAAATGACACTTCATTAAATATGACAATTGTGAAATTTGTGCTCAGATTATGATCACTAGAAAATCATTTAGTATGGTCTCTAGGAGCACACAACTTCTTAAGTCAATACATTCGGATATTTGTGATCTCAATAGCTTTGTGACTAAATGAGACGATGATTGGTCAGAAGTATTTAATCACCTATGTAGATAATTTTAAATATTTATCATATATATATGGAGAATGAAGCACTTGTTATTTTAATGAATTAAAATACAGTTAAATGCTAAGATCAAAATGTTTCAGATATGATAGATGTGGTGAATATGTTTTAACAATTTTAGAGAAGTTTGTATTTGACGTAATCTCTAATGCACTCTATTTACTACAGTCAAAACGGTATTGATAAAAGTTAGAATCAATCACTTGGTGAAATGTTGAATTCTATATTATTGACTGTTGTTTGATTTTGTGTAATTATGGGTGATATTGTATTGTTAATTATATTCATAATATGTTACTACACTTCAAATTATTTACACCTTGTAGAATATGGGATAGAAACACAAATAATTTTGTTAAAGTGAAACATGTGGTGCTGTACATTTGTTAGAGTACATGACCCTAGAAGACCAAAAGTAGGACCTGTAACAAATATTTGTGTGTACTTGGAATGTGCAGAATGTAGTTCTGCAGACAGATGTTGGATCTATCTAATTTGTGTTAGAAGAATCTAGACTTGCAAAGTTCTTTGAGGATGTATTCATCAAAGATAAATGTATGAAATTATCTAGTCCTACAGACACGGTCAATGATTTACAGTTGGAATCAAGAACCAGTCTTACTGGCACTTAAAACTTCAATAAGAAATGAGCCAAGAAGAGTTTTTATTAGATAATGAAATGAATTTGTTGATTATACAATATTACTTTAAATTAGTTGATTTGCCGAAATAGGCTAAAACTTTCATAAGTCAGGTTTTGTAGAAGAAACTTAGCTTTGATTGATCAGTAGAAATTTTAATGCACTTCTTGTAGCTTAAGAATTGACTGAGATAAATGGGGTAGATTGATTTGTTGTCTACTCATAGGTTTGCCATATTGCTACAATAAGGATTCTTCTTGCCCTTACATCTATTGAAAATTTTGTTATTCATAAAAGATTTTAAACAGTTTTGTACTAAAAAGTTCTGTACTAGATATTTTATATTGAAAAGTTTTGTACTTAATAGTTTTGTACTAAGAGTTGTGTACTAATATGTTTAGTGAACAAGATTTATAATTTAGTAAAATCATCGTATGTTTTAAAACATGTAATATAGCTAAGGTATAAATAATTTGACAAATTTCTTAAAGAGCCTAGTATATGAATCAAGTAATTCAGATCAGTGCCTTTAACTTTGTGGTGTGTCAAATATGATGGCTATTATTTACTTGGTTTTATTGACATGCTTGTTGATTGGAAGTGGCATCTCTATTATAAATGGAGTTAAAACTTGTTGATTGGAAGTGGCATCTCTATTATAAATGGAGTTAAAATTGTGCTATCTAAATAAATTTAGCATGAAACACCTAAGTGTTGTGGACACCATATTATGTATAAGGGTGAGTTTTGGTTGGCAAGGGATAACCCTTAGTCAAACTCGTTAAATCAATAATGTGTTCAAAAAGTGGGGATATAGTGACTGGAAGTGTGTTTTGAAACACCTTATGATTATGATAAAATGTTGACATCTAATGATGGTGCAACTATGAGACAGGTAAATCATTCTAAAAGAATTGAAAGTCCCATGTATAGTCTCATGTATACAAAGATCTGCACTAGAACAGATATAGCCTTTAAGATAGGTATGATCTGCAGATTCACTAATAATCCCATACACAATTGAGTGCCTTAAGAGGTTAATGAGATACCTGAGTGGTACTCAAGAGTTTGCTTTGTGCTGCTCAAAGTTTAGTGAAAGTCTACAACTAGTGAATATGTGTTCACACTAGGAGGAGCAGAAAAATTATGGAGATTAAAAGGCAAACAAGCATTGTGTTCTCATCCAAGAAATTAGACCTCTATGTATTATCCTCTGCAGGGGAAGAGGTTGAGTGGATTGAATGACTTATTATTAATCATCCATTGAGAAGTTTAACGTAAATTCTCTAATTCTGTTATGCGACTATCAATCTATAATGCACTGTAGCTCATAAAGAGCATCCACAATGGTGTTTCTCATATTTGAGAATATGGCAAAATAGCATATAGCAAAATAAGTAATTTTCTGCAGTCGTGATTTGCTATAATATGAGAAAGAAATATAAAAAAAAGAGGTCGGACAAAACATGTTGTTTCGGCCATTTTTCTTAACGCTTAATTAACTAATGATTATGTATTAAAATAGATTAATTAAATAAATTAAATAATAAAATATATACTATCTACCTACTTAATTAACTAAACTTAAGATTAATACATTAATTAAGGTGGCTAAACTTCCCCCACTGGCTGGACGGGTTTTGGCTTGGACGGGACAACATGTCCCGTTTGACAATTTTTTATTTTTTTTCCGGACGGTACATGGTGTACCGTCTGATCATAAAATTTTTAAAAAAAAAGGTCAGGCGAACAACATGTGTCATCCGATTCGATTTAAAAAAAATGGGACGGAACAACATGTTCCGTCCCCTATATTATGAGAATCGTCATTTCGTTTCTCAAATATGAGAACGTACTGTAGCTCGTTTGCCATAAAATGGAAAAATAGCAAACGACTACAGGCCATCGTTTCTCAAAATATGAGAAAATGGCAAATATAGCAAACGACTGTGGATGCTCTAACTCACACTATAATAGTAAGAGGAGTATATTAAGGCTAAAAGAAGCCTATTTGAACTTCCTCATAGTGTAACACCCCGTGTTAAAAAAATATTATATATATATATATATATATATATATATATATATATATATATATATATATATATATATATAGCCTATGATCAAGAATCACCAATCCGGTTAACCACCTTTTGAGAGGCAGCCTGTGGTGGGCAGTTGTACTATACTACAAATAATTTATCTGATAAATTGTATAAATTGTTTGAGTTGGGACATGGGCATTACAAATGGTATCATAGCCGACTTTCGACACCGAGCGTGGGGCATATCTTTATAGTCGGGCGGTGGATTTCGGGACTATAGACCCAGTCGTGCGGTGGATTCCGGGACTGTGGTGAGCAAGACGAGCCTCAATTAAATTTGGAACTATGATTGATTGGGCGGTGGACTCTGGGATCATGATTAGTTGAGTGGATAGGATGGCAGATCCTCCACATCGGCCAGAAAGTAGATCCTGCACTAGATTGTGCATGCCCCGTGCTCAACGAGGACGCTGATTTCTGAAAGGGGGGGTGTTTGTAACACCCCGTGTTAAAAAAATTATATATATATATATATATATATATATTGTCACGCCCTGCTTCCCACTATACTGAAATACAGGTATGCAACTGAGGCCCAGCGAATGATATACATCATCCATAAGCTGTACAATTATAAACTCAACAAGATCTTTATAACACATTCACGCAGACAAATATAATAATCACATGAGCTGAAAATAGAATAACCATCATTTGGATAATACATCAACATCGGGTCGAGATGCCCGGAAGTATAAGGTGCCAGAATTAAAATAATATGATAAGCAGTTCGCTATAACAATTAGATAAAATAGCGACTGAAAGAAAAAACAACATGAAGTAGTAAGGAATCGGTAGCTCACGGGTAGGTCACGGGTAACATGAAGTAATGAATCGGTAACAACACAGAATCGGTAGCTCACGGGTAGGTCCGCAAACGGTACTAGACGCCTTGGGGGGGGGGGGGGGGTGGTGGTGGAGAGAGGGACACATTCGCAGCAGCAATTATGGCATTTGGGATATTGGGGTTGTGACTATCTGCTTAGGATTATGGTTAGAACAGAACAATAGAATTTTTAGAATAACACACAGACACATCATGCATCAACAAATGATTTTCAAGATAATTGCTAATATCATATTATGGTCTACGGCAGGTGAAGAACAAACGAAGAATATCAAGGAGATGTACACGGACATTGCCACCAATGAGGTTGAGCCACAGGAAAGGGAAGGTATACCAGAAGATGGTTGATTGCCTGGAATGAGGAGGGAGGAACATCAACCTGGGTTGACTTATGTTGTATTTTGGGATCATTTATTTTGATGTATGTATTTTGATGTATTGTGGGATCATGTATTTTGATGTATGTATTTCTGGGGTGTTCGAGTGGGTCACTATTATGTATGGAAGGGAGACTCCTATTTTGGACGGGGAATGAGCATCATGGCCCGCATGTGGGACACATGAACATCATTGTCTGTTGCTTAATTATTTGTTTTGTTAAAAGCTTTTTAATGAAACACGGGAAGCCTCGGCCAACCTTTTATGATTAAAAAAAAAAGACTATTAGTGTTAACTAAATTCAATGTTTGCATAGAAAAAGCAAACCAAATCCTTGAAGTCTGCATGGACAAATAGCTAGTTGTTAAAATTATCAAAATTGAGTTATCTATGAACACACTGATTCCATTAGGTGCATGTGTAGAGAAAAGCATGCAATACTCCTGCCCAAATGATTGAGCTTAATGAACAACAAAATGAGATACTACACACATTCTAATGTACAGCTTCACCTACCCTTTGGTAGTTATAAAAGTAGAAATTCGCATACAGTATTAGAATCACTAGATGGAAATACAGGTTTTTATCATTGAAGAATTTTGCATATATATTATGTGAGGGTCATTATCATTATAGCTAACATGCCTCTTCATAATAACTTAAACCCCATTCCCTCCCTTAAGGGCATGTTCTTTGATAATAATATTTCCAATTTTATGTACATTATATTTGAAACAAACTGTGTCTATATGCACAGTTCAAAATTGCGTTTATTAGCTTGTTTCCTGGAGTCAATGATTCATACCTTCTATTCGCTTGTCTTGCGCGCCATATGAAAACAAAAATCACAAATTTACTACAATGCAAGTTACCTGAAGCTGCAGCTTGAACGACTTCATTTTTAGAATCTCTATAATGGAGAACTAGCCTCGTGGTGTAGCGGTTGTGCAATGCATAAAAGTCTTCGACTGCCATTGAGATGCTTGTGGATCCCATCTTTCCCACAATTTTGTCCATGTTGAGGATTACTCCGACATGGAATGGAGTGGTAGTATGACCCTTGCCATTCTGCACTAATGAGGCCAGGAGTAGAAGGGATCTTAAGAGAATATAAGGTATGAATTGGTTTGTTTTCTCCATTTTAGGACTCATGGGTTATCAGGACCCTCTGTCTAATAAGGAGAAGAGATGTTAGAGGAATTACTCTGACAAAGTCAAAGTTTGCGGAATTGGGTATCTGACAGTTAAATGCTTATATTATTAACCTTCCCGAGATGGCTAACTGGGTTTAGAGTATGAGAGCAAAGATTTTTTGTAGAAAATTTTGTATATGATTTAATAGAGTCGAAGACTATATCAACTGGAACCATTAGTTGAAGATATAATGAAAAACCAGTTAATTAAAATTTTTTAAAAAAGGAAATAATGTATTTTAACTAAATAATCAATCACAGTATTATGAAAAATAAAATAGAATGATTTAGCCAAAAAAAAAAAAAAAAAAATTTGTGTTTATGTCATAACACTTTGATTGGGTGGGATTGTATTAAAAAAAGTACATTATTGACTTTAGTTTTATGTTACAGAATTCTGTTTTATGCAATTGATTTGGTGTAGAGAATCGTTATGTTTTGTTGCATGCCTTGAACCTCTCTACCAGGTACCTCTTGGTCTTCTGTTATATCTGGCATGGTGTTTACAGAGTATCTGATAGGATGATTTACCTTATAGTGTAATTTATAGTTTTTTTTTATTGTTAAACGGTGGGTTGAGAGCCCCCGCTTTCATTGAAAAGATTTAACAAAACATACAACCAAAAAAAAGATTTATGAAGTTCAGAAAATCCAACAAGCTGGTCCTGGAACTCATACATCCCAACCAACAAACAATAAATATAACAAATCCTAATCCTACTGGTCGTCTGACCTCGCCACAATAAGTTTCTCGTGTCATTTTGAGCTTATTCTCTTTCATTCCCTCGTTTGTATTCCCTTGCCACAACAAGTATAATTTATAGTTATACTTTCATATGTCATAAATAATTACCTTAATATAATGTGAAACTTTCATATTGATTTCTCTTGCTTGCATTTTAAGCTATGTGAAATATATAAAATGCAAGACTCCATTTGATGAGAAACTACAGGGAAATTTCCAGGCGTCTTGACGTTCTAAATGTCAACTCATGCAAACCTTCACCATAGAGTCATAGACCAAAAACTCTTGCAAATATTAATTAAACTATTCCTGCTACTCTGGTTATTCCTGCTACGTTTCTGCTTATTCCTGCTTATTCCTGCTACGTTTTCTTCTCGACTCTTGCAGGAAATATTAATTAAACTCTTGCAAATATTAATTAAACTATTCCTGCTACTCTGGTTATTCCTGCTACGTTTCTGCTTATTCCTGCTTATTCCTGCTACTCTGGTTATTAATAAGAAGAAACCTTCAGTGCTCAAACTGTAATAATCATTATAACAACAAGGAGCCTATCTTCTGATAATATTCTTTTAAATTGGATTAAAAAGTCAGACATTAATGTATATTTGCATCTAACGATAGATTAAACTAATCAGCTTGTCATTCTGTGCAGTCTACACTATGATAGTATTTTCTAAAAAATCTAATATGCTTTAAATATCAGTTTTGCGTACTGTGATACATACAATTAATATGCTATAACTTTCTTTTCAAGTAGTCAATTTATTGATATTTTACAAAATTAATTGGAACTAAAATCATATATAATGAGAATCAAAGTAAAGAACATCAACTAGAATCATAAACCCAGCCAAAATATCTTTTGGGCAAGGTCACGAAAACAAAAACCCCGGGTTAGGATTTGAAATAAACCGGAATTTGGGTGAACACTTGAGACTGTCCCGAACCCATATTTTAAAGATCTTTAACCCTTCTCAGAAAGCCCTAAAATATAACGTTGCTGATTTTTACCATTTTTTCCCCTCTCGTCGTCACCTCATCTCTCATGAGTCATGAAAATCGTTCTGCTTATTCCTGCTACGTTTTCTTCTCGACTCTTGGCTTCTTCTACTTCTTTCTCCTTCCTGCTATGTACATTTTTTTTTCTTTTCCCTATTGCTGCTATTTCTTTCTGTTAGGATTGTGTCTTGCATACTCGTAGTTCAGATTAGAAGAAGGTAAGATGAAGTAAGGAGATCGAAGCGTCGAAGTGAGTAAAAGGAAAAACAGCAGCAGCAAGGTGCTGGTATAGTTGCGGTCGACTGTCCCAAGTTGCGGTCGACCGCACACCCGACCGCAGTTGCACTGGGTTTGGCCAAGAGGTGGACGGTCGACCGGTTTTGTTGGACGGTCGACCGACCGCGGTGCTGTGTTCATTTTGGGCCTCGGTTTGTTAGGTCGATTCAGCCCAATTTTCAACTCCAAGTTAGATCGTACGGCTTCTATTCAGTTACTTCTTTTTCAGGTTATATCGGACGACTGAGAAACAAGAATAGACCTAGGTTTCTCTCTATTCTTTAATATATATTGTAAACTTCTCCTTTATGAGAGAAGAGTACTTCATAGATTATTTTCTCCATTGCAAAGAGAGGCTCGAGAGAAAGATAATTCTTGGTGAGTGAGTTTAATTCCTTATATTGAGTGAATCAATAACTCCTTGTAATCTCTTCTAGTTGAATATCAGATCTTCCTATATTTTCTCCCGGATTATGCAAAACCCAGTCGGGATAAGTCATCGATGTGTTTGTATTAGCTTGGTGGATCTACTTGCTTGATCAATTGATTCGTCTCATTTACTTCGACTTCCTCATTGCTCTATTTAGTTTCGCTGCGACAATGGGCGTTGGTTGACGCCCAAATCCCAACAACTGGTATCAGAGCTTCAGTTTGCTGAGTCCCTTGGTTAAAATGACAGGCCACAGTATTTTGAAGATCAAGCAGTTCGATGAAAAGATCAATTTAAATTTTTGGAAGACTGACATGTATGATGTCCTTGTTCAAGAATGTTTGCAGTTAGCCATTAAGAAGAAAGAAAAGCCACCTGATATGAAGGATGATAGTTGGGAAGATATTCGTGAAAGAGCCATAAGTCTGATCCGACTATCCTTGGCGGACGAGGTCAAGTGCAGATTTCTTGAAGAAACTGATGCGGCGAGTTTGTGGGAAAAACTCATAACTGACTACTCTGGTTCGTCGTTATTAGATCGGATGTATTGGAAGAGGAAGTTATTCCGTTTATCTATGAAGGAAGGTACCGATCTCCAAGACCACATTACAGAGTTTAATAAGGTATTATCTGAACTTAAGGTAATCAACGCAGATGTGTGTGAGGAAGATAAAACTTTCAACCTGATATATTTACTGCCGGATTCGTACGAGCCTTTGATCACTACCATGGTACACGGTAGATCTGCCAAGGAGAGTATTTCGGTAGATGGTGTAATCAAAGCATTGAAAGAAAATCAACTTAGGAAGGAAACTCAGAAATCACCGTCTATTCCCACAAGTTGTCTAGCAGTGGGTGGTCTTTCAGGAAAAAGACAAAGTGCTGTGCTAAAGGCTTCGATCCGTTGCCGATATTTCAAGAGGCCAGGGCATATCAAGAAAGACTATTGGAAGTTGCAGAATCAGGAGAGTGCAAAGAATGGGAATTCAGCTGCTAATGTGGTTAGTGCCTTTGATTCAGGTGATTCGTGTCTTCTTGTTTCAAATTCTTTAGAAGTGGATTCTAGTTGGTTTCTTGACTCAGGGAGTTCTTCTCATATTTGCTCCGAGAGGGAGTTGTTTTCTACTTATAAGTCTACTACAGGGCGTTGTGTGGCAATGGAAACTGGAAAGATTTGTGAAGTAGTAGGTGAGGAGACCGTTGAGTTGAAGATGTCAAGTCTAAATATGTTCACTTTAAGGGAAGTTTTGCATATTCCTCTGCTGAAACGGAAACTGATTTTCTTGGAAACTATTGATGCACGGGGTTGTAGGTACACAGCTCGAGGTTGAGTTCTATCTGTTTTTCAGGGTCGTCGTAAGGTGATTAAAGGTATGAGAGTGGTTGGGCCAAACCAAAACAATCTCTACAAGCTTTGGGAAATCTAAAATACTTGCGCAAGTGGTGCTCCTTTTTCCATTATTCCTGCAAGCTCAGCTAGTTTGCCGCAACTAGATTCATCGAGACGAGACCACGACGTTCGAATATTGTCGAGAGGTGGAGAAAGCCTAAGGGTACAGTGGCGGAGCCAGACGAATCAAAATGGGGGTCCCAAATTTTTTTTCCCCCGGCATCGACATAATTGAGCCTTTAATAAGAGGTGGATTAGACTTGGGGGTCCCAAAATATTTTTAACTGGGGGGGCCAAATAAAAATTTTGGTCTATATTAGGGGGTTTTACAAAAATTTTGGGGTCCCAAATGTCCCCCCTTCTCTCTTCCTCCCTCCGCCACTGTAACGGTAGGTGGAGTTCGTGCGGAGTTTGACAACTTTGTGAGTACATCTACGGAGGTGTATCCTTGAAGGGGTATACTGGAATTGGTGAGATTGGGTAGAGATCATTTCAACTAGAAGAAGAAGCTATTGTTCTAAGTCCTTTTTTGCAAGTGGAATTCATTGAAGTTTGGAGATGGATAACACATCATGTGATAGCACTTGTACGTAATCCAAGGTAGAGTTTGTTTTGATTGTGTCTTGTATACTCGTGGTTCAGATTAGAAGAAGGTAAGATGAAGCACGGAGGTCGAAGCGTCGAAGTGAGTAGAAGGGAAAACAGCAGCAGCAAGGTGCAGGTATAGTTACGGTCGAATGTCCCAAGTTGCGGACGGCCGCACCCCCCGACCGCACACCCGACCGTAGTTGCAATGGATTTGGCCAAGAGGTGGACGGCTAACCGACCGCGACGCTGTGTTCGTTTTGGGCCTCGATTTGTTAGGTCGTTTCAGCCCAATTTTCAACTCCAAGTTAGATCATACGGCTTCTATTTAGTTACTTCTTTTCCAGGTTATATCGGACGACTGAGAATCAAGATTAGACCTAGGTTTCTCTCTATTCTTCTATATATATTGTAAACTCCTCCTTTATGAGAGAAGAGTACTTCATAGATTATTTTCTCTATTGCAAAGAGAGGCTCGAGAGAGAGAGAGATAGTTCTTGGTGAGTGAGTTTAATTCCTTGTATTGAGTGAATCGATAACTCTTTGTAATCTCTTCTAGTTGAATATCAGATCTCCCTATATTTCCTTCCGGATTAAGCAAAATCTAGTCGGGATAAGTCATCGGTGTGTTTGTGTTAGATTGGTGGATCTACTTGCTTGCTCAATTGATTCGTCTCATCTACTTCGACTTCCTCATTGCTCTATTTAGTTCCGCTGCGACAACGAGCGTTGGTTGACACCTCAATCCCAACACTTCCTGCTTCATATTTCATTTATATCATTATCACAAAAAAGGTGAAAAAAAAGGAAGCAAAATTCTGGATGATCGATTGATTATTGCTTCTTCATGTTTTGTTTTCTATTTGTAAATTTTGGATTTTATTGAGTGTTTTTTGAACATGTGATTCTAGAAAATGCTATTGCTAGTATCTTTTGCCTACTCTTTTGTCTCCATAAAACTTCATGAGACTTGGTATATGTACAGAAAATATGTTCATTTTAATATCATAAGCGGTGGGTTGGCATTTCTAACGAAACATACAACCAAAAGTAAGAGTATGATGTTCATGCATCCCAACAAGTAGATCATGAGACTCATTCTCAGCAAAAGAAAAGAACCCACCCCTGTACGTACGAAGGAATTCTCTGCCCCAAAACAAAACAACATACATATATAGAATACTAAAAGTCAGCACGAGAATGCTCCGACCCAGTCAAAAAGACCTCATATATCTGTATGTGGCCAAAGGTGCTATGCCTGCCGATCACTCGCCATTTGGTGTCTCCACCCTATCCTGAGAGTGCCTCATATGTGGAAGTGGTGCCATCAGCATACATCTCCTTAGCCTTCTTCGTCACCTCCTTACTTGCTGTTTGAGACCAGAATATCATATTAGCTTTAATCATGTATGATAATTGTTGATTCATAAGGTGTTTGTGTGTAGGCCTAAATATTCTATTGTTCCTTTTTAACCATATAGCCCAACAAGTAGCTGCTACCTCACTCCCCCAGATAGTAATGTTGCTTATTCTGTGAACATTTACCCAATCGGTGTGAAACGACTCCGGTAAAGGAGCAAAAATACAGAATATATATGTACAGAAATTATGTTTATTAAATGTTCGATACGAAATGCCCTGGATGATCCCATTTTCCCAAGATATCCTCCAATATATCCTTTCCAAGATAAAGAAATCCCTAACGAGGCGATTCCGATATCCGAAATATAAAACCTTCAGAACGTCCCAAGTAATTTCTAATTTCTTCTTTGTGCTTGAGTTGTTCTTTATAGTTTATCTTTCCTATATGAATATTTATTTATATTTCTCTCATCTTGTCATAATGTTTAATTGTCTTCAACAAAGATCATCCTTTTACGTCCCAAATCATTGGTCAAAGGATAGATTTGTTGTTGGTGTTATTTCTAACAAGTGGCATCAAAGTTTTGAATGAGACAATTGAACAGGATATCAAAAGAAAGGGTTTCAGACACTAAATTTGAGGTTCAAAATTTTTAAGATAGAAAAAGGTGATGACATTGTTAGTTGGGTCTACATAAGACATTGGTAGGGAATTTGCAAATCCTACATGTATGATTGATGATAATTGGCAGGAGATGGATCTAGTGATAAGCATGTTTTAGTTGTCTGTGGCTGATGAAGTTATACGCAAGATTATCAGTAAGGAGACAATTAGCTTTGCAAAGGAAAATTAGGAGATAATTTTAGCCATCTCTGGGCCATGTTGATTCTTTGAACGAAGGACGACTCTTACCAAGTTAATACCTTAACAACCAATTGTATATGTAATATCCCGGACGGATATTATATTGTATAAATTATTATTTTTAAAGCAAAATATTTTAAATGGAAATTTCTTGGTTTTGCACATGAAAAGTTACCTGGACCTATATACTGGTAAGTATATACAGGTATTGTATCAGTTTTGTGCACTTGTACAAAATCCTGAAAAACGCATTTTTGAGAAAAATGTCTGGAAAATCCCGGGCAGACACTGAAAATTATTATTTTATTATTATTTTACTTTTATTACCCAAAATGAAATATTTTTGGTAGATATCACCCGGTTTTGTTGATGAACGTTATCTGTGTGTATATACCAGTCTGTATACATCTGTATTGTATCAAATTGGTACTGGAATCTTTCGGGCTGATAATAAAATTTATTTTATTATTATTTTCAGAATTAAATTATTTTTGTACAGATTGTTCGTTTTCATGAATGAAAAATATCTGTATAATCAGATACACGTACGAAATCGAACTGTGTCGATTTCGGGCGTTTAAACAAATCATGTAGTATGTGATTTTGGTAAATTATATTTTTATTTTAGATCCATCATGATGAGATGGAGGGCTAGGATGGATTAGGACTTGATTGTAAAGATTATTGCAAAAGAAACATGAATTGTTTCTAACCATAATAGTTGGACAAGTGGCACTCTTTCTACCCACACAACCCTTCACCCATCTCTTATATAAACCCCCCCCCCCCCCTCTCCACTCCTTGGCCGGCCTCCCCTCCCTTTCCCATCTCCATTCTCATTTTTCTTCATTCTTCTCCATCTCTTTCTCATCTCATTCTCCATCTTTTTCTACTTCTACTTCAAACTAGTTTTAATTTTTAGAAGAAAAAAAAAAGGGAAAGAAAAGAAAAGAGAGAAGGGGAGATTTAAATGGGTTCTATTTCATGGAATTCTTGAAGAGTTCTCCATAGAAGCAAGGAAGGAGATGGTTTGCTAGCTAGTCCTTCCTACATAGAAAAATCAAGGTGGGGGTTTCTTTACCTTTTTGTATGTTAATTTTTGTTCTATTTTGCTTTCTACTTATGGTTATGTGTGTATATATGTTGTATGATGATTGAAACAACTTGGACTAATTATTGAGCATATAAGTAGTTATTTGGATCACAAGGATCCCATGGAAAGATTGAATGGAGGAAATTAATTTAAAACACATAAAGATTGGATCTTTAGCCTTGCTACTATTATTGTTGTTATTATGGTTAAATTTGACTACTTGGACTAAAGAAATAAGCATAAGAATGGTTGTTTATAAAAAGGGATTTCATATAAGAAAAGTTGGAAGAATGGAACTCACAAAGAACCCATAAAGATGAGACTTTGAACTTGTTATGTTTATGTTTGTTTCATTAGTTACCTTGTTAAACACAAATTAAACAACTTGGACTAACTACTATGTGCATATAAGTTAGTAAGGTGAGAATGGTTACATACCCATTTTGGGGGTTGTAGGACTTTACATGTTAATTTTAAGAGATAGTATTTCTGTTGTATGTTGTTTTCCAACCTAATAAAGATCATGTCCTTACTAACTTTTGTTCACAAAAAGGTGAGTTTTCTTGATGTAGAAATTGTGGGATTGAAGGAAAGTAAGTTTATTTTGTAACTCTATAAGAGTTGATTATTGTTTATGTAGGAACTTGTAATTTGGTAAAACTAGTTCCTTGTAATAAATGGGACTAGTAATCCCTAAAATAAGTAGTTCTTGTAATATGTAAGTAAGCTTGGATAGTAGCTTCTTTTAAGAATCCATGCTTGAGTTGTAGAAAAAGAACCCATGCTTGTGATGTAGTAGGAATCCATGCTTGAGTTGTAGAAAAAGAACCCATGCTTGTGATGTAGTAGGAATCCATGCTTGAGTTGTAGAAAAAGAACCCATGCTTGTGATGTAGTAGGAATCCATGCTTAAGTTGTATTAAATCATGCTTGAGTTGTTGTCTATGTCAAAAGAGAACCCATTCATGCTATGTGACATTCTAGTTAACTTACCATGCTTGAGTTAGTATGTAGGACTACCATGCTTGAGATGTAGGAGATCATGCTTGAGTTGTTGTCCATGTCAAAAGAGAACTCATTCATGCTATGTGACATTCTAGTTAACTTATCATGCTTGAGTTAGTATGTAGGACTACCATGCTTGAGATGTAGGAGATCATGCTTAAGTTGTTGTCCATGACAAAAGAGAACCCATTCATGCTATGTGACATTCTAGTTAACTTACCATGCTTGAGTTAGTATGTAGGACTACCATGCTTGAGATGTAGGAGATCATGCTTGAGTTGTTGTCCATGACAAAAGAGAACCCATTCATGCTATGTGACGTTCTAGTTAACTTACCATGCTTGAGTTAGTAAGTAGGACTATCATGCTTGAGTTGTATTAAATCATGCTTGAGTTGTTGTCTATGTCAAAAGAGAACCCATCCATGCTATGTGACATTCTAGTTAACTTACCATGCTTGAGTTAGTAAATAGAACTACCATGCTTGAGTTGTAGTAGAACACAATGCTTGAGTTGTAGTAGATCATGCTTGAGTTAGTTGTTGTTCTATGTCAAAAGAGAACCCATTTGTATTATGTGACTCCTAGAAAACCTATCATGCTTGTGTTGTACTAAAGAACCCATTCATGCTTGTATGACATTCTAGTGTAACCTACCATGCTTGAGTTGTGTAAAGAACCCATTCATGCCTATGTGATATTCTAGCAAACCTACCATACTTGTATTGTACTAAAGAACCCATTCATGCTTATGTGACTTCTAGTAAAACCTATCATGCTTTAGTTGGTAGTAAGGGCCATGCTTGAGTTTGTGTACCATGTTTAAGTTGTAGTAGAACATCATGGTTAAGTCGCTAATGGTTCTAGTAAAGAACCCATCATGCTTGAGCTTTATTGTTCTATGTTGAAGTGAACCCACCCATGCCTATGTAATATGCTAGTGAACATTCATGCTTGTGTTGTATGTAGAAACCCATGCTTAGGATAAGTAGTTGTTTTATTGCTGTTGGTCCCATACGAAGCTCTTTGGGCTGATACATAGGTATGGTCTTAAATAAGTAGGCTATGAGTAGATCCGAGGAGATCGTGTGAAGTCTAGCTTAAGACTGGGTCAATGTTGTGGACAAATTGTCACACTCTCTAGAAGAGGGACACGTACGGTGCTTTTCATGGCGAGTTGGAAGTACAATGCAGTCTCGCTTGTTGGGTTAGAAGAGGGACACGTACGGTGCTTTTCATGACAAGTTGGAAGCATGAGTTGCGTATCTCGCTTGTTTGACCCATATGGTGCCTTTTCATGATGAGTTGAGAGTACGACTCTAGGTTGAAAGTATCTTGTAGCTCGTACGGCGCATTTGGTCTGTTAGGGTTAGTAACATTGTTAGGGTAGTAACTTGTTACTTAACCATTTTTGCCAAGGGGAGAGAGTTGGTGTTGGGGGTGATACCCTATACTCCAATATCTCCCATAGGCTGACGCTAGGTGGTGTTATCGGGATGTATTCCCCTGTCAAAGGGATACGGGCGGTGCTTTTTCATGACAAGTTGGGAGCACGGGTTCCATATCTTGATTGTTAATTCCTGAATGTGCCATGATAAGAACGAGAGGGTTTCCTAGGGAAATAGTCCCTACGATCCCGCCAGGTTCTATGACTTCTCATGACTAGTTGAGGGCACGGAAGAAGGTTGACAAGTACCTTGTAGTTCGTGTTGGCTTTTGAGTGTGGTCTGGTACGCCGGCAATAGTCACCAGTCATGTAGTATTATGACAGGAACAGGATGAGTACAAATAGTAGAATTCATAACGTGGGTTCAAATCCCTATATGGAGAAAACGGCTTGAGATGGGGCGTATGTAGTATGGGATGCATACTGTTCCGGAGACTCGCTTGCATTAGAATAGGAGCATCCTAGATAAGTTGACATTGCATTAGATTCTATTCATTGCACTCACGAACACTTAAACTACACCGACATATCTTACCATGTTTTATATGTTTGTTTTTGGAGATTCGCTGCTATATGATCAGCCCGTAAGCGTCAGTGAATACTGACGTCCCCACTTCAATAGGTACTGCAGTGTAGAAGTACAGGTATTGGATCGTAGTCGTGGATACAAGATCACCCAACCGGGAGGACTCCAGTCAAGGCATGGTTTACAAATGAAGTGTCTGATATTGTCATCTTTCATTCTTATATACTCTGATGTAATGTGGAATCAATGGAAACACTCGGTCTGTAATATTGTAGTAGTAAAAAGTTTTAAAATTTTCCACAGATCTATGTATTGTGACTAATTGAATGTAAAGGTCCTGGCTCATGTCTCGAATCCTCCATATAGGAAGTTCGGGGCGTTACAAATGGTATCAGAGCCGACTTCAATTTATAGTCCAACATAGAAGGGAAATAGACTTAGAAGACTGGTGGGAGTTAGGTTTCTTTTAGCTTGTTGTAGATAATTATAATTCATATTGTTGTTCTTCAACTTATGTTTTATGATATTTCTATATCTATGCTAATTCCCGTGTCCACTCCTTGTTGGATGGCAAGTGGAGCTTTTCCCCTAGGGAATGGATGGGCACACGGAGTCGCAATTGAGGTGGACTCGGACTTAGAGCCCATCTCAGAGGGGGACGAGTCACCGGTTGTGGCTGGATTGGCCAATGGGGCCCCCGTAGCTGCCGCACCAGGGGCTGCCCCTGTAGGGGACCAGATCCCAGTATACCCACCCCTGCCACTTCCCCAGCTTACCCTAGAAGAGCAGGCCCTTGAGCAGGTCTTTTACGATATCTCGACATTCAGCTGGGAGCATGTTTGTCTCGAGCACAGGATGGACTCTTGTGAGTTTGTGGCCTACAACCATGAAAAGGAAGTGGCGAAGTTATGGAGCGCCAAGATGAGGGCCAACCGCAGGATGGTGATCCTGAAGCGCAGCCACCGTGTACAGTTTGCGTGCCTAGAGCACAAATGCACGGAGCTTCAGGCGCAAATCATGCAGTTACAAGAACGGCTAGCACCACCGCCTACTGGAGGGAACCCAACAGAGGACACTGGTAGTACCAACTAGGCAGTCAGATGTCCGTAGGTTATTTTTGTAGTTATGACATTTTGCTTCCCACTTATATATAAGTGTAAGGAAGATAATGCATGTGTGTGATACGAAGTTATGATGAAATGAAGTTTAGCTGTATGTTTTCTACAAGTCTTATGTGTATGGTGAGATGATTGGATGTTATTTTGCGATATTACAATATGATGCTATGTGTATTCTATTATTCTTTTCCACCAGATGTCTCGCAGAACAAATAGCGGTTGGGGCGACCGAAACGAAGGAGAGGGCAGTGGAGGAAATGGCGCAGGGCTGGATATAGGGGCAGAATTCGCTCGTATGTACCAGGCGCTTGGAGACCTAGCTGAGGCAAGTAGAAATAATGTGCAACACCAAGGGGCACCCGGAGGTAATCAGGGAGCAGCAGCTACCGACCCCATTAAGATGGTCGAATCATTCCGGAGGATGAGGCCACCTATTTTTGAGGGAAAAGCAGACCCGACAGCGGCTGATGACTGGATTCGTCAAGTCGAGACCGTGTTCGAGGTGATGATAACACCCAATGACAGCAAAGTCAGGTTGGCAAGCATTCTACTGGAAAAAGACGCCGGAGTCTGGTGGCAATCGGTAAAGAGAGGCATGGGCGAAGGACCCATTACTTGGGAAGATTTCCTTGCTGAATTCAGGGTGCACTACTTTCCATTAGATGTGCAGGAGGACAAGGCTATGGAGTTCCTAACCTTGAAGCAGGGAAGCTTGACAGTTCGTGAATACGAGACCAAGTTCACGCAACTATCCCGATATGCTCCAGAGATGGTAGGAGATGAGGTCAAGAAGGCCAAGAGATTCGAGCAAGGGCTCCGACCTGCACTCAGAACGAAGATGGTACCGTTTTGCATTTGGAGGTTCGAGAAATTAGTCCGTCGTGCGGCAACGACAGAACTGGACATGAACCGAGGGCCAGAACGGCAAGAGAACATGGGGAAATGGAATGAGGGGAAGAGGTCTGCACCAGCATCCGGGCTCGAGAACCAAGGACGAAAGCAGAAGATTCAGAAACCAGACGGCAAACTTGGAGCTGCCAAGCCAGGAAGTTGTTTCCTGTGTGGAGAGCAAGGTCATTTTATGAGCCAGTGCCCAAGGAAGGACCCTCAGATGGATACCCGTGTTTGTTACAATTGTTGGAAGATTGGTCATATCCGACCAGACTGTCCCCAGTTTCAGAGGAATACCAACAGATCAGCCCCAGAAGTGAACCACAAGGGAAAGGAGCCGCTTCGCAATGGACGAATGTTCGCACTTACAAAGGATGATGCCAACGAAGGCGAGGAATTCATCCCCGGTGTGCAAAGATGGGGGGACAACTAGGTTTGAAGTTGCTTTTGAAATTTCGTTTTGGACTTTAAGTAATATATGATGTAACACCTTTTGTAACCAAAATGGATTTATATATATATGGAATCCGTGAATCTGTTTTGTTCAAAGCATGGTTCATCATATTCCTTGTCTAAATTAAGATTTTCATGAGTTAAGAGGTGTGCGAGAGGTGACTCTAGATTTGGTTTGTTTAAATACACCGTCTGGAGCATCAGCCTTGAGAAAATTATAGGAGAAGACCCTGGAAGTCTGAACTAGCATTCGTGGGCCACATCCTATTCTAAGGAGGGAGTGGCTACAAAACTGCAAACATTGAGATAATTGAAGAATTGGACTCACCCAAAGACCGTGGAGGAAGCCACTTGGGAGCTAGAGAGCCATATAAACTTCTTTCCCCGCGTCATTTAGTGTATAAATGTTTGTTTGTATTCCTGACTTAATGTAGTTCTGAGGACAGAACTATTCTAAGGAGGGAGTATTGTAATATCCCGGACGGATATTATATTGTATAAATTATTATTTTTAAAGCAAAATATTTTAAATGGAAATTTCTTGGTTTTGCACATGAAAAGTTACCTGGACCTATATACTGGTAAGTATATACAGGTATTGTATCAGTTTTGTGCACTTGTACAAAATCCTGAAAAACGCATTTTTGAGAAAAATGTCTGGAAAATCCCGGGCAGACACTGAAAATTATTATTTTATTATTATTTTACTTTTATTACCCAAAATGAAATATTTTTGGTAGATATCACCCGGTTTTGTTGATGAACGTTATCTGTGTGTATATACCAGTCTGTATACATCTGTATTGTATCAAATTGGTACTGGAATCTTTCGGACTGATAATAAAATTTATTTTATTATTATTTTCAGAATTAAATTATTTTTGTACAGATTGTTCGTTTTCATGAATGAAAAATATCTGTATAATCAGATACACGTACGAAATCGAACTGTGTCGATTTCGGGCGTTTAAACAAATCATGTAGTATGTGATTTTGGTAAATTATATTTTTATTTTAGATCCATCATGATGAGATGGAGGGCTAGGATGGATTAGGACTTGATTGTAAAGATTATTGCAAAAGAAACATGAATTGTTTCTAACCATAAGAGTTGGACAAGTGGCACTCTTTCTACCCACACAACCCTTCACCCATCTCTTATAATAAACCCCCCCCCCCCCCCCTCTCCACTCCTTGGCCGGCCTCCCCTCCCTTTCCCATCTCCATTCTCATTTTTCTTCATTCTTCTCCATCTCTTTCTCATCTCATTCTCCATCTTTTTCTACTTCTACTTCAAACTAGTTTTAATTTTTAGAAGAAAAAAAAAAGGGAAAGAAAAGAAAAGAGAGAAGGGGAGATTTAAATGGGTTCTATTTCATGGAATTCTTGAAGAGTTCTCCATAGAAGCAAGGAAGGAGATGGTTTGCTAGCTAGTCCTTCCTGTAATACCCTGATTTTTCAATTAATGAAAAATTATTTATTTTGCACGTGTTGTGCACGTGCAATATTTTGTTGGATTATTTTATCATGATGTGTATGTTTAAATATAATTTTCTCAAATTATTTTAGTACAAAAGCCCTTCTTTAAAAGCCTTATTTGATTTAACTAAAAAGCCTTTTCTTAAAAAGCCCAAAAGCATTTTTATTTTAATTATTTTTATAAAATTATTTTGGCCCAAAAAGAAAGCCCATGAATTAAGTTATTTTTAATTAAACTTGTCATGTAGAAGACTTTTTTTAAACAAATTATTTTTATACAATTTTAGAATGTACAAAATTTGGCCTAGTTGCATGCACGTGCACTACACGTACACGTGCATTGCACACTCTATGTGAGGCCGGTAGCATTCTTTTGGAGGGAAAGTTGAATTTTTGGTGTGGAGAACATGGGGGTAGTTTCAAGGAGGTGGGTTGTTTTTCTAACTCCTACTTGAATCTAAGCCCTTCATTTTGCAACCACCAAGATGATCTTAGCCCTCCATTCCCCTCATTTTTTAGTATAAATACCTCCTTTCTCATGGCTAATTTTTCATATGCAAAGTGTAATTTCTAAAGCTAATAGTATTATAATTGGGAGTTATAAAAGATAAGAGAGTGTGTGGTTCTTTGGTTGCTTGGAGCTTTCGGCCAAGGAGGAGAAGCATTCGGCTAGGGTAGCTTTCGGCCAAGGGGAGAAGCATTCGGCTAGGGCTTGGGAGCTTGGAGTGGTGCACTCTTTAGCTAGGAGGAGGTGTTCTCATCTACTAGGACTTATTGCTTTTGTGTTCTCTCCAATTAAGGTGGGTAAAACAATTCATGTTTCTAATATAGGGTTCATGCTAATATATTGATAACACTATACATGGAAAATACTAATAAGAGACCACTCTAATTAAAAAGTTAGTATGTGAATGGCTTAGAATGATGTGATTAATTGTGTATGTGAAATGCTTGCATGAAATTATACCATATGAAGCACTTTCTATGATTATTTAGTTTAATTGAATAATGATGCAATGTGATTAGCATGATGTGTGAAAATCTTTATTAATTACTTGCAAATTGTGTGGTTGAAACATGACAATTGATAGAGATATTAACACTATGGAATTTGAGTAGAAAAGTATATTGAATGCTTGGAATTCATGTGTAGAAGTGGCATAAATGAACCAAAGAATTGCTTGTTGTCATTAAATTAGAAATGTACCAAACTTAGTAATTTTTGAGTTTCACCTATTCATGTGCTATATGAATTCTTTTGCTAGTATGAGTATGGGAAAATCCAAAGTTGTATTGTGTTGTGAATGTAGATTAATAACCAGTAAATTATCATGGAAAATTTTGGGATAAAAGAGAGATTAGAAGATCAATCGATTCTTTTCAATGTCGAAAATAAAAGATTTGCTAGTTTTAATTAAAATTATTAATTTGGGTGGAGAAAATTATGTTTTTAGTACAAAAATTTATTTTACACTTGCTGTTTTGAAGATGGAATAAAGAAGATTAAATCTGGAGTTTTTCAGTGGTTTATATAAAGGCAATATGAATCAAATTGTTTTGAACATCGAATTGATTTCTAAAAACAGTGTGAATATGAGTCTAATGGGTTTTAACCCATACTGTGACAACCTGAGCCAGTGGCTCAGGCGGTCGGTGACTCAGTTCGGTTTCCCTGAGCGGTGCGGTTCGAAACCCGACCTCACCATCTTTTTAATTGACTGTGTATATATATATATGACAGCGAACCGAAAGCACTTATACCTAATTCACCCTCTTCTAATCGCTAGCACCGATTGGCCTATCGGCGGGTGCTCTGGCCTTCTTCTCTACTGTGCTGGGTTCGAATCCTTCCCCTAGCACTTAGGGAAAAATATTTTTTTTGTGAGATTTTGATGTCCAAAAAATGTGAGAAAAATAGGGTAATTTTCATAAAAATACAAGGAATTTTATGGGATTGGTTTGGGTATTATTTGAAGAAAATATAATATAGTTTGTGAACAAATGGTATAGTAAAGCTATGGTTCTAAAATACATACTTATGGAAATTTTCTCTTTATAAAGATATATTGAAATGAATTTATTAGAAAGTATTTGACACAAAAGAGTTTGTGGTGTGACATGATATTATAAATTTTTACTTGAAGATATTGTGCAAAATATGAAGTATGAGTGTATAATTATAAGTGCATGAGTCCATTGTATGATGATGGAATTTAGAAACTTTGTTGATGAAATTGTTGGCCTTGAATATGAATTTTGAGTTATAAGTATTCACTATGGACTTGTGAACAAAGAGAAATCATGAATAAGAAAGAGTATGAAATTGTGTCATGAAAGTGGTTATGACTTAAAGATTGTGAAATGAAATTTGAAATAGAGTAGCTAAGTCTCCCCGGCATTGAGAAAAATGAATTGAATTGAAATTAGACCAAGGTTGGTCATGTTGAAATAAATGAATAAGTCCGGTTGATGGAGAGGCTAACTCTAGTGATTATTTTGTTCATGATTTTTAAATAAAACTAAGGACTAGTACATAGTGGAGATGTGATGAAAGTAGAAGAAAAACACGAGTATGAGGGCCAACGGATAGCGGTGTGAGAGCGATTCACAGGTTGCCTGCTTGATGCGTCAAGACAGTGCGTGGGCGCTACTCCGGAATTATCGTCCCGGTGGCGACGCTCGTGGGATGTTCGAGTGGCTATGGGTAGTGCCATTGTTCCATGGCGGAGGCTGAATTGTCCATAGGTTGCCTGCTCGATGCGTCGTGACAGTGCGTGGGATTCCCCTCCAGGCTGCCTGGACATGGGCTCATAGATCATAGGACATCTAAGACACTACCGTAGTTACAGTAGTAGTTTAAGACATAACGGGGGATTGAACCCTAACAAGATGAAGAACGAATAAGGGCTTGCCCTCGGACCTATGTAGTATGGGATGCATAGAATCCGAACAAGTGCGCATTAGTGTCATGTAACATAATTAACTGCATTAAGGACTAAGTGCACAATCACAACACGACATCAATAGGGTAGTCCCTTTAGTTTGAAATATGACAAGTTTGTGTTTGCTAAATATGAAATGTTAAGTTATACTATTTTCGGCAAGCGAGGACGGCCGTGTATAATGATCGTCGGTTGAATAAACTGACGTACCCACAGTCTAACATGCAGGTAAATGTCATGCTAAAGATTAAAGAAGATTTGGATGCTTAAAGATTTTATCAAGCTGTCATGCTTGTATTCAATTGTTGTATTTTACTTCCGCTGTGCAAAAGAAAGATGTAAATTTGATATAATCTCTGATGTATGATGAAAAGTTTTAATTTCCCTGTAAAAGTGTACTAAGAAAGTGAAAAGATCCTGTAGAACATCTCGAATTCAGTGTATTTGGGATTCGGGGCGTTACAGAGTGGTATCAGAGCCACGCTTTCTACACTTTCACACTTGTACAAATTTATAGGGAACGACACCCTAGAAGTGGACATTAGAGTGTGTGTTTGAATCTAGAGATTTAAATGTAAGTGACTTACATTTGTGTTGCTCTAAGATTTATGACTTCTCCTCTCTATTTCTAAGATGGCTGATCACTTCGACCCTGCTGGAGGCGACGACTGGCACATCATTGAGGAAGAGTACCATCCTGGACAGGCTGATTCCAAGGACGAGTACTACCCTGGACAAGCTGATTCTGATGATGAGGAGTACCCTGAATCCCGAGAGATCACCCCACCTCCGGATTCATCTGATGATTCTTCTTCCGACGAAGAGGAAGTACCAGTTCCCAGTGGTCTTGTGACTTCTCTTCAGAGGCAAGTGGAAACCCTGAAGGAGAGAGTTGGATTGTTGGAGGCTCAGCTGGAGAAGCGGAAGGCCGACTATTCTGTTCTTAGCCATCGGATTTGGGAACTTGAGAAGAAAAAGAACCTAACTGATGTGCTGAAGGATGAGGTTGATGAACTGCGGGAAGAACTTCGAGCAGCGAAGAGGACCCGTAGGAGTTAGAGTGTTGTAGCTTCTGTTTCTTTCCGTTCTGATGTCAAAAATGTTTTCAATTCGAATGTATAAAGTTTGGAATTCAATGAAATGGAAATATTGACTTGAAAATTCATGTCTTATACTTCGAATTTGATGGACCTTTTACATCAGAATATGGAATTAAAGCTGTCGTATTGTTTGATACTGGATCCTCTCATACTTTTGTGTCTCCAAAGTTTGCTAAAGTGTTGGGAGTGGAACCGAAGATTTTCCCAGGCAAGATCTTATCAGTAGCTACTCCGTCAGGGGAAACTTTAACCACTGATCGGTATTATGCTGATTGCGAGATTGTGATTGGGAATAGAATCTTTGGCATTGATCTGATCGAGCTGACTATCTTGGGAGTCGATGTTATCATTGGCATTGACTGGATGTCGGTGTACAGTGCGAGCATCGAGTGTAAGGCCAAGACGGTGACAGTGAAGGCTCCAGGTGGACCTGAAGTCATGTTCCAAGGGAAGCGGAAGTGTTCTAAGCTGGTGGCTACTATCCGCAAGGAAGAGACTCCTGTGGAAGTGCAAGGGATTCCTGTGGTTCGGGACTATCCAACTGTGTTCTTGGAAGATTTTCCTGGGTTACCTCCGCATCGTGATGTAGAGTTCAGCATCACTGTTCAACCGGGAAGTGCACCCATTTCTAACGCACCTTATAGGATGGCTCCAGTGGAACAGGATGAGGTGAAACGGCAGATTGAGGAACTGTTGGGAAAAGGCTTTATTCAACCTAGTGCGTCACCTTGGGGAGCACCAGTGCTTTTGGTAAAGAAGAAGGATGGATCGATGAGGATGTGCATCGATTACCGGGAGCTGAATAAGGTCACTGTTCAGAATAAGTATCCGATTCCTCGAATTGATGACTTGTTCGATCGTCTACAAGGAGCAGCTGTATTCTCCAAAATTGATCTTCGATCAGGTTACCACCAAGTTCGAGTGAAAGCTGAAGATGTGCATAAGACTGCATTTAGAACTCGGCATGGGCATTACGAATTCTTAGTTATGCCATTCGGAGTGACGAATGCACCTGCAATCTTCATGGACTTGATGAACAGAGTTCTGTGGCCGTTTATTGATTCTTTCGTCGTGGTGTTTATCGACGATATTCTCGTGTACTCCAAGTCTGAGGAGGAGCACACTGAGCATCTGGCAGCTGTTTTGCAGAAGTTGGAAGAGCAGCAGTTGTATGCCAAGTTATCCAAGTGTGATTTCTGGAAATCTGAAGTGGCATTCCTGGGTCACATCCTTTCTAAGGAGGGAGTGGCAACTGATCCTCAGAAGATAGAGGCAGTGAGAGATTGGGCCAGGCCTACTACAGTGAAGGAAGTCAGAAGTTTCCTTGGGATGACTGGATATTATCGGAGATTCATTCAAGGTTATGCTCAGATAGCTGTACCGCTTACAGGGCTGACCAAGAAGAATGTGAGCTTCAAGTGGACCGAGCAATGTGAGGCGAGTTTTCAGGAGTTGAAAGATAGACTGACTACTGCACCTATTTTGGCTTTGCCTAGAGCTGGTGTCGAGTATGATGTTTATAGCGATGCTTCACATCGGGGGCTTGGTTGTGTCTTAATGCAAGAAGGAAGAGTAATCGCTTATGGGTCTAGGCAACTACGACCGCATGAGAAAAACTATCCGACTCATGATCTAGAGTTGGCTGCGATTATTTTTGCTTTGAAGCAGTGGAGGCACTACGTGTACGGTGAGAAGTTGAATATGTACACGGACCACAAGAGCTTGAAGTATATATATCAGCAGAGGGATCTCAATCTAAGGCAGCGGAGATGGTTGGAAGTGCTCGAGGATATGCGACCTGAGATCAAGTATCATCCCGGAAAGGCTAATGTTGTTGCTGATGCACTTAGCCGCAAGAGCAGTTTGGCCTGTTTGATTACGACTCAGAGGCATCTGATTGAGGAGCTGGACCGAGCTGGTATTGAGGTTGTCTTGCAAGGATTGGGAGCATCTTTGACTCAGTTGAGGCTTCAGCCTACTTTGAATGCCAGGATCATTGCAAGTCAGGAAGTTGATGCTGATATTCTGGAGATGAAGGAGCAGGTTGGTGCTGGCAGGTTGCCCGGATTTCAAACCAGGGATGGAGTGCTGTGGTTCGGAGACAGGCTGTGCGTTCCAAATCAGGCGGACCTGAAAGAAAGTATTCTTCAGGAGGCGCATGCTACTCTTTTGTCGGTACATCCTGGGAGTACTAAGATGTACAAAGACATCAAGCAGCATTTCTGGTGGTCAGGTTTGAAGCGGGATGTGGCTGAATTTGTCGCGAAGTGTGAGGTTTGTCAGCAAGTTAAAGCCGAAAATCAGAGACCCGGAGGTCTATTACAGCCGTTACCTATTCCGGAATGGAAGTGGGATAACATCAGTATGGATTTCATTACGGGATTGCCTAAGAGTCCTAAAGGCAACGATGCTATTTGGGTTATAGTCGATCGACTTACCAAGTCCGCTCACTTTTTGGCGATGAAACTCACTGCTTCGATGGACAAGTTGGCTGAGATGTATGTTGGTGAGATTGTCCGACTTCATGGCGTTCCTTCGACCATTGTGTCTGATCGAGATGCGCGGTTTACTTCGCATTTCTGGAGGAGTCTTCAGGCAGCTTTGGGTACCAAGACGGATTTCAGCACTGCTTTTCATCCGCAAACCGATGGGCAGACCGAGAGAGTCAATCGTATTCTTGAGGATATGCTGCGGTGTTGCATACTAGACTTTGGAGGCAGTTGGGAAAGGCATTTACCTTTGGTGGAGTTTGCCTACAACAACAGTTTTCAGGCCAGTATTGGGATGGCGCCGTACGAAGCTCTGTATGGCAGGAAGTGCAGGACTCCTGTTTGTTGGTATGAAGTTGGGGAGCGTCAGTTGTTTGGTCCTGAGCTTGTGCAGCTGACTTCTGAGAAGATTGATCTGATCAGGAAAAGGTTGGTGGAAGCTCAGAGCAGGCAGAAAAGCTATGCAGACAACCGGAGAAGGGACCTTGAGTTTGAGGTTGGTGACTTCGTCTTCCTGAAGGTATCACCCAGCAAAGGTGTGGTTCGTTTTGGCAAAGGCGGGAAGTTAGCCCCGAGGTTTATAGGCCCGTATAAGATATTGAAAAGGATCGGGAAAACTGCTTACCGGCTTGAATTACCGGAAGAGTTGTCTCAGGTGCACAATGTCTTTCATGTGTCTATGCTGAGAGGTTATATTCCGGACCCGAGTCATCATTTGCCTGAAGTGCCGGAAGGTTTGCAGTTAGACCTGAATTACATCGAGTCTCCTGTTGAGATTGTTGATCGTCGAGAGAAAGTCTTGAGGAATAAGACGATTCCGATGGTCAAGGTAGTCTGGAGAAACCACTTGGTTGAAGAGGCTACTTGGGAATCTGAGGAGAGGATGTTGAAGGACTATCCTGAGCTTTTTGCTTGATTGTATTTTTGTATCTTTTGTTTTGTTGTGTGTGTTGTATTTTGCTTGTTCTCTCGCTCTTGATTGTAGTTCCGGGGACGGAACTATTCTAAGGAGGGAGTGCTGTAATACCCTGATTTTTCAATTAATGAAAAATTATTTATTTTGCACGTGTTGTGCACGTGCAATATTTTGTTGGATTATTTTATCATGATGTGTATGTTTAAATATAATTTTCTCAAATTATTTTAGTACAAAAGCCCTTCTTTAAAAGCCTTATTTGATTTAACTAAAAAGCCTTTTCTTAAAAAGCCCAAAAGCATTTTTATTTTAATTATTTTTATAAAATTATTTTGGCCCAAAAAGAAAGCCCATGAATTAAGTTATTTTTAATTAAACTTGTCATGTAGAAGACTTTTTTTAAACAAATTATTTTTATACAATTTTAGAATGTACAAAATTTGGCCTAGTTGCATGCACGTGCACTACACGTACACGTGCATTGCACACTCTATGTGAGGCCGGTAGCATTCTTTTGGAGGGAAAGTTGAATTTTTGGTGTGGAGAACATGGGGGTAGTTTCAAGGAGGTGGGTAGTTTTCCTAACTCCTACTTGAATCTAAGCCCTTCATTTTGCAACCACCAAGATGATCTTAGCCCTCCATTCCCCTCATTTTTTAGTATAAATACCTCCTTTCTCATGGCTAATTTTTCATATGCAAAGTGTAATTTCTAAAGCTAATAGTATTATAATTGGGAGTTATAAAAGATAAGAGAGTGTGTGGTTCTTTGGTTGCTTGGAGCTTTCGGCCAAGGAGGAGAAGCATTCGGCTAGGGTAGCTTTCGGCCAAGGGGAGAAGCATTCGGCTAGGGCTTGGGAGCTTGGAGTGGTGCACTCTTTAGCTAGGAGGAGGTGTTCTCATCTACTAGGACTTATTGCTTTTGTGTTCTCTCCAATTAAGGTGGGTAAAACAATTCATGTTTCTAATATAGGGTTCATGCTAATATATTGATAACACTATACATGGAAAATACTAATAAGAGACCACTCTAATTAAAAAGTTAGTATGTGAATGGCTTAGAATGATGTGATTAATTGTGTATGTGAAATGCTTGCATGAAATTATACCATATGAAGCACTTTCTATGATTATTTAGTTTAATTGAATAATGATGCAATGTGATTAGCATGATGTGTGAAAATCTTTATTAATTACTTGCAAATTGTGTGGTTGAAACATGACAATTGATAGAGATATTAACACTATGGAATTTGAGTAGAAAAGTATATTGAATGCTTGGAATTCATGTGTAGAAGTGGCATAAATGAACCAAAGAATTGCTTGTTGTCATTAAATTAGAAATGTACCAAACTTAGTAATTTTTGAGTTTCACCTATTCATGTGCTATATGAATTCTTTTGCTAGTATGAGTATGGGAAAATCCAAAGTTGTATTGTGTTGTGAATGTAGATTAATAACCAGTAAATTATCATGGAAAATTTTGGGATAAAAGAGAGATTAGAAGATCAATCGATTCTTTTCAATGTCGAAAATAAAAGATTTGCTAGTTTTAATTAAAATTATTAATTTGGGTGGAGAAAATTATGTTTTTAGTACAAAAATTTATTTTACACTTGCTGTTTTGAAGATGGAATAAAGAAGATTAAATCTGGAGTTTTTCAGTGGTTTATATAAAGGCAATATGAATCAAATTGTTTTGAACATCGAATTGATTTCTAAAAACAGTGTGAATATGAGTCTAATGGGTTTTAACCCATACTGTGACAACCTGAGCCAGTGGCTCAGGCGGTCGGTGACTCAGTTCGGTTTCCCTGAGCGGTGCGGTTCGAAACCCGGCCTCACCATCTTTTTAATTGACTGTGTATATATATATATGACAGCGAACCGAAAGCACTTATACCTAATTCACCCTCTTCTAATCGCTAGCACCGATTGGCCTATCGGCGGGTGCTCTGGCCTTCTTCTCTACTGTGCTGGGTTCGAATCCTTCCCCTAGCACTTAGGGAAAAATATTTTTTTTGTGAGATTTTGATGTCCAAAAAATGTGAGAAAAATAGGGTAATTTTCATAAAAATACAAGGAATTTTATGGGATTGGTTTGGGTATTATTTGAAGAAAATATAATATAGTTTGTGAACAAATGGTATAGTAAAGCTATGGTTCTAAAATACATACTTATGGAAATTTTCTCTTTATAAAGATATATTGAAATGAATTTATTAGAAAGTATTTGACACAAAAGAGTTTGTGGTGTGACATGATATTATAAATTTTTACTTGAAGATATTGTGCAAAATATGAAGTATGAGTGTATAATTATAAGTGCATGAGTCCATTGTATGATGATGGAATTTAGAAACTTTGTTGATGAAATTGTTGGCCTTGAATATGAATTTTGAGTTATAAGTATTCACAATGGACTTGTGAACAAAGAGAAATCATGAATAAGAAAGAGTATGAAATTGTGTCATGAAAGTGGTTATGACTTAAAGATTGTGAAATGAAATTTGAAATAGAGTAGCTAAGTCTCCCCGGCATTGAGAAAAATGAATTGAATTGAAATTAGACCAAGGTTGGTCATGTTGAAATAAATGAATAAGTCCGGTTGATGGAGAGGCTAACTCTAGTGATTATTTTGTTCATGATTTTTAAATAAAACTAAGGACTAGTACATAGTGGAGATGTGATGAAAGTAGAAGAAAAACACGAGTATGAGGGCCAACGGATAGCGGTGTGAGAGCGATTCACAGGTTGCCTGCTTGATGCGTCAAGACAGTGCGTGGGCGCTACTCCGGAATTATCGTCCCGGTGGCGACGCTCGTGGGATGTTCGAGTGGCTATGGGTGGTGCCATTGTTCCATGGCGGAGGCTGAATTGTCCATAGGTTGCCTGC
Source organism: Hemerocallis citrina (assembly GCA_017893485.1). Lineage (NCBI taxonomy): Eukaryota > Viridiplantae > Streptophyta > Magnoliopsida > Asparagales > Asphodelaceae > Hemerocallis > Hemerocallis citrina. The sequence goes on from CM030360.1 coordinate 294,070,553, forward strand.
TCGATGCGTCGTGACAGTGCGTGGGATTCCCCTCCAGGCTGCCTGGACATGGGCTCATAGATCATAGGACATCTAAGACACTACCGTAGTTACAGTAGTAGTTTAAGACATAACGGGGGATTGAACCCTAACAAGATGAAGAACGAATAAGGGCTTGCCCTCGGACCTATGTAGTATGGGATGCATAGAATCCGAACAAGTGCGCATTAGTGTCATGTAACATAATTAACTGCATTAAGGACTAAGTGCACAATCACAACACGACATCAATAGGGTAGTCCCTTTAGTTTGAAATGTGACAAGTTTGTGTTTGCTAAATATGAAATGTTAAGTTATACTATTTTCGGCAAGCGAGGACGGCCGTGTATAATGATCGTCGGTTGAATAAACTGACGTACCCACAGTCTAACATGCAGGTAAATGTCATGCTAAAGATTAAAGAAGATTTGGATGCTTAAAGATTTTATCAAGCTATCATGCTTGTATTCAATTGTTGTATTTTACTTCCGCTGTGCAAAAGAAAGATGTAAATTTGATGTAATCTCTGATGTATGATGAAAAGTTTTAATTTTCCTGTAAAAGTGTACTAAGAAAGTGAAAAGATCCTGTAGAACATCTCGAATTCAGTGTATTTGGGATTCGGGGCGTTACACTTCCTACATAGAAAAATCAAGGTGGGGGTTTCTTTACCTTTTTGTATGTTAATTTTTGTTCTATTTTGCTTTCTACTTATGGTTATGTGTGTATATATGTTGTATGATGATTGAAACAACTTGGACTAATTATTGAGCATATAAGTAGTTATTTGGATCACAAGGATCCCATGGAAAGATTGAATGGAGGAAATTAATTTAAAACACATAAAGATTGGATCTTTAGCCTTGCTACTATTATTGTTGTTATTATGGTTAAATTTGACTACTTGGACTAAAGAAATAAGCATAAGAATGGTTGTTTATAAAAAGGGATTTCATATAAGAAAAGTTGGAAGAATGGAACTCACAAAGAACCCATAAAGATGAGACTTTGAACTTGTTATGTTTATGTTTGTTTCATTAGTTACCTTGTTAAACACAAATTAAACAACTTGGACTAACTACTATGTGCATATAAGTTAGTAAGGTGAGAATGGTTACATACCCATTTTGGGGGTTGTAGGACTTTACATGTTAATTTTAAGAGATAGTATTTCTGTTGTATGTTGTTTTCCAACCTAATAAATATCATGTCCTTACTAACTTTTGTTCATAAAAAGGTGAGTTTTCTTGATGTAGAAATTGTGGGATTGAAGGAAAGTAAGTTTATTTTGTAACTCTATAAGAGTTGATTATTGTTTATGTAGGAACTTGTAATTTGGTAAAACTAGTTCCTTGTAATAAATGGGACTAGTAATCCCTAAAATAAGTAGTTCTTGTAATATGTAAGTAAGCTTGGATAGTAGCTTCTTTTAAGAATCCATGCTTGAGTTGTAGAAAAAGAACCCATGCTTGTGATGTAGTAGGAATCCATGCTTGAGTTGTAGAAAAAGAACCCATGCTTGTGATGTAGTAGGAATCCATGCTTGAGTTGTAGAAAAAGAACCCATGCTTGTGATGTAGTAGGAATCCATGCTTAAGTTGTATTAAATCATGCTTGAGTTGTTGTCTATGTCAAAAGAGAACCCATTCATGCTATGTGACATTCTAGTTAACTTACCATGCTTGAGTTAGTATGTAGGACTACCATGCTTGAGATGTAGGAGATCATGCTTGAGTTGTTGTCCATGTCAAAAGAGAACCCATTCATGCTATGTGACATTCTAGTTAACTTATCATGCTTGAGTTAGTATGTAGGACTACCATGCTTGAGATGTAGGAGATCATGCTTGAGTTGTTGTCCATGACAAAAGAGAACCCATTCATGCTATGTGACATTCTAGTTAACTTACCATGCTTGAGTTAGTATGTAGGACTACCATGCTTGAGATGTAGGAGATCATGCTTGAGTTGTTGTCCATGACAAAAGAGAACCCATTCATGCTATGTGACGTTCTAGTTAACTTACCATGCTTGAGTTAGTAAGTAGGACTACCATGCTTGAGTTGTATTAAATCATGCTTGAGTTGTTGTCTATGTCAAAAGAGAACCCATCCATGCTATGTGACATTCTAGTTAACTTACCATGCTTGAGTTAGTAAATAGAACTACCATGCTTGAGTTGTAGTAGAACACACTGCTTGAGTTGTAGTAGATCATGCTTGAGTTAGTTGTTGTTCTATGTCAAAAGAGAACCCATTTGTATTATGTGACTCCTAGAAAACCTATCATGCTTGTGTTGTACTAAAGAACCCATTCATGCTTGTATGACATTCTAGTGTAACCTACCATGCTTGAGTTGTGTAAAGAACCCATTCATGCCTATGTGATATTCTAGCAAACCTACCATACTTGTATTGTACTAAAGAACCCATTCATGCTTATGTGACTTCTAGTAAAACCTATCATGCTTTAGTTGGTAGTAAGGGCCATGCTTGAGTTTGTGTACCATGTTTAAGTTGTAGTAGAACATCATGGTTAAGTCGCTAATGGTTCTAGTAAAGAACCCATCATGCTTGAGCTTTATTGTTCTATGTTGAAGTGAACCCACCCATGCCTATGTAATATGCTAGTGAACATTCATGCTTGTGTTGTATGTAGAAACCCATGCTTAGGATAAGTAGTTGTTTTATTGCTGTTGGTCCCATACGAAGCTCTTTGGGCTGATACATAGGTATGGTCTTAAATAAGTAGGCTATGAGTAGATCCGAGGAGATCGTGTGAAGTCTAGCTTAAGACTGGGTCAATGTTGTGGACAAATTGTCACACTCTCTAGAAGAGGGACACGTACGGTGCTTTTCATGGCGAGTTGGAAGTACAATGCAGTCTCGCTTGTTGGGTTAGAAGAGGGACACGTACGGTGCTTTTCATGACAAGTTGGAAGCATGAGTTGCGTATCTCGCTTGTTTGACCCATATGGTGCCTTTTCATGATGAGTTGAGAGTACGACTCTAGGTTGAAAGTATCTTGTAGCTCGTACGGCGCATTTGGTCTGTTAGGGTTAGTAACATTGTTAGGGTAGTAACTTGTTACTTAACCATTTTTGCCAAGGGGAGAGAGTTGGTGTTGGGGGTGATACCCTATACTCCAATATCTCCCATAGGCTGACGCTAGGTGGTGTTATCGGGATGTATTCCCCTGTCAAAGGGATACGGGCGGTGCTTTTTCATGACAAGTTGGGAGCACGGGTTCCATATCTTGATTGTTAATTCCTGAATGTGCCATGATAAGAACGAGAGGGTTTCCTAGGGAAATAGTCCCTACGATCCCGCCAGGTTCTATGACTTCTCATGACTAGTTGAGGGCACGGAAGAAGGTTGACAAGTACCTTGTAGTTCGTGTTGGCTTTTGAGTGTGGTCTGGTACGCCGGCAATAGTCACCAGTCATGTAGTATTATGACAGGAACAGGATGAGTACAAATAGTAGAATTCATAACGTGGGTTCAAATCCCTATATGGAGAAAACGGCTTGAGATGGGGCGTATGTAGTATGTGATGCATACTGTTCCGGAGACTCGCTTGCATTAGAATAGGAGCATCCTAGATAAGTTGACATTGCATTAGATTCTATTCATTGCACTCACGAACACTTAAACTACACCGACATATCTTACCATGTTTTATATGTTTGTTTTTGGAGATTCGCTGCTATATGATCAGCCCTTAAGCGTCAGTGAATACTGACGTCCCCACTTCAATAGGTACTGCAGTGTAGAAGTACAGGTATTGGATCGTAGTCGTGGATACAAGATCACCCAACCGGGAGGACTCCAGTCAAGGCATGGTTTACAAATGAAGTGTCTGATATTGTCATCTTTCATTCTTATATACTCTGATGTAATGTGGAATCAATGGAAACACTCGGTCTGTAATATTGTAGTAGTAAAAAGTTTTAAAATTTTCCACAGATCTATGTATTGTGACTAATTGAATGTAAAGGTCCTGGCTCATGTCTCGAATCCTCCATATAGGAAGTTCGGGGCGTTACAGTATAACTAGACATGAAAGAAAGTAGAACTATGTTATGTTGGAATTTTCTAAATGATTCCAGTTTACATGCATGTACATAGTCTATCTAGCATGAAAGTCGATCTAAATGGTTTGGGTTTATCAGTGAATCATTCATGTCGCCGAGATCCTATATGGCATACCATTCAATTGTCATATATGGAATTTTCAGTCACACAATGGATAAAATGAAGGATGGATCGAAGGTGATGTATATAGAACCCTGAATAGATTAATTGCTATATATACAGTAGAATTTGAGAGGAAATGCTTACGCTCCTGATGATGCATCACGTGTGTGAGGGCGTAAAGAAGGTGCATTCACACTTTAGCATACATAGTGATTTTCCTGTTTCTGTTGCGATAGAAGCACTTGATTAAGTGACGTGACATGGTTTTTAAAACTTTTTGCAGCACGGATTTTGGTTTGATCCCTTATTTTGATATTGGATTTACTCTGAATGGGGGCACCTTTCTGGATATATGCGCCTGAAGGGATGCACTGAATATGATCAATCCAAAGAGATGCGCTAGTTTGTGAATAGATGTGCTTAAATCTCTGAACACGTGTGCAGTCTGCATGTCTTTTTTAACTTAGGAGTTTATCTTTTATTGAAAAGATACAACCCTTGGGATCTAACAGATTCGATCCAAGCTGATTCATTCTCTACAAAAGAAATCAGTCTTCCCATTACAGGACATCCAATATTTATGTACTCTCTCTTTAGCCTAAGCCTATTATAGCACTATATGATTCGCTGTGTTGGTCTGGTTTCGGATTGCATAAATTAGACTGCAACCAACATGTAATAACAGAAATATCTAAGCCTAGCTATATCATTTCAGGAGTCAAATTTGCAGCATTTGGTAATTGCTACATAGTCTTGACCGTAAACATGTTAGATCAAGATAAGTAATTACGGTTAGGTTTACCTCATAGCCGCTTAAGATATTATACCATGCTTATCAGTAATTGGAATATCACATGGCACTACATCTAAACCAGTATTTAAATGAAATGAACTGGGTTTAGGGTACTGGAATTTATGCCCACTCAACCGGGTCCAACAATTAAACAGATAACACGTGCAAAGCACGTGTTGTCCCATAGAACATTATACGCAATAATATTCTATTATATTGAGAATATACCTATATATCCAACAATCTCCTCCTATTTTCTCAATATATTAGGCAATGCCCCGTTAAATCATTGGATCACAAAATAATATAGTTCATAGACTAAATCAATTATAACCCGAATAGTTCAAATGAGACTAAACCAAAATAATCAAATAGTTCAAAGAGCATATCAGAACAGAATAGTTCACAATGACTAAACCAACTAGAGAAAACCTGTTATAGTTTTAAAATCAACCAAAACAAATAAACTTCAAGAACAAAATATGAGTTTTAAGTTCATGAACACAAGAGTCTTAAACTCAACAGAACTTTTACCAAGCAAGTGACAAATTTATTATCGAGAGAAATAAACCAAACTATATCCTTGTAAACTGCTTTATGTTTACTCATCCATTTTGAGCAAATCATTATTCTGAAATCTATGTTGACAGATTCAACTTCTCCATCTTTGCTAGCTTATTGAAAATAAGAATATCAAGAGATACATCTCTAAAAATTCTATCAAATTTCATAAAGTATCTAGTTCCACTAAAGAACTTAGTACAATTCAACGATAGCTTAGCAAAATATAACGCAAACATCACAATCAAGTTTCTTTAACAAAATAAAGAATAAGAACTATTATAGTTTCTACACAAGAACTATACTATATTTCATATTGGAATGATAGAACAGTCAAATCAATTATGGTTAATTCTGAATCATCAAAATTGGAATGAAACATGAATTTATAAAAGAGATATATCACCAAAATTGGAATGATAAGACGATATTCTAAACATCGGAAACACGTCGAAAAGTTTTCACACTTTCTTATGGAATAAGAAGATGATTCTAAGTAAATTATGAAAATATATAGCACCATCAAAATTAGAATGAAATTATATATTAATAGAAATTACATAGAACTTTTCAAATTATCTAAAGCAAGTCAACTGCCTAAAATTGATGCTTCAGTTTGAACTTCTCTATGGCTCCAATTGGATTCTAAATCTCAAAACAACTTGGATGTTAAAACTTTTGACTCAATAGATTTTAACTCCATTTCCCCTACAGTTTTGATAATTAGATCACTTTCAACTCTCTTAGCAAGAGCATTAACCATACTTGTCGCAATTGCACTTTATCTATTTGTAACACCTCTGTCCCAACTCAGACAATTTATACAATTTATCAGACAAATTATTTATAGTATAGTACAACTGCCCATCACAGGCTACCTCTCAAAAGGTGGTTAACCGGATTGGTGACTCTTGATCATAGGCTATATATATATATATATATATATATATATATATATATATATATATATATATATATATATATATATATAAAATATTTTTTTAACACGGGGTGTTACAGACACCCCTTCAGAAATCAGTATCCTCGCTGAGCACGGGGCATGCACAATCTAGTGCAGGATCTACTTTCTATCCGATGTGGAGCATCTGCTTTTCTATCTGCCCGATTATTCATGATCCCGGAATCCACCACCCGATCAATCATAATTCCGGATTTAATTGAGCCACTCTCCTATCCGTCCGACTAATCATGATCCCGGAATCTACCGCCTGACTGGGTCTATAGTCCCGGAATTCACCGCCCGATTATATAGACATGCCCCACACTTGGTGTCGAAATTCGGCTCTGATACCATATGTAATGCCTCTGGCCCAACTCAGACAATTTATACATTTTATCAGACAAATTATTTATAGTATAGTACAACTGCCCACCATAGGTTGCCTCCTAAAAGGTGGTTAACCAGATTGGTGACTCTTGATCATAGACTATTATATATATATATATATATACACACACACACACCATATGTAATGCCTCTGGCCCAACTCAGACAATTTATACATTTTATCAGACAAATTATTTATAGTATAGTACAACTATCCACCATAGGTTGCCTCTTAAAAGGTGGTTAACCAGATTCGTGACTCTTGATCATAGACTATATATATATATATATATATATATATATATTTATGTAACTCCCTATTCCAGTTGTACGTATTTTATTACGTGAACTTTTGTACTTCAATTTTCAGATAAGTGCCTAATTCTACGCCTAACTCCACGACTTCTCTTCCTTGTTCTCATTTTTCCACACCTATGTTCTCATTTTTCCACACCTATACTCTCATTTTTCCTAACCTATGCTCCCATTTTTTCTACACCCCTAATTATACACATGCAGCACACTCCTATGCCTTTCTTTCTATATATATGCATGAACTCACACACATGCATAACACATCAACCTCTTATTCTTCACTTCTCCTTCTTTTCCACTGCCTTCTTCACACCCGAGAGCTCAAGAAACACCCGAGCTCCACTTTACCTTCCACCTTCGAGCCACCGACTCCGCTTCTACGATCCCGTGAACCCAAAGAACAACTCGAACTCACTCCGTCTCCTCACGCCGCGCCACCTTGTTGTTGTTGTCGCTCACCGTTACTACCGTTGCTCGCTCGCTACCGTCTTACCGCCATTCTTACCGCCGTTGTGTCGCCATCCGTTGCCGACGTTGCTCCTTCTTTCCTTAGTTAACACCATCACCGAAATCGTCACGTTATAAGGCAAGTACCTTGTACACTCTTTTTATTCTCGTACAAGCATTTTTCTTGGACTCGTGGCAAGTAGTCTAGTTATCATCATGTTTTATTGTCAAACTCCGTTCGAGTCACTGGTTCCATGCTATATCAACTCAAGAGTGAACCGTTAACACATTTCGAATCGTATTATCGAATATCGAATATTCAACCTTACTATCTCTAAAATTTCTTGACCTTGCACTAAGAATTCGACCATGTTCCCAATACTGGATTGAAGATTTTCTATATGGAAATCGTAGCCCATTGAGTCACGAATCCATAACATCTTACGGTTTCTCAATCGGATGTATAGATTGTGAGATATCGCGATTTTAGTACTGTCATGTCGTGAATTTCTGAACCTCCACGGGATTACTAACCGGTATCTTGTACTAAGAATTCAACCATGTTCCCGATACTGGATCGAAAAACTTTCTACATGAAAATCGTAGCCCTTTGAGTCTAGATATCCGAAACATATTACGGTTTCTCAATCCGATGTATAGATTGTGAGATATCGCAATTTTAGTATTGTAACTCTGAATTTTCAGAATGCGCGCAAAACATCGAAACCAGCGAAGAATGCATTTGTACGCATAACTACTGTCTCTAGAATGTATCGTGTGAATATGCGTTAGAACCGGAAGAGAGTCTACTTTCTAGAATCTCTGACGGAATTGGATTTGCTTTTCTGTAACAACGGAAAAGTGAATTTGAATGCAGATATGTCAAGTTGTCTAAAAATTCATCTCTACGTTTTTGCATATAAACCCATTACTTTTCATATTTAATGAACTGAGTGTATTATTGTTCTTATAATAATAACTTTCGTAGATATAATAGGTTGATAGAATGCATTTTATACCACTTGATAATCTATAATAACTACTCTCGATACATGTACTCGTTTTACGTCTCATGTCCATAATTACTGGCCTTGATATTTTTCTAGATTAACTGTCTTGATTACACCGTTCCACTAGTCGTACCAACTGCATGTTCATAATTAATTATAAGAGAATAACAAGCCGGGGTTATAAGGGTACGACTTAATAGTGGACAATATAGGGGAGTATACTCGGAAGGGGGCTCGTGTTTCCCGAAATAGTGATTCTTGATTCTTGATTCTTGATTACACAATTCTTGATTACATAATTCTCAATTACATGATTCATGATTACATGTCTTGATACTATCACTGGAAGACCCGAGTACATAATCCTATAGAATTCACTACTTAAGTCTAAACGTCACATGATTGATATGCACCGAACTTGTGGTATGGGACACAGGATTGCGTGTATTAGATAAGTTAATAAAATAGATAAACTTGAGATTTTCACTAAGCATGATTCTCGATTACATGACTCTTCATTACATGACTCTTGATTCTTGATCACATGATTCTCGATTACATTATTCTTCATTACATGACTCTCGATCATTGATTACATGATTATCGATTAACTGAGCCTAGGTTATCAATTGCTTATATCTTGAAGTCTAGACTATCCTGTGCTAGAATGGTGTTTCTACATGCCAACCAATTAAAAGTCCTCGCCTTAAGTGGGACTTTTGCCTTCCAGACTAGGTCGTAAACTCTAACTCTCCCATCGTTTAACCTTTTATATGCCGATTTCACCGAAAAATGCAACTTTTTTCTGCCTCCCATTTAACTTTGTCTTCATGATCATGCCCTGTTGGTTTCCATTCCTATAAGAGGCCAATAAGCTCCTGTTTTTGTTTTCTAGCTCCTTGGTTAACCTGCCTGTGAGTTTGGTCTCCATTCCTCATTCCTCCAATGTCTAGCAACCCGATCATTTTTATCAGTGGTGAATTTGTATACTTCTGGGAATCTCCTCTTTAGGTTAATAGGGCCGCACCATTTGTCCTTCCAGAAGCACGTAGTATCCTCATTTCCAAGGGAGAATGTTACCCCTTAGATGAAAATGTCTCTAGTATGAGTGACCCCTCACCAAAACCCGGACGTTGATCCCTTGTTTTTCTGTTTCTGGTGCATGCAGTCATTCTTCAAGTAAGTCGCCTTTATCAGTCTATCCCATTTTCTCTTAGTCTATACTTTGAGTTTCCACCACCATTTGTAGAGTAAGGCTTGGTTCATTAGGCAAATATTGACTACCCCCAATCCACCAAGTTCTTTTTGTCTACACACTAGGCCCCATTTGATTAATGCGTACCCTTTCCCTTCCCCCGACCCATGCCATAGAAACTGCCTTCTAAGTCTGTCAATCTTTTTGGAGATCCAAACCAGTATTTTATAAAAAGACAAAGTAAAGTGGGATAGAGCTAACCACCAAATTTAGCAAGATTAGATGTCCCCCGAAGGACAGCATTTTACCTTTTCAGCCCTCTAGTCTGCTCGCTATTTTCTCTATGAGGCCATTCCAGTCCACCCTCCTAATATTCCCGGTGCCGATCGGCAGTCCCAGGTACTTAATCGGTAGTTTTTGGACCGGGAAATTAAGAATATCGGCTACTATGTTCCCCGCTTTCCCTGTATCCCCTAAGAAGGTGATGGAGCTTTTGTGGAAATTCACTGTTAGCCCTAACCACTCTTCAAATAAGCACAGGCCCCACTTAAGGAAAGTTGCCTGCGCAATGTTGCACTGGCCGAAAATTAAAGTATCATCCGCATATTGGACGTTCATTACCTGCAGAGATACCCTTCCTCATACCAAGTCCCTTAATCAGTCCATTTTCTATGTAGGCGTGTAGCATTCTATGTAGCTCATCCCCCACCAAAGTGAACAGCAGTGGTGATAGTGGGTCTCCCTGTCTAAGTCCCCGCCTACATCTGATTTCCTTTCCCGGCGCCCCGTTGACTAGCAAATTGACCTTGGCAGTAGATAACCAAGTCTTTATCCATCCGATCCACCTGTTACCGAACCTTCTTCTCTCAAGAATCTCCAATAAGCATTTCCATTCAACCTTGTCGTATGCCTTCTCGAAGTCTAATTTTAGCATGAACCCCGCCTTCTTGCATCTCTTCGTGTCTTGAATTACTTCTTGTACTAATTCCACCCCTTCTAAAATATCCCTCCCGACAATAAAACCAGTCTGATAGTCCTCGATAATGTTCCTGATGATACTTCCCAGTCTATTAGCGAGGACCTTCGTGATGATTTTCACTAAGCAATTAATCAATCTGATTGGCCTAAAATCACTCACCTCCCTTGCCACTTGTTTTTTAGGGATCAGGCAAACATGAGCGTAGTTGAGTCTCTCCAAATTCAAACTACCGTCATAGAACGCATTCATGATATCCATAATGTCAAGTTTCACAATATCCCAAAACTGTCTGTAAAAAAATATAGGAAATCCATCTGGCCCTAGTGCCTTGTCCTGTTCAGTCCCTTACACCGCTGCCTTCACCTTATCCATTGTGAATGGTTCTTGCAGAGCCTCAACTCTCTATCGGGTATCTCCTTACAATTCCTCCCATATATTCTTATTGGACTCGCTATGTCCATCTCTGTTTGCCCGAATAATTCCTTGAACTTAACATCAACATGATTCACTATCTGTCCCTCGTCTGAAACTGAGATACCGTCGATATCCAATGAGTGGATGTAGTTTTTTCTGCATCGCATACTAGAGACCTTGTGGAAGTATTTAGTATTAGCATCCTCTTCTTTCAGCCACTTTACCCTGGAACGTTATCGCCACATAATTTCCTCTTTTATGTAGGTCTCTTGAATATCATGCCTGCACACCGTTAACCTTTGAAACTGGTTTTCATCTAGGTCCCCAACTTCTTCCTTCCTTTCCAGTTCCTCAATCTCGACTAGGATATCCTTTTTTCTTTTACAAATATTCCCTAACGTCACATTATTCCATTCTCTTAACCTTCTTCTGAGAGTAGATAGTTTTTTTGTTGAGTCTGGTGGCTGGTTCTGCTTGTCCATGCCCCTCTTCCCAGCAACTCTTCACCATTACGTGACACTCCTTATTGGTCAGCCACATTTTCTCGAACCAGAAGATTCACTGTTTTCTTCTTCCCTCTTCTTCCGTACCAATAATGATAGGGACGTGGTCCGATGTATTTTGAATACATGATGTCACGCCCGGCTTTCCAAAACTATGGAATGCAAGCACGTTGCGTCATCCATAAGCTGTTATCGATTCAACTCAACAATATAAATAGGAAGTAAATACAACCACGCATGCATAAAAGAAGTAATCACATGAATAACAACATTTGTAATTTAAGCATAAAAATAACCAACATGATAATAACCCAACATCTAGAATCAACAAAATAATATTCGGTTCAAAGCCCACATTACAAAAAATTATCAATGTTCAATTATTAAAGTTAAAAAAAAGGAAACAATAATCATTTAAACAGCGCAGCAACACAAGTCTTTCACCATTGTTAATCTTCTAGTCCATCAGGCAAATCTCCTTGATTACCTGTAAGCTGCTCATCTAAAAGAGAGAAAAATATGTCCTTAAAGCAAGTCGTGGATAACAAGAAGAGAAACAGAGAAATAATGACAATAATGGTATAACGATGAATTTAATGAACGATAAAATCAATAGTATTGAACAGTGACAAGGCGATAATAGTACAATGTGCAATAACGATGATTTATAACCATAACAATAAACAATAACAATAATGATAACACTGTTCAATGACGATGACAAAATGCAATGACAATGCGATGAAGTCTTAAGTCTATTATTCATTTTAATCCTAACTAATGCACGTACTACTACATCCCATACTACAGGTTCCATACATACAATCAATTTCTTTTAGACTAAGGTGGAAGTATCTATAGGTCATGTACTCGCACGAATGATAACAATAGTCGGCACGATAATCCTAAAACAATACACGATAATCCTAAAACAATGTACTCGCACGAATTAGGATACTGTAGTCAGTAATCCAACAATAAATCGATAGCACTAGCCGACACAATATTTTGGGAACAAAGCCCACAATTCCGAGTACAGTCACTATATTATCAACTACCCTGGTCAACCCTTAACCCCAGCTTGATTAACATTCTTTATTCAATTAACATACGATAATGCGACTAATAAGAGACACTAGAAAGATGACAACACAATCCTAAGATCATGCAATATACTCTATACAATTAAATACAACAAATTCAATATTATAGATTCAATTATATATTATTTAACATAGAAACCCAATTCTGGACAGCAGTGGGTTGTTGTACCAAAATTAGAATTCCTGTTGCTACAGGATAGAAAATGTAGATCCGTCAAAAGGTATAGAAACTAGACTCCTGTCCGGTTCCAACACATATAAATAAAATACTTAAAAGTTGTAGCATCAGGTGTCAAAACAGCAATCTACACAGGATTTTTGTTCAACCAGAATTTCTAAAACTGAGTTTATACATATGAAACAGGTCTGAAACTTTATTAATTAATTTCAGAAAAATTAGAAAATGTTCTCTAGTGTGTCTAGTATCATCATGCAAAATTTCAAGTCATAATATTACATGTAGCTTGGTTAAATTAATTGTGAATCAGAGTGTGGCAGCAGTTTATAGAATCTGGAATTGTACGACACAGCAGCAGTAAAACTGTGATATCTCACAAACCGTAACTCAGAATTCAATTCCGTAAAAAGGGTAGTAAACTAGATATCTGGGGCTACATTTCATATTCAGAAAGTTATTGATTTTGGTGACATTATCTAGGTCGAAACAGCATGGTAATGTTCAGGTCGGCGATAATTTTCAGGATGTCAACATATTCTTTTTGAATAAAATGATTAAAATGTTAAGAACGATGAGTTGGGGGTTAACAATCATAAATCACAGCAAGCTATACCTATGTGAACATAGTATTAAGATGTATAATGTCCATAATCTTACTAATCACAAATCTAACATCAATCATATAAACCATCAATATTAGTATGCAATCTACAATTGTTGTGAGATGTCATGACATGAAATACAATAATAATCCATATTCCTATATTCAATAACTAACTATATGTATGCATGTAAGATCTCTATACACTGGAGACAAGGATGGCATGAAGTCAAGACTACTACTTGGATTCGCTCGTGTAAATCCGTAGTATCTCAACGATAGATAACAATAAGCAATATACGATAATCAATTTGGATCTACTTGCAGAATTCAATAAACAATTTCGAATACGATTCAATATAATTCGAAAATGAGATGACTTGCCTTTAGGACGACGTTAGATAAATCCGTATATGTGAAGAATAACGGGATCGGAATCCCGGCGACACGGTGACGAGCAAACGATCATGACGATCACGATCGGGCACAGTCTTGATGGGGATCAAGATCGGATGATTGGATGGCTGAGATTGAAGATCAAGATCAAGATGATGATCACGATCGCGATGATTAAAAGAGATCCGACGATCGAGATCAACTAGCTTGATGATGATGATGATGATGATCAATGCAAATTCAATGGCCAAGATCAACAGATCAAGAAGCGATCATCAAGATCGTGATGATCAACGATCGGACGACTCACAACACACTTGATCAAAAATTTTAGAGGGCAGCACATGGGGCTGAGGAGGATCAAAAATTGGTTCAGGGGGGTAGGGCGATCGAGCGAAGGAGGGTGAAGGTAGGGGATGGATGAATAGTGATGGGGAGGGTTTAGGCGGCTAGGGTTACACAGCAGTGGGTAGGTTAGTGTCATGCCCCGTTTTCCTAAATACGGGATTATGAGTTCGTGACTGAGGCACAGCGAAGAATGCGAATACACCATTCATAAGCTGTACAGGTAACTCAACAACAAGATAGCAAAACAAACCACGCAGGCATGTAAAATCACAATAGGTTAACAAAAGTACATGACGTAGACCATAACATAACCAACACCTGGAAAATACATAGTAGTTACGAGTCAAACACGCCCGGAATATAATAAAGAGTAGCATGAATAAAACATGAATTCAGCAACATAAAAATAAACAAGACTAAAACACTTGATCAGTAACACCTTTGGGTAATTTTCCATTCGGGCCTGCAAGTACATTAATATAAAAAGAAGAAACAAGAAAAGGATACCCGTTAATGCAAGTCATGGGCCGCAAGTGGTACAAGCTACAGGGACAAGTACAAAAACAAGATAAGAAGCAGGAAAAAGAGCAAGGAATCAAGAATCAGGTAATATAAGAAATACAATATGTAAACAGGATCATGAACGAGACATCATGAAACAAGTAGCATGTAAACAAGTAATCAAGTAAACAAGTCAACAAGAACATATAACATGTAATTGGATCATGCAAGTGTACGTATTAATCTTATGTCTTTTATTAATTCTATCTAGGTAGCACTTCATGCATCTATACTTTTACTACATGGTTTCTACATACAATCAGTTACGCTTAGGTCTAGTAGTGGATTTTATAGATCACGTACTCAGAAAAAACATATCAATTGTATCTTGTTCGAGATACATGCAAACTTGTAACGTGAAATATATAGAGTGTAAACATGTAGCATGAAACATATAAACTTGTAATCATGTAATGGATTCTAGAGGTGGCCCCCGTAGATTCTAGTGGTGGCCCCAGTCAATCTCTGACGTGACACTTAGTTCCATATAACTTGTAATCATGGGAAACACGGCCCCCTTCGGAGTACACTTACCTATATTGTCCACTACTATGTTCTTTTCCTTAAATCCCCGGTTTGTTACTTTTATTAATTTTAATCAACAATAACAGATATCACATTTAGACTACTATCATGGGTAAAACAATCATGCACATAATCAGGTATAACCATAAGAGTACATATGTGTGTATTAATCGTGTTCATGTAATGCATGTGGCAACAAGGTATTCACGATCATATGCGAATACGGGATCGACGGATTTTGTATAGCAACAGATTTTAATTCAGCTGAAGAATACGAATTAGGGACAAAGGATATACTTGCAGTATTTTGCAAAGAAAGCTTGTACGAGAACAAACGGATTGTACAAGAGGATACTTGCCTGGGATGTAGACGATGAATCCGACAAAAGAAAAACGGGAACAGATTCCCGGCCAACGAACTCAACGAACACACGAACCAATCACGAACACACGATTACAAAATCGGACGGCTTAGATCGAAGATCAAGATGATCGGATCATATCGGACAGTCAAATTTCCCTGATGATGAAGATAATGATGAATATCATGATCGATCGATCGAACGAATGGCTGTGATCAAAGGAAGTTGATGACCATCATAATTGTGACGATCAAGAAAATATCAAATGGCTTGGATCTAATCGGATGATCAAAAGGAGATCGCCGGCCCATATCCAATCAAGCATGATGATCAAGATCCAACGGACGGCCAGAATCAAAACCAAGGGGACATGATCATGATGATCAAGATGATCACGACGATCGACAGCTCACATTCAAAGTGATCAACTCACATGATCAACAGCATGGCAATGCCATAGGGCGCACGGGTGGATGGCGGCGAAGCGAGGGTTGGCTGGCGGCGGCCAGGGGACACGGCGATGGCTGCGGACTGTAGTGGTCAAGGTTGTTGGCTGTTGCGGCGAAGGTAACACAGCACAGAGTGATGTGCTGCTGTTGTGAGGTGATGCCAGGACAGAGGCTACGTCGCCCTGGCTGTCAGTGCACTGGCTGCACGACAGGAAGCCGAGGGGGAACCAGGGGGTCAGAGCTGGCTGGCTGTGGTCTAGCGTCGAAACGGCAGGGGGCACCGCACATGGGGGTGTGCAGGCATCGCAACTAGGGGAGAGTCACAATGCTACTGCTGCTGTCGAGGTGGCTGGCGGTGCAGTCGAGACGTCGGGGTTGGCGGCCAGGAAGGACTGCTATTACCACGGTCTGGTGCTGTCGTCGGGGTCGCAGGATGGCGCGACGCTCAGGGGGAAGAGCAAGAGGAGGCTAGGGGAGGAAAAAGGAAGGAGGGCACTCGACGGAGGGAGTCACCGAGGTCAGGGGGTGAGGAGGAAGACGAAGGGGAATGGGGGTTTTCTATTCGGGTTTTTTTTATGGAACAG
Source organism: Hemerocallis citrina (assembly GCA_017893485.1). Taxonomy (NCBI): domain Eukaryota; kingdom Viridiplantae; phylum Streptophyta; class Magnoliopsida; order Asparagales; family Asphodelaceae; genus Hemerocallis; species Hemerocallis citrina. The sequence continues at coordinate 294,087,438 of CM030360.1, forward strand.
AGAGGGGGGAAAAGGAAGACGGGGAGAGAGAGAACAGGGAGAAGGGGGGGTTTTCCGTTGGGTTCTTTTTTGGAACAGATAGGGGAGAGAGGAAGACGGGGAGACAGAGAACAGGGAGAAGGGGATTTTAAATAGAATAATAATATAAAATAATAAATGTAATATAATAATGGGTATAGAATAAAGTGAGAATGTGGGGTAGTTATGAGGTGGGTGGTTATGGGGTTACGGGAGGTGAAGAGTGGGGGAATGTGAGGGAATTTGTATACAATCACATAGGTTTGAGCCTATAGAAATATATATGAGTACTGAGTTGGATTTGGGCTTGGCTTATGGGCTCAAAACAATTTAATCAGCTAGTTATAGGATTGGGTTTATGATAATTAATTAAACAATTGGGCTTGGGCTTCAAATCATTTAAATATTAAAAAAAAGTTGAATAATTAAATTATTGGGCTTCATAAATATAATCAATTAAGAAATAATAGTTTCAAGATACTAGGAGTTTAAAATACGGAAAAATATTTGAAAAAAAATACGTATTAACGAAAACAGGGGTTACAAATCCTACCCACCTTACAACAAAATTTCGTCCTCGAAATTTGCGTAGGCGGTACATAGGATAAGACAAAAGCAAACTCTTATGGAGATAACAAAATAAGGGATTCAAAGAAAATGTCAAAAGGGTGGAAACACCAGAATAAGAAAATCATAGATAAGAATGGGGTGATCTAGAATGATGTCAAAATGAAGACAATGCAAATGTATGAAAAGGAAGCAAGCGATGCAAAGAAGGAGAAGCAAATAATACAAAGGAGAAGAAGCAACAAGAGGATCCTGGGACTTGTGGGTTGTGGACCCACCACGCTTCTGCTGCACTACTCTGATGGCGATGTTCCACGCCGCAGACATGTCGTTGTAGACCACGGGATGCCAAACGACGAACCAAGTAGGAAGAAAAAGAATAAGACACTGAAATCAAAAGAATATGGATACAAAAAGAAAGAATCTATACCCAATGAAGAATCAATGAATGTGAATGAATGGAAAAGGCGAAACAACTGAAAAATGAAAGAACGGAATGTGACGGAATCAAGAGGAATCAGATAAGAGGAGTTTCCAGATTATGTTGGTTATTCATTATCCATGTGATCAACGTGGTACACATGTTGAGTTAACCTGGCTGAGTCAAGTTTGTCTAATGTATTAGTCAAACTAACACATTAGCCAAATCTGAGTACTGATACCACTAAAAACCCTGTCACACCCCGCTTTCCTAAATACGGGAATACGAGTCCGTGAATGAGGCCCAGCGAATTATGCGAATACACCATTCATAAGTTGTACAGATAACTCAACAACAAGATAGCAAAACAAACCACGCAGGCATGTAAAATCACAATAGGATAACAAAAGTACATGACGTAGACCATAACATAACCAACAGTTGGAAAATACAAAGTAGTTACGGGTCAAACACGCCTGAAATACAATAAAGAGTAGCATGAATAAAACATGAATTCAGCAACATGAAAATAAACAAGACTAAAATACTTGATCAGCAACACCTTCGGGTAATTCTCCATTCAGACCTGCAAGTACAATAATACAAAAAGAAGAAACAAGAAAAAGATACCCGTTAATGCAAGTCACGGGCCGCAAGTGGTACAAGCTACGGGGACAAGTACAAAAACAAAACAAGAAACAGGAAAAAGAGCAAGGAATCAAGAATCATGAAATAGAAGAAATACAATATGTAAACAGGATCATGAACGAGACATCATGAAACAAGTGGCATGTAAATAAGTTATCAAGTAAACAAGTCAACAAGAACATATAACATATAATTGGATCATGCAAGTGCACGTGTTAATCTTATGTCTTTTATTAATTCTATCTAGGTAGCATTTTGTACATCCATACTTATACTATATGGTTGCTACATACAATCAGTTATGCTTAGGCCTAGTGGTGGATTTTATAGGTTACGTACTCGGGAAAAACATATCAATTGTATCTTGTTCGAGATACGTGCAAACTTGTAACGTGAAACATATAGAGTGTAAACATGTAGCAACATATAAACTTTAATCATGTAATGGATTCTAGAGGTGGCCCCCGTAGATTCTAGAGGTGGCTCCCGTCTACCTCTGACGTGGCACTTAGTTCTATATAACTTGTAATCATGGAAAACACGGGCCCCCTTCCGAGTACACTTACCTATATTATCCACTACATGGTCTTTCCTTTAAATCCCGGCTTGTTACTTTTATTAATTTTAATCAACAATAACAGATATCACATTTAGACTACTATCACTGGTAAAATAATCATGCACATAATCAGGTATAACCCTAAGAGTACATATGTGTGTATTAATCGTGTTCATGTAATGCATGTGGCAACAAGGTATTCATGATCATATGCGAATACTGGATCGACGGATTTTATATAGCAACAGATTTTAATTCGACCGAAGAATATGAATTAGAGACAAAGGATATACCTTGCGATATTTTGCAAAGAAAGCTTGTACGAGAACAAACGAATTGTACAAGAGGATACTTGCCTGGGGTGTAGACGATGAATCCGACAAAAGAATAACAGAAACGGATTCTCGGTCAACAAACTAAACGAACACACGAACCAATCACGAACACACGATTATAAAATCGGACGGCTGAGATCAAAGATCAAGATCAAGATGATCGGATCAGATCGGACGGTCATATTTCCCAGATGATGAAGATAATGATGAAGATCAAGATCGATCGATCGAACGGCTGTGATCAAAGGAAGTTGATGATCATCATGATCGTGACGATCAAGAAGATATTGGATGGCTATGATCCAATCAAGCATGATGATCAAGATCCAACGGACAGCCAGAATAAAAACCAAGGAGACATGATCATGATGATCAAGATGATCACAATGATCAACGGCTCACATTCAAAGTGATCAACTCACATGATCAACAGCATGGCAATGGAACAAGGCGCACGGGTGGACGGTGGCAATGCAAGGGCTGGGTGGCGGTGGCCAGGGGACATGGCGACGGCTGCGAAGTGCAGTGGTCAAGGTTGTTGGCTGCTGCGGCGAAGGTAACATAGCACAGAGTGTTGTGCTGCTGTTGCGAGGCGACACCGGGACGGAGACTACGTTGCCCTGGCTGTCGGCGCACTGGCTGCACGACAGGAGGCCGAGGGGGTAACCAGGGGGTCGAAGCTAGCTGGCTGCGGTCTAGCATCGAAATGGTAGGGGACACCGCACATGGGGGTTTGCCGGCATCACGACAGGGGAGAGTCGCAATGCTACTGTTGCTGTCGAGACGTCGTGGTTGGCGGCCAGGAGGGACTGCTGTTGCCATGGTTGGGTGCTATCGTCGGGGTCGCAGGATGGCGCGACGCTCAGGGGGAGGAGCAGGAGGAGGCTAGGGTGAGGAAAAGGGAAGGAGGGCACTTGACGGAGGGAGTCGCAGAGGTCGGGGGTGAGGAGGAAGACGAAGGGTAATGGGGGTTTTCTGCTGGTTTTTTTTTTTGGGAACAGAGAGGGGGAGAGAGGAAGACGGGGAGAGAGAGAACAGGGAGAAGGGGGTTTTAAATAGAATAATAATATAAAATAATAAATGTAATATAATAATGGGTATAGAATAAAGTGAGAACGTGGGGTGGTTATGAGGTGGGGGGTTATGGGGTTACGGGAGGTGAAGAGTAGGGGAATGTGAGGGGATTTGTATACAATCACATAGGTTTGAGCCTATAAAAATATATATGAGTACTAGGTTGGATTTGGGCTTGGTTTATGGGCTCAAAACAATTTAATCAACTAGTTATAGGATTGGGCTTATGATAATTAGTTAAACAATTGGGCTTGGGCTTCAAATCATTTAAATATAAAAAAAAGTTGAATAATTAAATTATTGGGCTTCATAAATATAATCAATTAAGAAATAATAGTTACAAGATACTAGGAGTTTAAAATACGGAAAAATATTTTTAAAAAATACGTATTAAGAAAAACAGGGGTTACAGTTAGGGTTAGGGTGTATGGTATTTATAGTATAAGGTTATTGGTTATTGGATAATGGGTTATTAGGAATGAAATCCAATAAGAGATAGGCTTATAGGGTATTAAGTTTTTGGTTTAAATCCATTAGGGAGATAGAAGAACCAATAAAAATATAATTTATAATAAAATGTAATTTGCATTAAAATATAGAATTTTTTTTGAAATACTACAAATACAATTAACAATATAATTAGATTTTTACTTTATCAATCAAGGGTAATAATAATAATAACAATAATAACAATAATCATAATAATAATAATAAAATAACGATAACAGTAATAATAATAATACTGATAACAATAATAATAATAACAACATAAATAGGGTTTGTATTACAATATGAAAATCATAGTGAATAGTTATAAATAAAATTATTGATTAAAAATAAACTTTAATAGGAGATCCGACAATACATTTTAAGAAAAGAATTTGAAAGCGAGAAAATAATTTACAAAAATTTAAAATACCAAAAATACACAAAAAATACAGAATTGGGGAAACAAGGGTTACACATGACCTTGCCATTGCCAGGGGGAATTTCGTTTCCCAGTCTGTAGAAACTAGAATCATGTCTAGCTTAGCAAGGATCGGCTCCCTACGTCGGTTGGACCATGTAAACCTCCGGTCATTAATTAGGATGTCGATCAACCTCAAGCTTGATATCACCAGATTGAATTTCCTCATATCGTGCCCATTGCATAGTCCTCCACTCCTCTCATAAGTGTGCCTGGCGATATTGAAGTCCCCCCCCCCCCACTACCCAAGGTAAACTCCATCTTCCCCTGATGTGTAGTAGCCCATCCCAAAACTCTTGCCTGAGGTTCCTCTCATTTGGGCCATACACCACCGTGATGGTTGCTGCCACCCGTCCTACCTTCTTTGAACCACAACCGAAACAGTGTAGTTCTCCACCCAGTCATCCAGTAAATCAAATTTACTGGTATTGATCCCCACCATGACCCCCCCTGACGCACCTATAGCGTCCCTTGCCCTCCATTCCTTGATATGGTCTAACTTTATACCCATGAAAACTAAGTCAGTTGGTTGAGCTAATTTAGTCTCTTCCAAACATACAATGTTGATATTGTTATTCCTAATAACCTCCCCTACCATTCTACTCTTGGCCGCTTTGCCAAGCCCTCTAACATTCCAGAATATGGTGTTACACATAAACACTATCGTTACCCCCTTCTACCTGCAAAGTTGAATCCAACTCTACCAGGTTTCGGGACACACAATCCACGTTCCCCCCCCCCCCTCTTATAAAACCCTTTGAACATTAGCAATATTAACCAATTCCTTACCCCAAATAACGACAATAATATTGGTGTGTGCATTATGATGCAAATTTAAACCATAGACGTGGGCAAGCTGAATTAACTAGTAGTCAGGGATAGAACCAAATATAGAGAAATTCGAGTTTGTACCTGTGATGTTTTCATAGCCTTTTTTTTCCACCCTTTGGTAAATCTCTTTGACGGTCATTGGCTTGTCCCCTTTCCTACACTGTCTTACGCTGCGTCTATACCCCTCCTTTACCTTTACCAGTTTTTTCTTCTTACCAGTTTCAACCACCGTTGTATCCTAACCTATGCTTAGGATCTCTCTCTCTCTTCTCCCAAGTGAGGCTCCTCGGACTTGTTAGATTCAGTATCTGACTCTGAGGATTCCTCTGATTTCTGCTTTTTAGTCGTATCCCAGTTGCCCGACATAGCCTTCATCCTCTTTTTAACTTCGCGTTGAACTCTTTTTTTGACCTCCTGTTTGAGTAGCTCTTCAATCTGTGTCCCCTCCTCCTCGTTTGTATCCTCAACTTGATTCAATGAAGCGACCTTCTTATAATTCTGAGCCTTGCAATCTTTAATAGCCGGCCTAGACGATTCTTTTATCAACTTAAGCCTTGCCTCATTGCCCTGCCCTAGGCCCAAACCCGATTCACGATGGCCCACACCCACATCGCTCTCATCGAAATTCTCAGTTCCCATCTTCGTGCCCTGATCTCCCCTCTCGAGTAATGCAAGTGATGTCCAACAGCTGTCGTACCCAAACTGTTTCGAAATGACTCCCTTTTCCCCTGCGATGGGACCCGCCTGACGCTCCACATCACCACTCTCACTACTTTTTACCTTGGGCCCCACAACTACAACTGTGTTACGCAATTCAGCCAGGAAAAAGGGAGTAGGTGCTGCTGAGCTGGCCCCCTTTTCCGTCATTTCAAACTGTGCTATGCCAGCTGGCTAGTGACATGTTTGTTGCACCAATTTTGTACTTTTACCGAAGGAAAAATCCCTCGCCGTTAGATCTTCTCCCCCTTCGGTCCCCCTGATGATGAGCGGTTGAGCTGAACCCAAATGAACCGGTTCTGTAGCCCAACCCGGTTCATCCCCTCCGAACCCATCGTCTTCAACCTCCCGACCTTTCTTCCCTACCACGATATCTGCCCATTTCTTCGCCTTTCACTCACCGCTCTCCTCCCCGAATAGTTTTTTGCTCACTGTCTTCATATGCCGCACGTCCTCTGCCACCTCCCCCGAACTTTCATCCTCCACCCTAACCTCAACCAAGTAAGTTCTGTTTTTCAACCATAACCTTAATCATCCTAGGGAGCCTCTCATCGCCACGACGTCCGATCCTAACTAATGCAATGCCTCCTCTCTTCCTTGCCATCGGAGCTTCCATCTCAAGAACGCTGCCAAACCTCCTAAAAACATCTTGGAAGCCTCCAATCTCCCAACAGTGGAGTGGCAAGCCCGATAGCGTCACCCAAATCCCCCTCACCTTGTCATGATTGATAGACCCCTCGTCGCCCGTCCACTGTCTGATGGAGATCCCAAACCGACCACCAATAATCTTAAGTTCATCGCATCTTGCCAACGCCGTAATACCTTCAACTGACGAAAATTCTGCTAGCCAGAAGTCTTTCACCTTGTGGAGCTCTCAAGTTCTATGGTTGAAGGTATCTGATAATTGTCGAAGTCCTATTATGATCTCCTCCGTCGACGGCCACCCTCTCACCGCCCTAATCACACCCATCTTGATTTTAAGTTTTTCCCTGTTCTGCCTCATTACCCCCGTCATCGATACAACGGTGCGAAACACTTCCAAGGTTCGTAACGCCAAACGAGCATCCATCCCCTGCCTCCCTCACCTCTTTTCTCCTCCAACTGCACAGGAGTGTACCTTGTGACCTGGTTCCTTACATTCGAAGCATACGAAGAAGCCGAAAGGGCACTCCTCCTTACGGTGCTAGTCGCCGCAGAATAAGCACGGCGCCTCCCTCGCCTTTGCCATCATAGCCTCCAATTTTTTAGACGATTTTGACCGGTAAACCTCCCACACTCCCTCCTCGCCTACCTCTTATAGAAGGTCCTCCCCTTCCCTCCTTCTCACCTCCCATAGAGCAGACATGAGCTCCTGCTCAGTGAAGTTTGCCGGAGATTTAGGGGACTTAGTCGCAGCATCGGCATGTAGGTTAGGTGGCGACGGTATAGTGGAATGCTCCCTGCAGGAGAACGACAGTGAGTAGCGAGTACTGGAGGCTTCGCCTTCACACTGGGGTTACCACCTTGTGAGAGTCCTTACTGGTGCTCTTGGTATCCTTGTTGGAAGCTTTGAAAGACTCCTGAGGGCCTCTGGACCCTCTTACATATCTCGGTGACCGGTGCCCAGGTCTGTGTTCATGATGGCGAATATATACTGGTGACCTAGAACGCATACGCCAGTGCCCTCCGCCATCTCTCCCCATCGGAGGTCTATCGCCAGCTCTCCTCGGAGACCTCTCCCTGCAATTATTGCTTTGACCATTCGCTTTAACCTTATGATGTTCCTGCCTGCCACGTGGGTTACGACACTCCTCGTCACTGTTGTGTTCTCGAGGAGCCCACACTCGCTCTCTCCCTATCTCGACCTTAGACTCTCCCCGCATCAAGAAGCTTGAAAAGGAAAAGGGCTGGTGGCAGGTAAGGGTGGAAGTTAGGAGTGGAGAGTGGATGAAGTGCTTATAAGAGTTTGTGTGTGGCTGATGGGAAGGAGCAGGGTGGCGGTGGTTGGTTATAAGGTGGTGGAGGAGTTGGTGGGGAAGAAGAAGGAGCAAGATAAGAATGGCAGTGGTTGGTTATGAGGTGGTGGAGGAGGAGGTGGTAGAAAAAGCTAGGGTTTGGGTTGGTTTTTTTGAAGGAGGAGAGAGAAGCTTCAGGAAATCCGGCATCTCTTTTTGAATCTTGTTTTTTTCTTTTTTTTGTTGATAAAATGATGACCCCCGTCATCGTTTCATTAATGATCGTTAACAAAACCAAGTAGTACAAAATACATCCCAATACCAAAGTTTACAACTCCACCATTACAACCTCCGATAACAAAATAAAACAACACACAGCTAGTAGCATTGCTAATGCATGAAATAACATCAAAGCTAGAAACCAAAGTCGTCCCAAAGTGATGAGAACCGAGCTTTCCCCTCTCTTCCATGGGAATCTACTTTACCTCGTTCATCTTCATCTTCTTCTTCGCTCCCACAAAACCTGCCCAATCATGAATGAGAAGAAAAATTTTATGCATTGAGGTAGGAAATCTATAACAGATATTGTGAAAACATAAGTCATTTCTGTCTAGCCAAAAGTTCCATAATGTTGCTGCTACTGCTATGTCCCAAGCCCGTTTGTCCTGTACTCCAATTTTGTTTTCCCTCAATCCCCCCAAAACGTCTGTAGTTGAAGTAGGACACATCGTACAACCAAACCCCCTACAAACTACCTCCCACATCAGAGCAGCCTTGTGACATGTGAAAAATAAGTGTGTGACATTTTCTTCCGCTTGTAGACAGGTACTCGCACCTCACATCGATTTGCATGTTTCTTTTTCTAAGGTTGACCTTCGACAGAATCGCGTCGTTGTGCACCAACCAGCAAAATACTTTGACTTTCAGAGGAACCTGAGAGTCCCAAATCAAAATTTCTTCTTGACATCTAACTCCTCCATCGTTTAGCCATTTGTACATTGAAGAAACCGAGAATTGGTTTGATTCCTCAATATTCCACCCTCTCTCTTCCTCACCGCTGTTCATTTGGCCGCCTTCTAGTTGGATGAACCTATTTAGATCTTCGAACTGATTAATACTCTCAGGATCTAGCCTGTCAAAGACCACAAACCAAAGATTGCCATTCTTCCATACGTCTGCTACCAAAGAATCTTTGTTAGCAGTTAGCGTCGCCGCCTGTGGGAAGATATTTTTTAGTGTCCTGTTACCGCACCACTTATCCTTCCAAAATCTGGTATTTTTTCCGTTCCCGATTGTCACGCCCTGCTTCCCACTATACGGAAATACAGGCACGCAACTGAGGTCCAGCGAATGATATACATCATCCATAAGCTGTGCAATTACAAGCTCAACAAGATATTTATAACACATTTACGCAGAAAAATATAAAGATTACATGAGCTGAAAATAAAATAACCATCATCCAGATAATACATCAACATCTGGTCAAAATGCCCGGGAATACAAGGTGCCATAATTAAAACAGTACGATGAACAGTTCGCTATAACAACTAGATAAAATAGCGACTGAAAGAAAAACAACATGAAGTAGTAACAAAGCAGCAACGATCATCTAGAGAGTCTGCTCATCTGGTCCATCAGTACCTGTATAATCATTAACTCAAAGAAAAATAGAAAAGTTCCCGTTAGAGCAAGTTTCGGGTAGCAAGTAGCAACAAGCAGAAAAAGGGGTAATATAACAAGATATAACATGGAAGAAACAAGAAGTAGAAGTACAAATACAATATGTAAGTAAGCAAGGAATTGGGACAATATGATCATGTAAGTAATAACTATAACTAGTGTATTCTAGACTTCAACATATAAGCAATTGATAACCTAGGCTCAGTTAATCGATAATCATGTAATCAAGGATCGAGAGTCATGTAATCAAGAGTCATGTAATCAAGATTCATGTAATCAAGAATCATGCTTAGTGAAGATCTCGGATTTATCTGTTTTATTAACTTATCTAATGCACACAATCCTGTGTCCCATACCACAAGTTCGGTGCATATCAATCATGTGACGTTTAGACTTAAGTAGTGAATTCTATAGGATTATGTACTCGGGTCTTCCAGTGATAGTATCAAGACATGTAATCATGAATCATGTAATCGAGAATTATGTAATCAAGAATTGTGTAATCAAGAATCAAGAATCACTATTTCGGGAAACACGGGCCCCCTTCCGAGTATACTCCCCTATATTGTCCACTATTAAGCCGTACCCTTATAACCCCGGCTTGTTATTCTTTTATAATTAATTATGAACATGCAGTTGGTTCGACTAGTGGAACGGTGTAATCAAATAGTTTAGTCAAGAAAAATATCAAGGACAGTAATCATGGACATGAGACGCAAAACGAGTACATGTATCGAGAGTAATTATTATAGAATTATCAAGTGGTATAAAATACATTCTTTCAACCTATTATATCTATGCAAGTTATTATTACAAGAACAATAATACATTCAGTTCATTAAATATGAAAAGTAACGGGTTTATATGAAAAAATGTATAGATGAATTTTTAGACAACTTGACATATCTGCATTCAAATTCACTTTTCCGTTGTTACAGAAAAGCAAATCCGATTCCGTCAGAGATTCTAGAAAGTAGACTCTCTTCCGGTTCTAACGCATATTCACACGATACATTCTAAAGACATTAGCGATGCGTACAAATTCATTCTTCGCTGGTTTCGATGTTTCGCGCGCATTCTGGAAATTCGGAGTCACAATACTAAAACTGTGATATCTCACAATCTATACATCGGATTGAGAACCTTTTGGATGTTTCGGATATCTAGACTCGAAGGGCTACGATTTTTATGTAGAAAGTTTTTCGATCCAGTGTCGGGAACATGGTCAAATTCTCAGTACGAGATGCCGGTTAGTAATCCCGTGCAGGTTCAGAAATTCACAATATGATAGTACTAAAATCGCGATATCTCACAATCTATACATCCGATTGAGAAACCGTCAGATGCTCTGGCTTCAGGACTCGATGGGCTACGATTTCCACGTAGAAAATCTTCAATCCAGTATTAGGAACATGGTCGAATTCTTAGTGCAAGGTCAAGAAATTTTAGAGATAGTAAGGTTGAATATTCGATATTCGATAACACGATTCAAAATGTGTTAACGATTCACTCTTGAGTTGATATAGCATGAAACAAGTGACTAGAATGGAGTTTGACAATAAAATATGATGATAACTAGACTACTTGCCACGAGTCAAAGGAAAATGCTTGTACGAGAACAAAAAGAGTGTACAAGGTACTTGCCTTATAATGTGACGATTATGGTGGTAGTGTTAACCACGGAAGGAAACGACGTCGGCAACGGACGGCGGCACAACGGCGGTAAGAATGGTGGTAAGACGGTAGCTAACGGTAGCAATGGCGAGCGACGACAACAACAAGGCGGCGTGGCGTCGGATTATTTTTCGGGATTCACGGGATCGTAGAAGCGGAATCGTTGGCTCGAAGGTGGAATGTGAAGTGGAGCTTGGGCGTTGCTTGCTCTCGGATGTGGAGGAGGCAGAGGAAGAGAAGAAGGGAATATGAAGATAAGAGAAGAGAAAGATGTGTGATGTTCTGATGTGTGTGTGTGTTTATATAGAAGGGAAGGGAGGTGGAGTGTGCTGCATGGGGTGTAGAAAAATCAAAGGGGGTGTAGGAAAATCAAAGGTGGGTGTGGAAAAATGTGGAGGGGTGTAGAAAAATCAAAGGTGGGTGTGGAAAAATGTGGAGGGGGTTGACGGATTGGAGAGGATTAGGAGTAGTAGGGTGGTGGAAAAATAAGGTGTAGGGTTAGGCAGGATTAGGATTAGGATTAATCAGGGTTAAAATTTGTATTTAAACTCCGATCGAAAAATCACAAAATTATAGAATTGATCAGAAAAATATTCTGGCTTTAGATAAAGAGTCCAAAGAGAAAAATAAAACTGATCTGAAAATTGAAGTACAAAAATTTACGTAGTAAAATACGTACTACTGGAACAGGGAGTTACACCGATCCTGTATCTAGTATTAGTGTTGAAGATCTCCCCTTGCTTAGCCACTCCTTTCCAAAGACAAGAAGCTTTTCCGAACATGCTTCTTCCTCCAAAGCGGTACTTTTTTTGCTTTCTGGCCAAATCGAACGAATAGCGCCACCATCCTTTGCATAGATTATAGATCTTCCACCTCCATTTACTAAGCAGCGCTCTGTTCATATTGTGGAGATTGAGAATTCCCAACCCACCGAATTCTCTTTTCTTGCAAACTCTTCCCCACTTGATCAGGTGGAAGCCTTTGCTACCCTCACCTGGTACCTTTCCACAGAAATTTTCTTCTTAATTTATCTATCTTGTTGATAACCCACTTTGGTAATTCGTAGATCGACATCAGATATAGAGGAATGGCGAAAAGTACCGAATTTAGCAGTGTGATCCTCCCCCCTAAGGATAAGAAGCGACCCTTCCACCCTGCAAGTTTCTTAGCAATCTTTTCAATCAGGGGAGTCCAGTCCTCTCTTAACAGAGAACCTGGTCTAATACGCGTACCCATGTATTTGATCGGAAATTCACCCTCTTCACAACCTAAGGTGGCAGTGATCGTGTTTACCGATGCTGATAACTAATCGCTGATAGGGATGATGCTGGTCTTATTTAAGTTAACTTTCAATCCCGACCAACCTTGGAAACATGTCAATGCTACCTTGATAGCTACCACGTCTTCCATTTTTGGCCTCCCAAACAGAAGTGTATCATCTGCATATTGGAGCACTGACAATGGCTGATTGATTCCTCTAATCTCAATTCCCTTAATGATGTTGTGTTCTTGTGCCCTCCTTATCATTTCTGCCAGTCCATCGACGACGATGGAAAATAAGAAGGGTGACAAGGGATCCCCTTGTCTGAGTCCTCTTTTCCATCTGATTTCTTTCCCTTGCCACTCATTTACATGTATGAAAGATTTCCCTCCTTGGACACACATTTTCATCCAAAGTCACCGTTTTACTCCAAAGCCCTTAAGCTCCAATGCCTCGCCTAGACAATCCCAATGAACAGAGTCGTAAGCCTTTTCAAAGTCTAGTTTCAGGAGAAATCCGTCCACTTTCCCTATATGCCCTCTGTAGACTATCTCGTGAGCTGAGGCTATGCTGTCCATAATGTCTCTTCCACAGATAAATTCGCATTGCGAGGGAGCCACCACGTCATCTAGGTGGGGAGCGAGTCTTTGAGCAAGCACTTTCGTTACTATTTTGAACGACCTATTTAGCAGGCTAAGGTCTGAGGTCCTCATCAGTGAGTACTTCGCGCTTCTTAGGGACCAGGGTAATAGTGGCATAATTGAGTCTATCCAAATTTGCATTTTCGTAATACAGATCAGTAAAGATATTCATTAGATCCACCTTAATAATCTCCCAGTAGAATTTGTAGAAGAAGATAGGCAACCCATCAGGGCCTGGAGCCTTGTCCTGACCGAGCTGCTTGATTGCTTGTTGTAACTCCTCTTCTATAAATCCAATTTCAATCCCTTCGCTCCCGTCTATTGCAGAGGTGTCCCACATGTTCGACGACAGCTTGCATCTAGCAGTGGTTCTTCTACCGAGCAACTCATGGTACTTCTTGTTGAGATGCTCTCAGATAACTCTTTCATTCTCTGTCCAGGTACCATTGACGAATAATCCCGAAATATGATTTTGCCTTCTCTTATGAAAAAAAAATTGTGTTCGCGTCCCCTTCCCTAAGCCATTGAATTCTTGATCGTTGTTTCAATAGATCTCCTCCATTGTGCCTATATGTTGCAGCTCAAGCCTACTTCTTGCCATCTCGTCTTTTTCTAATTCTAGCAGATCCCTCTCCTTTTGCATAGTTTCTAGCTCATATACTCTGTTCCCTAGTGTCTCCCGTCTAAAATTGACATCTCTCTTCTGTCTAGCCCACCCTTTTAGTCTACATCATAGATGCCTTGTCTTTTCCACCAAGATTCCTACAGCGGACATTTCGTTTTTGTCGGCAGACCATGATTCAGCAATTACATGGTGCGTCTCATTCATTGTCGTCCAAAATTTCTCAAATCTAAAAGGAAAGTTCTTGTTTCTGGTATCCTGTCTACACTCTAAGACAAGGGGCAGATGGTCGGACGTATAACGCATTGCCGACTTCACTTTTGCAAATGGACACGCATCCTCCCATTCGTTAGACACCAACACTCTATCTAGTTTAGCGAGAGTAGGGTTTTGTTGCATGTTTGACCAAGTGAATTTCCTATCGGTCATCTCTAACTCTAGCAGCTCAGGATCATCTATAGTGCTGTTGAATGAGTCTTGTTCACTGCGACTGTGTCCTCTACCTATATGCTCATCCTGGTATCTAGTGATATTGAAATCCCCTCCTACCACCCATGGCCCATCCCATTTCATCCTGATATCTTTGAGTTCCTTCCAAAGTTCTTTCCGCAGTCTAGAGTTGTATGAACCGTACACACAAGTAACCACTTGCCTCCAGTTGTCACTTCTCCTTCTCAATCTAAGTGATACAGTAAAGAGTCCAATAAAGTCATCTATAATCTCAAAAATTCTCATGTCCGCCCCAATTGCAATTCCCCCCAAATATCCCACCGCAGGCTTCAATCTCCAATCAAAGTCTGCAGCCCCTCTAAAACTTCTAAAATCGTCTCTAGTTGGATTTTCTATTCTAGTTTCTTGAAGCCCGCAGATACTAGGGAGGATTTTATTCAAAGTAATAAAAATAACTCTTTTTTTACTATTTTTTCTCATCCCTCTCACATTCCAAAAGGCATAGATCATTAAAAAACTTTGCAGGACACCTATCCTCTACCCCCATCCAACCCCTCCCGGGCTTAAGCCATCGCTACTCTAGACTCCCCTCTAATAATGCTACGTTTTCTAATTGTTCTTCCTATTAGAACCAATGGCCAGACCGTAAAGACTAGCAAAGTAAATGAGCGACTCATCATTTAAGAAATTAAGAACAGAGAAGTCGGGAGGAAGAATACCTCCACCAGTCGAGTCTTGCTCTGTAGCTTTAGGTGCCCCTTGGAGTAGCCTTTCAAGATTTGAATCTTGAGGCCCCACTTTGTCCACCTGTCTTTTTCCCTTCCTTTTGGTATTCAGTAAATTTTTTGCTATTGCTGCTGGCCACGCTACCCCTGAGACCTTTGTCTTCCCCCTCTGTTTCTGTCTTTGAAATTATGTTCCTCCCGTACCCCATCTAGCGCTTCAATTATTCCAGTACGAGAATCTAGATCCGAGTACTGTTGAATTACTTCAGTCAGCTGAAAGTTGTTTGGTTCTGTGTTGGATTGTTGAGTCTCGTCAGGTGCTTGAGTGGGCCTCTCTACTAAGCTTGTGTGTCCAGTTTTATTGTCACTTTGCTGAATGGGCTTCAGCCCATTAAGGAGACCTCCCTCTCCTTTGTTTCTAAATAATGCCATAAGAGCCAAGTTAACTGACTCTTCAATCTCATCTTTTGAGAATTGAAGCCAGCTTTCCCTAACCAGACCTAAGTCTTTACTCACATTGAGCCCCCCGCTGTCAAATTTTTTCAAAATCCCCACTTTTTCTCATATCCTCGTCTGGCCTGTCACATCGCCCCCTGTGGACAAATCCACTTTAGCGCCGCTCGAGGAGTCATTTCAAAAATCGCTGGATCCTAGGATATATCTGTTGCATGTAGGTGGGCCCCTCACTATAGCAGGCTTTTGAATCTGGCGCTCCAAAGTCATGTGATCGCTGATGCACGGTTTGGATGGCATCAGGCTAAGATCTGTAGATGGGAGGCTGTGATTCGACACGCGCAAATCCAAGGGTCTCCCTCCATCGTATACCTCCTACTCGTCATCTCCACCGTCCAAATCCGCCTCCTCCGCAAACGCCATGTCTCAAAAAGACACTTTTTTTCTTCGACGATCACTTTTACTTCATACACGGTATCTTCGAACTCTGAAATGATCTTGGAGGGAATGTTTCCCCTGTTATGTACGCCAATTCTCAGTTGCGCATACTTCCAACAAGAGTGTGTGAGCATTTCTCTATCAAACTCGATGAGCAATCCGACTCTCCGTACAAGATTTTGAAAGGCTAGGCACACCCAGCAATGAAACGGAACGTTGTAAAGCTGAATCCAAACTGACGGCAGGCCTTCTGCTTTGAGCGCGGCGAACTCCCTGGACCATGGCCTGAAAGTGACGTAGAATTCCATGCCACGAGAATCTTTCCCCTCTATTCCCTTCAGCCTCAGTGCCTCCGCCACCACTTCTACATCGCTGCAGTGGACAAAGAAGCAATTCTGAGTTATTTCCTGCACAACCCAAGTTGGCATTGGAGAGGAAACTAATACGACAGGAAGCAGCTCCGAGATGTCCTTCACTTCAAGGTTACCAGTAAGAGCTTTCAACATTATGCAGCTGTTATATCGTCGTTCAAAGTCTGCCATTAATGGCGTTGGAGTGATCGTAGCCTGAATCACTTTCCTCTCACCCACAGCACTCTCCTGGGTCTTGCTGTCTTCCGAAATGAGCGACTGTAGCCACCACTGGAGCAACTTTGGATGACGACACAGAGGTGGTTCTTCTCTTGGGGCATGCCGTAGAGATGTGACCAGAGTTCTTGCATACATAAAAAAATCAATCATATTTGCAATTGCTAATCGAGTGTCCTAACCTTGTGCATTTGTGGCAGCTTTGGCGACCTTCAATCTTCCGTTCTCCTGAAGAACTCAAACTCTTAGTGCCTTTGTGAGACTTCTTTGGCTTCACCAATATCCACTTGCCGTCTTCATCTTCTCTTTTCCTCAGCTGCTCTTTCTCCGGCGAAGGCGAGCGTCGAAGAACTCTATGTTCTTCACTGGATCTGGGTTTGCCTCTAATCACCTTAGCAAAGGTTCGCTTCGAGCTCACAATCCGTCTTTCTCCCTGATGCCTTTTCTCAAGAAAGCTGTGATGGTTTGCCGTAGCCGTCCTTAAACTAGCCCCCACCGATGCCTCCTCGCCCTCCCTAAGCCTTCGTTGTCGCTCATCTCTTCCTATCGTGTCGCCTGCTCTGTCTCTATGACCAGCAGGGGAACAAGATCTTGACCCTCCCCTCGCTCTGTTCCGATCGTGAGGTTGGTCGCTAAGCCTCTTGCTCGAGTGGAACACCGTCTCTTTGTCCCTGTCACGCTTCGGCATCGTCAGAGATCTGTCTCGCTTACTGACATAGTGGTGGAATGAGGAGGGAGTCGCTCTCATGTCTCTCGCTCTCATTTTTGGAATTATATTGTGTAGTTGCTAGAAACGAAAAAAGTTGTTGTTATTTGTCTTAGAAAACAAAAAATACCCCTTTTCTCTATTTTAAAATGAGTGTTGCTAGTTTTTAGCTAAATTATACTTGAATACTTTTTAAATAGATACTTCAATGTTTTTCTCCTGACGCAATACTTCAATATTTTTTTAAAGTATTCAACATGATGTTACTTCGATACTTCATATTCTTTTAAATAATTTTATTACTTCAATACTTCAATACTTTTTGAATACTTCATACTTCATACTTCATACTTTTTGAATACTGAATACTTCATACTTCAACATGATGTTACTTCAATACTTCAATACTCCTGACGCAATACTTCATATTCTTGTTACTTCAATACTTCGATACTTCATATTCTTTTAACATGATGTTACTTCAATACTTCATATTCTCTTCAATACTTCATACTTCAATGTTTTTCTCCTAACGCAATACTTCAATATTTTTGAATCTTGTTAGAAATGTTGAAACCAGTCTAAGAATGTGAAATGTTTTAACACTAATAGTTATTCAATAATAATTAATAAAACTGATAAATTTTCAATATACAAATGATGTTGCCAATCAAGAAAGAAAAACATGTGCAACATTTGCCACTTAAAAGATTGTTTCTGCCCTTACTCCCCACACATCACTCTACTAAGATTACTTGAACATCATATATACAGCTTTGGATTTGCTAGAGAAAAAGCAAGTGCAAGCCTTCATTGGTCCCCAGACTTCAGCACAGGCAATTTTCCTCTCTGATATTGCAACTAAATCTCAGGTCCCTCTTCTCTCCTTTTCAGCAACAAGTCCCTTTCTCTCCTCCACCACACCCTACTTCATACGCACCACGCTTGATGATTCCATCCAAATTAAAGGTCCCCTGTTTTCGCTCATCAAGGCCTTTGGGTGGAAAGAAGTTGTCCCCATCTATGAAGATGAGGTAGGGCATCTTGCCCTACCTCATCGACATGCTCCAAGACATTGGAACTCATATACCCTACCGCAGCATGATCACTCCCTCACCATCAGATGATCGAATCAAGGAAGAGCTTTATAAATTAATGAGCATGGAGACACGAGTTTTCGTCATGCACATGTCAGTCCCTGCAGGAGCCCGGTTCTTCACAAAGGTAAAAGAGGTGGGCATGATGACACAAGGGTATGTTTGGATCATCACAGATGGACTAGCCAATATTGTCGACACCCTTGACACCTCAACCATTAACTCAATGCAAGGTGCACTGGGCATGAAAATATATGTGCCCGGATCAAAAGAACTTGACAATTATATTAACTGATGGACAAAGAGATATCAACAAGTGAACCCCAATGATTTTATAGCTGAGCCTAGCATCTTCGCGATATGGGCTTACGATACAGTTTGGGCTCTGGCAATGGCAGTAGAAGCAGTGGCCTCTAGAGGCATTAGAACAAGCCACAACAATAGTAACCTTAAAGGCTTGGAGAGTTCAGGAATTTCCGTCAATGGGCCAAAACTTCTTGAAACAATCATGAAAAGCAATTTTAGAGGTATCAGTGGCCAATTCCGTCTTATCAACGGGCAGTTACAGTCATCCACATTCCAAATAATCAATGTTGTTTGCCGAGGAACGAGAGAGGTTGGATTTTGGACACCAAAATATGGAATTTCAAGAGAATTGATCTTGAACAGTAATCAGACTAACTCTGTACCGATGAATGATCTAAAACCAGCAATTTGGCCGGGAGATTCGACTGTTGTGCCAAAGGGATGGGAGAACCCACTGAATGGAAGAAAATTAAGAATTGGTGTTCCTATAAAGGATGGTGAACTACAAGAGTTTGTGAAAGTGGTCAAGGATCCCCTCACAAATGCAATAACAGTTACAGGTTATTGTATTGATGTCTTTTGAGGCTGTCATTCAGAAACTGCCGTATGCCATCTCTCATGAGTACATTCCATATGCAGGGACTTACAATGATCTTGAGCACCAGGTCTATCTTCAGGTGTGTAACAGAACTAAAACAGAAGAAACTATATATTTTTCATTGAGCAGATTCTAGGTTTTTTTTAAAGAAAAAAATTGACATCGTCACCGCTTCATTAATAATAATTAACGAAACAAGTATTACAAATGATTAAATATATCAGTTCCTCCACGAAACAATAGTTAACAATTACACAGCAAGCCTACAATATTAACTAGTCCATCCTCTAGTTGAACTTATAGATGAATGCACCTGCAACATGTTCTCCCACCAATCGGATGTGGCACGAGTTCGCGCCCATCACTATTCAATTGTAATTTGAATTTCAAATAAACTAATTTGAAATTCAAATTATATCAGAAAATTCTCCTCACACTCCTCAACTAGAATTTGAATTTCAAAACTCTAAATTGAAATTCAAAATTCTAGAAAATTTCCCCTCTACACTCCAAATTCAAATTTGAATTTCAAAAACCTAAATCGAAATTCAAAATTTGAAACTCAAAACTCTCAACCTCGCCAGCACCCGACGATCCCCGTCGCTAGAGCCTCCAAGCCCCGAGGAGAGCACGTTCATCCCTCTCAGCGAGCACACAACCCAACTGGTCCCACAACGCCCTGAGACCCCCAACGACGTTGGCCCTCAATGCCACAACAACGCCGACAGCATGTACAACACTCAAATACCATGACACATTTTTTGGGACTTGTTTTTGTCCTTTTTTGCAATACTAATAATTTTTTTGGGACAAGGCTGTAACCGCACATGCTCACTCTCGTCCCAAAGGAACTGATGCAAATATCTCTACTTATTAGTATAAAGGCTTATCACTAAACTACTAGAGTACTTGCGCATAAATGTTTGAAAAATACTTAAAACATATGCTTATCCCCTTTTCCAAGCTTGTAATAATGCTTATGTAACACTATTATTATTATAGAAGTATCAGCTCTGTATTTTTTATGGACTTCCGGATGTCCATAATTTTTTATGGACTTCCGAACTTGGGAAACTTAAGTATCTACTATCCCGTTTGAACAATCAGCAGAATGCCTGTTAGCGAAAATAATCTGTTAGCCCCTTCGAAGCAGTGACGAAAAACCTGAATACCCAACAAGCACAAAAGTTAGCCTTTTATGAATAGGATCATACCGCATTTCCAACCATAACTTTGCCTTAGTAATTAGCATGAGAGATTCCTTAGGGTATGCACTAATCTTTCTTTTAAGAAACATGACAAAGATCCAAGTGCTACACTGCTACTTTTGCCGTCTTGGGCGAGTTAATTTATCTGAAAACAATCTTTACCAGTCGATTTTTGTTTCATTTTGGCTGCAATCATGGTTTCTGATGTCAATCTACATGTTCGGTAAATAGATTTTCCCCCCTTTCTCATACAGTGAGAAGTATCACTTGTTGTCAACAAGTGGTACTTACAAATTGTAATTACAAATTGAGTTAGGCTCATGTTTCTAAAAAGGAGAGAAAAGGTACGTATTTATCTTGAAAAGGAGACGCCAATTTCCTAGCAGCTGGTAAAAGACTTTGGACTTTTATGAGGAATGTTTAGGGAAATCAAGTAACTCGAGTCAGTAGTGTTTCTTTTTTTTTCTTGACAAGCAGATTGTAGGTACAAGTGCCTACCTCACCAAAAAAAAAAGTTAGATTAATAAATAAAGTCAGTCAATACAAGCAGGACCAGAGAACTACTTGAGCTATCCATAAAGTGGGTGTTGCATGCAATGAGAGGGATGAATGATGATGAACGTTTCTGCTTAATTATGGTGGTAGAAGACAACTTGTTATAAACCGTAATTGGGAAGCCATACCACATCCCTACCTCTAAAAACAACCACAATCCAATGGGAATGGAAGTCATACCTACATCCATATATCCCTCTAAACTGAAGCCATTTAACTAGTTACTGTAAATCATCCTAGGGGTGAATAGGATGATTGTGTGGTATTAAAAAAAATTAAAATGAATAGCAAAATAAATAAGGAGAGATAAGAAGATCAAACACAGATAGCATAAATGACGCAGCGATATAACGTGGTTCGACCCCCAGGTCTACGCCCACACCACCTACTTGTAGCAATTCTCCGCCACAAGTGTTCCACTATACTCAAAACCCTTGTACAGTGATTCTCAGATTCAGACCGAGAGACCTATTACACCCACAGGAATTCTAACACAAGTCCCGTCAATCTCACCGAAGTGAAAGAAAAATAAAGATTTCAAGATCCTCAATGATCCTGACTGAAGAATACAAATAGTTAGAGCATCCACTGTCGTTTTGTAAACCTATTCTATATTTAGCAATGAGATTTTAGCTTTTAGCAACGATCGCTGCTATCGTTATTTCTAAAATTTGATAAAGTTTTGTATTGGACGGATCTTGTTCATCTGTCTAGCGCTTTTTTAATTTTTTTTTAATTAAAAAATGAATGGACGGAGCTTCATCCTCCATTTGAGAGATTTTTTTTTTCTTTTGAATTGCGTCGAACGGTGCTTCTTCCTCCGTCTCTCGTATTTTTTTTAAATTTCGTTTACAACAGTAAAAAAACTAATAAAAAACAAATGAACAGTGCCAGACGGATGATCTTCATCCAGATCATTCGTCTGGCATGTTTGTTTGTTTGTTTGTTTGTTTGTTTGTTTTTTAATTTCACCTTGGCGGAAATGACAAATTTACCCCTCCCTTCATAAAATCCAAAAACTCATTTAGGGTTAACTGGGTCATTTCAACATAGGTGAATAGTTTATAACGGAAGTGACTGACTTTCACATTTAATAAATATAATTTATAAACTTTACCTATTTAATGTATATTATTTATTTATAAATTATAAATCGACAAGAGACGGAAGATCTTCATCCGTCTCTCAAATTTTTATTATTATTTAATTAGATGGCATATCTTCATCCGTCCCTTTCGTCAAACGGTTGAACATCATCCGTCTCCTATATTTAGCAATTGTCTAAAGGCGTTGCTAAGTTTAGCACTCTACTGTTCATTTCTATCCTAAATTATGGGTTTTTAGCAAACGACTGTGAGGCATTTTTCTAAATCTATTTCTAATTTTTGAGTTTTTAGCCAACAACAGTGGATGCTCTTATCACACACACTCGGATTGATTATTGAAAGATTAGATCAGAAGATTTTTCTTAGAAGTAATAGGTGAGGAATACTCAGTGGGTTCGTCCAATTATATAGACGGAAAAGTGTATCTTTCAAAATTAGAAACGATACATTCCAAAAGAGTGAACAGTGCAAAGTACGGTCGAACGCAATTTAGGTGCAGTCGACCGTTCATCTTTCTAACGAAAAGTCGAGAGATGAATGGTCGACTGCTTCATTATGTTGCTGTGAAGTGCAGTCGACTGCGATGCGGTCAACCGACATGAGGTGCGATCGACCGTTATCGTGTTGTTCATAACGAATCCACTTTATATTCTTACCATATACTAATCAATCATCAATCAATCAAATACAGATAAAATCTCACTAATAAGGAATAACAACAACTGGTCTTGACAGTTTTCTTGGGCACTAATCAACATATGCTCTTTTTGAATAACTTCTTATTTTGCTTGATCTTGCAATCTTTCTTTATTGCTTTCCTTCTTTGCTTATTCTTGAATCTCTTTTGAATCTCTTATTGATTGTAACTCCTGTTTTCGTTAATATATATTTTTCAAGTATTTTCCCGTATTTTAAATTCTCAACTGCTCTCTTTTTAATTGATTATGTTATTCAAACTATTTTTATGAAGCCCAATATTTGATTATTCAACTGTTTTAATATTTAAAATGTTTTGGAGCCCAATCTCATAATTGATTTATCAAATGATTTTAAACCCAAGCCTAATTGTTTAATTTAAGCCTAAATCTATAAATAATTAATTAAACTGTTTTGAGCCCATAAACTAAGCCCAAATCCAACCCAGTACTCATATATATTTGTATGGGCTCCATCCTATATGATTATATTCTATTCCCATAATATTAATCTACCCGTACACAACCCCCTCACATTCCCCCCTCTTCTTATTCCATAACCCCTATAACTGCCCCCACTCTTTCTCCCATTACTCCACCCATTATTAAATTTAATATATTATAATATTTTATTTATGTAAACCCCCCCTCTGTCTCCCTTTCTCCCCGTCTTCCTATCTCTCCATCCCCTGTTCCAAAAACCACAGAACCCAACCCGTCTTCCCCATTTACCTCACCTTAAACCTCACCCCGTCTCCGCCTCCCGAACCCATTCTCCCCATCACCTGTCTCCGAGTGCCTCCTGCTCAAACACCCCCTCGTCGAGTCGCTCCACCACCTCGTCATCATCATCTCCACATCCAACCCGCCATTGATTCCAAGATCCATCCATGAGCACCTCCGCCATCCTTCCTCCAGTCGACCCATCCACCTGCCGTCCACCGACTGCAACCCACTCAACCCCCCTTCGTCTTCCTCGGCGAGCTCAACCCTCCGCTCGCCTTTGCCGTCAAGAACCTCCTACCTTTGCTCCCGCTTTCATCCTCCCCGCCATGGCTCCTGTGCCTCCCGCACTCCGACCTCATCCTATTCCTCTTCCCGTCTACACCTTGTAAGCCTGCAGTAACCAACAGTGGCCCTGTGCTCCCCTCCTGTCGCACCGCCTAACTGCAGCCAGGGCAATAGCCACGAGCTGCCCTCTAGCCAGTTACGACCAGTAGCGGTGCAGCTCCCCTGCGTTGCTACCCCTCGATGCCAGACTTTCCCCTGCACTGTCTCGTCGCCGGCAGACCTCCTTGTGCACCTCAACACTAGTAGCAGCATCGCGATAATAATGCCTTGCCATTAGCCTCACCACCGTGCCGTGCGCCCTACACCCACTGCAGTGCTCCGCCTGTTGCCGCGTCGTTCCGCTACCCGCCGTCTGCCACCATGTCATGGGTGTGCTGGTTGTTTGGTCGTGATCATGTTTTGTATGTGAGCCATCCGATTGCCCTTGATCATCGTGATCATCATCATCATGGGGTTCTTGATTGATTGATTCTTGTCCGTTGGATCTTGATCATCATGCTTGATTGGATGTGGGTCGTCGATCTCCTCTTGATCATCCGATTAGATCCTAGCCGTCCGATCTCTTCTTAATCGTCACGATCATATTATCATCAATTTCCTTTGATCGCAGCCGTTCGATCAATCGATCTTGATCTTCATCATTATCTCCATCATCGAGAAATCTAACTGTCGGATCAAATCCGAGCCGTCCGTTGGTGTGATCTTGATTGCCATCAAGATTCGTGTCGGGATTTGTTCCCGTTATCCGTCGGATTCATCTTCTAATCAGGCAAGTGTCCTCTTGTACAATCTGTTTGTTCTCGTACAAGCTTTCTTTGCAAAATACCGCAAGTATATATATTCTTTGACTCTAATTCGTATGCTTCAGTCAAATTGAAGTTTGTTGCTATACATAATCCAACGATCCCGTATTCGCATATGATCGCGAATACCTTGTTGCTACATGCATTACATGAACACGATTCACACATAAGTACTCTTAGGATTATACCTGATTATGTGCATGATTGTTTTACCCGTGATAGATAATATCTTGTTATTGTTGATTAAAATTAATAAAGGTTGTCGGGGTATAAGGGTAAGGACCATAGTAGTGGACAATATAAGTAAGTGTACTCGGAAGGGGGCCCGTGTTTCCCAGTACATGGTTCATGAACTTGTTGTATCTTGATGTATTCATGAAGCCATTACTTGGCTCATGAACTTGTGGTGTTCATGAACCCACTGTGTGGTTCTTGAACTTGTTAGTATTCACGAACTTGTTTCGTGAACTTGATATTTTATTTTCGTATTCATGAACCATGCTTGCTTGATACTTGATACCTGATTACACCGCCCTATAAAATACACCACTAGGCCTAAACGTAACTGATTGTATGTAGTAACCATATAGTAAAAGTATGGATGTATGAAGTGCTACCTAGATAGTAATAATACAAGACTTGCACATGATCACTTGACACTTGATACTTGATTTCTTGTACATGATACATGATACTTGATACTTGATCCTTGACACTTGTTACCTGTACTTGATACTTGTTTACTTGATTACTTGTTTACATGCCACTTGTTTCATGCATGCCTGTTCATGATCCAGTTTCCATGTTGTATTCTCCTATTACATGATTCTTGATTCCTTGTTCCTTTTTCCTGCTTCTTATTTTATTTTTATACTTGTCCATGTTGCTTGTACCACTTGCGGCCCTGACTTGTATTAACGAGTATTTTCTTATTTCTTCTTTTTTTGTAATAATGTACTTGCAAGTCCGAATGAAAAATTACCCGAAGGTGTTGCTGACCAAATATTTTAGTCTTGTTTATTTTCATGTTGCTTTAGTTCATATTTTATTTCATGCTACTCTCTATTGTAATCCGGACTTATTTGACCCGTAACTATTTTGTATTTTTCCAGCTGTTGGTTATGTTATGAACTATGTTATGCACTTTTGTTATCCTATTGTGATTTTACATGCCTGCGTGTTTTGTTTTTCTATCTTGTTGTTGAGTTACCTGTACAACTTATGAATGGTGTATTCGCATCATTCACTGGGCCTCCATCACGTGCTCGTATTCCTGTATTTTGGAAAGTGGGGCGTGACATTGATATTATTTTAACCTGAAAATTTGAACAACTTAATTTAAACTTATTAGTATGTATGGACACGTTTTTTGCACACCAAACTAAGAGTAACAATCTCCCCTTTTTGGTGTGAACAAAATATGCCTTTGAATGTTGAAAGTAAAAATAAAACAATAAGGCATATAAATACTTTCCCTGAATGTAGTACTTCCTATAACATAGATTTTCATAGATAAAGAGCAAGAGAGATTTGTAAATACTCCACCTTAATTCAATACTTCATGTTATACAGAATTTCATAGAAGATATATGAAGAAGAAATAATAATATTCAATATTATATTTACTTTCAGTTAAAAACATTCATAAAAATATTCTTTCCCTTTTGGAACACACCAAGAGGGGGCAAAAGACAAGCATGAATTAAGTATATAACATACTCCCCCGAAATCCATTTGTAAATGAAAAGAACATTCATTATGCAAAACAAGAGGTTAATTTGGGGAACATGAGATGAATTTGGGAAATATAATAATTTTTGAAAGCAGAGGAAAAATCTACTTACATGATACCGTTGATAGCGAAACTCTTTGATATACAGGGAGAGCTCTTCATGGTATCATAGATTTGAGATTTTCCGAATACAGATGCGAGGCAGAGAACAGAAGATGAAGTATTTCAATAAATCGATATTATGGAAAATGGTGAATAGAGGTTTCATAAAAATCAAACGAGTAACCAAGAAAAGAACCGGTCGACCACACGGTCGACCGCAAAACCAATTGAGCATATAAAATAAAGAATCAACCCGAGAGCAAACCGGTCGACTGCACACCTTGTAAACACAAATCGAAAGACAGAGAGCAGACCGGTCGACCGTACGGTCGACCGCTCAAACTGAAAGCCAATTGTTTTGAAGAGAATTATAAAACCAAACGAAGACCGAGAGCATGCCAGTCGACTGCCCAGCCGACCAAAATCTAATTTTAAGCAGAAATATCAATAACCTTCAATTCTCCTTTCAAAAAAATAAAATCGTTTTTCATCTAAAGGCTTAGTAAAGATATCAGCAAGTTGAGAATGAAATGAATTTAAATTTGCTCACTAGAAAAAGAATTAAACTAAAATTGTTTTATCTTAAAAAATATGATCTTCCCTTTTCTCTTGATAGTGATGCAAAAGTGTTGTTTTCATCCGTCGTGAGCTTTAGGCATCCACTATCAAGGTGCTATTGATCTTTAGGAAAAGTTCATTGACGTACCTATATTAAGATTTGTATATTTTCAAGTAGGTACTGTTCCTGCACTTATATTCTTATATATCCAAACGAAGTTAGTATTCCGTTTAAAACACAATTATAAGAAATATGTCATAATCCACAACAATAGTGACAAGTAATGCGATTATGCTTTGGATCATGCACATATGCATAATTGTGTGTTGGTTTGTAACTATTTTGGTGGCTATGCATATGTGTATGACAGGATTGCTTAGATTTTTGATATTGTATTGGCTCATTGTAACCAAGCCCTCGATTATCATGATAAGATCTTGAATTCTTTGTAATAAGGTAACTGGGCCCTTCATATTTTTCAACAATTTTCTCGAGCTCAATTACTCTTTTACAAAGTCTTTTTCTAGTCATCTCATCGTCTTTAGTGTTCCAACGAAGAGTGTCTAGGGTAGCATCAAGTATTATATTTTGCTCAAGTGCTTCGTTACAACCTTCCACTACCTCATCAAATTTTCTTGTACATTCTTTTAAATCATCAGTGAGATTAGCAATATAAACAGATTTCTCATGAATTTCTCTCAAGTGTTCATCATGTGTTGCTAAGGATTCTTGAATTTTTTGTTTTAAGAGTTCATTTTCTTTTACCAATACATCATGATCTTTTCTAAATGACTCGAATTTTTTCATGATCAAGGAATTTTTATTTTTCAGTTTTTGATTTTTAGCGATGCAAGAGTTATGAGATTCATTTGGAATTTGTTTATATTGCCTTAGTTCACGACTCAATTTCGTAGCATAATCTTTTAATCCATTATACATATCTACTAAGTCATCATAAGTGATTCTTCGATTACCTCTTCTTGATATGGTGATTGCACATCACCATTTCCAAGAGCCATGAAGCCAACATTGTTGTGATATTTCTCATCTTCACTCGAATCTGAGTCTAGCCACGTTACCTACAACGCCTTCTTTCTCAATCCTGAATTGTAGTGATGATAATCTTTGTTCCTACCTTTCGATAGGGGACAGTTTGGGCGTATATGTCATGGCTTGTTGCATTTGTAGCACACATCATTTTTGTTTTTGTCTCTTTCTCCTTGTGACCTGCTGTACTTTTTGTGTTTAAGATGCTTACAAAATTGTTTAGTTAGCCGTATGAAATCTTCGTCTGATTCTTCATAGTCTGATTTTGATTTTGATGGACGTGATTTCTCTGCTTTTAGGGCAATGATCCTCTCTTCGGTTTTTGGTTCAATCCCAATGTTCTATCTGTATCTTTTAGTTTCTGTCATCTCTATCTCGTATGTCTTCAACTTTCCTTGGAATGTATAGTAATCGAATCCCTTTTCCTCAAGGGTTCCCTCATTGCAGCAACTTTTACATCCCACTCGGGCGTGAGACAGCTTATGAGTTTTCTGGCCTTTCGGTCATCATCCAACCCCTTTCCTAAGCTCTTAAGCTCGTGTGCAATGATATCGAAACGAGCAAGCATTTGATCTACGTTTTCTCCTGGAAACATACGAAAAACATCAAACTTATAAAAATATAAATTTACTTTAGCTTTTACCTCAGAAGCAGTTCCCTCATGTCGTTTCAGCATGTTGTTCCAAATTTCGTATGCTGTCTTATAATTTTGCCTGCATCGCATTAATTCATCATTGTTCAACCCTGCATAGAGTGCTATCATAGCCATGAAATTTGCAATTTTCAGTGCTAGTTCAGCTTTTGTGAAGGCCCTCTTTCCATCGCTGACTGGAATCTCAGTTTTGTTTATGCACATGTTCCATACTTCTTCTCCAAGCATCTGTAAGAAATGAGACATACGAACTTTCAAATATCGAAGCATTTTCCATCAAAATATGGTGAGCGTGTTAGACTTGTCCCATTGGAGATGAATGGCTCCGATGAGTACAAGTTTTCGGGAGGAGAGATTTCGGCCATTGGACCTTTTTCTTAAGCTTTTAAGCTATTGATAAGAACCTTGGTCTGATACCACTGTAAATCACCCTGGGGGGGTGAATAGGGTGATTATGCAGAATTAAAAAAATTAAAATGAATAGCAAAGTAAATAAGGAGAGATAAGAAAATCAAACACAGATAGCACAAGTGACGCAGCGATATAACGTGGTTCGACCCCCAGGTCTACGTCCACACCACCTACTTGTAACAATTTTCCACCACAAACGTTCCACTATACTCAAACCCTTGTAAAGTAATTCTCGGATTCAGGCCGAGAGACCTATTATACGCACAAGACTTTTAACACAAGTCCCGTCAATCTCACCGAAGTGGAAGAAAAGAAAAGAACTCAAGATCCTCAATGATCCTGACGGAAGAATCCAAATTGTTATCACACACACTTGAATTGATTGTTAAAAGATTAGTTCAGAAGATTTTTCAGCCCGAGTAAAGGACACGTCTATCGGAGAAGCATGCTCGCGCCAAGCCCTCGTCCGATACCAATATGTTGCTCTCGGATAAGTCAAGTCCTCTGGAGATGTGGGAAGAGGACGCGTCCGACACGATGAAACGTACTCGTGTCGAAGTAATAGGTGAGGAATACTCAGTTGGTTCGTCCAATTATATAGACGGGGAAGTGCATCTTTCAAAATTAGAAACGATACATTCCAAAAGAGTGAACAACGCAAAGTACATCGACCGCAATTTAGGTGCAGTCGACCGTTCATCTTTCTAATGAAAAGTCAAGAGATGAATGGTCGACTGCTTCATTATATTGCTGTGAAGTTCAGTCGACTGCGATACGGTCGACCGACATGAGGCACAGTCGACCGTTATCGTGTTATTCATAACAAATCTACTTTATATTCTTACTATATACTAATCAATCATCAATCAATCAAATATAGATAAGGAATAAGGAATAGCAACAACTGGTCTTGATAGCAACAAATAAGGAATAGCAGCAACTGGTCTTGATAGCTTTCTTGGGCAATAATCAACATGTGCTCTTTTTGAATAACTTTCTTTTTTACTTGATCTTGCAATCTTTCGTTATTGCTTTCCTTCTTTGCTTATTCTTGAATCTCTTTTGAATCTCTTATTGATATTATTTTAACCTGAAAATATGAACAACTTAATTTAAACTTATTAGTATTTATGGACACGTTTTCTACACGCCAAACTAAGAGTCAACAGTTACCCTTCCAAAAGGAAAAAAGAGATTCTCTCTCTAGATTTTCTAGAGAGTAGCTCTCAAAAAAAGTTTAAGAAAAAGAAGAGAGAGGAGCAGCGAGCGACTAGGGAGTGGGGAGGACTCCCCCGTCCTCCTCTCCTCCCCCCCCCCACCACCACCACCACCACCACTGCACCTCTAGTGGATGTTCGTTAGAGATTCTCATGTAATGGGTGTTCGATTGGGTGTTTGCCGGAGTTTCACCGACTAGATGATTAGATGTGTTTCTGGAGTCGATGGTGTTAGGTCAGCGCGGCGAGAAATATCGACGTCAGGAGGGCTGGCTTCAAGGGCGAGAGCAGCGCTGCCATGAGAGAGGGTGAATGTGCGACTAAAGGAGTGGCTATCGTGGCTAGGAATGACTATAACGTTGAGGTTACTTCCAGTGGAGTGGAGGGGTTGGGGGTGATGGGAGCGGTGGTTGCGCAGGGGAAGGGGATGGATGACGGAGCTTGGGTTAGCTGGAGCGCGTGTTATCGACGACATCGTAGATGGTTGTCGGCGAGAAATACAGTGAGGGGTGGAAGCAACGTTCATCGGGATTTGGTGGCTGGAATGGACAACAGCAACGTCGGGCATAGAGAGAGTGGAGGGAGTGATGGAGATGAAATTGATTTTCGAATCTCAAATTGGATTTTTGAAATTAAAAAATCTCTAATATTATAATGGGAGAGCTGGAGTTTTCGTTTGTAAATCTATTAACTTACGTGGATTGCCAGTGCATATCTAATATAAAAGAGGTCTCTGTTGGATCCTGTAGGCAAGGCAAATAACACTAGAGGGGAGTGAATAGTGTTGTATAAAAATTAAATCAAAATTTGAACTTTTCGTACTGTTCAGTCGACTGAAAAAAGAGATGCAGTCGACTGTTGCGTCAGAGTAGAAGAGTATCTTATTGAAGAGTTACTAGTCTAATCAGTTGACTTAGCGAGGAAATCCAGTCGACTTACCAGACAAATTTTAGAAATAAAACACAGAAAAATTGAAATTGCAAGTTGAGAAAATACAACCACAGAGAGTCAATCACAGAGTACACAGCGATGTATTCTGGTTCGGTCCTCCCGACCTACATCCAGTCCTCAAGCAACCCACTTGAGATTTTCCACTATTCTTGAAAAGAATACAAGAATACCCTACGACGTTTGACAACAACTATGTCAAACCTGTAGACCTCTCTCACCATTAATAGAGAGAGCAAACCCACTCTACACTCAAGAGTGAAAAACCGACTCTACAATCAAGAGCCCTACTCTCCAACCGAGAGGACCACTCTCACAACCCGAGAGTGAAAAACAACAACAAAAGGAGTTTATAATAACCTATAGCCTTGTTTGTGATCTGTGCTTTTGTATAGTGGCTATTAGGTTAACTTCTGAAATCAGTCTATAACGAATTTGATGTTATACTAGACTGAATTTCAGAGAACCAAGACTTAGAGTTTGTAAGCTTTTGAAAGATTTGTTCTTGTTGAAAACAAAAAGCTTGAAACTTAAAGAAATGCTTGAAAATGTTGTGAACCTTTGCCAAATGACTTCTATACTCTTTTTATAGAGTTAGAGACGTTTGAACATTGAGAGGTTGAATCCCAACTGCCATTCAACGGCAGTAAAAAGATTTGATTTTGAAAAATAAGTTTTAAAATCAGAAAACTATCGAAATGGCTTGAACATTCGACTGGGTTGCCATAATGAGTCGACTGGCCAGAGCTTGTATGAGTTCAGACAGTTTCGTACTATGATAGTCGACTGGTTCCAAGGAATGGTGGACTGGTACTCAACAGCTGAACTTATTCAAGCTTGTTTTGACCTTTTAATTTTGTAAAACACTTAGATTATTTAAAGTATGTGTGAAAATTACAATATTACAAGACACTTTTTACAAAATATTTGAAGCACTTGAATCTTGTCTTGAACTTGAGTCTTTGACTTGAGCTTGAGCCTTTGTATTTTTATCTTGAAGCTTGCTTGATCAATGTGGCTTGTGCTTAAAATCTTTGTAGCTTGATCAATTACTCTTGAAAGCTTCATTGGATTGTTTTGCCTTTGTGTATTTCACCATGGTATTGATTGTGATACAGTCTGCAAGAGATATATGATAGGAAAACTTTGTATTATGTTATAGTCATCAAAACCAAGAATCAACATTCTCTCCCTTTTTGATGATGATAACACAATAACTTATAATAATAACAATTACATATCATGAAGTTATACAAAATTGAAAGATATATGAAATATAAACATGTATGTTCCCCCTAACTAATGTACAACAAGCACACAAGTAATAATATGCACCAAAACATGCACAAGACAAAACATTCACCACAAACAAGCCTTTTATCCCCCTTTGTCATCAACAAAAACAAAAAAATAGAAGGAGGGGCATTGCATAACCATAACAAATTAATACATAGAAAATGAAGTACATGGTTGCAAATACTACGTAGAAGTGAAATACATAAAACATGAAAAATTAAAAAAAAACAAAACAAAACAAAAAATACATCAAGTTTATTCTTCTTATTCGTCGTCATCACCTGTGGAGGCAGGAGGAGGTTGTGGAAATTGTTGAGTGAACGAGTAAGGTTAGCAAGACTAGCCTCAAAAGTATCCTTTCTAGAGAGGATAAGATCGGTACGATCTAAGAGACAAAAATTACCCAATAACACGAGAAAGAAGCAAAATAGCTTCAAGAGACTTGAAACAAACTTCGAAATGGAAAGGAAACTCAAATCTGGATGGAGATCTCAAATCCAAGAGCTTCAATTTCTGAAATTGCCAAGCACACCAAGAGCAGCCGACTGAGGGTTTTGAGAGCAGAAGTGAAAGGGGAAAGTGAAAAAAGAGGGGTAAGAGATTTTAGGATTTTTGCTAAGAGTGAAGGGCTTAGATTAAGAGCAGGTTTGAATGAAGGGTCGAGATCGACAAGAGGGTAAAAAGCGAGAGAGAGATGCCTCAGTTTGAGTGACGATTCAGAATCAGAAAAACCAAACTGATGTCGCGACTGGTTTTTATATCAGTCGACTTAGTCGAGAGAAAATTAAACCAAAAGAAACATCAAATAAAAAATTTCTGTCAGTCGACTGGTTACGTATACAATCGAATGTTCAGAACACAAGATTCAACAATAATAAGAACAACGAAAATACTTTATAAGTCGACTGAAAAGAACGTTTAAGTCGACTTAAACAAAATATATTTTCAAGAAATGTCATGAAAACAGCAAATTCCT
Organism: Hemerocallis citrina; assembly: GCA_017893485.1. Lineage (NCBI taxonomy): Eukaryota > Viridiplantae > Streptophyta > Magnoliopsida > Asparagales > Asphodelaceae > Hemerocallis > Hemerocallis citrina. The sequence continues at coordinate 294,121,128 of CM030360.1, forward strand.
AGTTCTCTTCTAAAGTTGATAAAAGTGTCTTCCTTAAGTGGTTTGGTAAATATATCTGCTACTTGTTTATCAGTAGAAATAAAATCCAAAGTTATATCACCCTTTAAAACATGATCACATAGAAAATGATGTCGAATAATAATATGTTTGTACGTTAGTGTTGAACCGGATTTTTAGATAGATTAATAGCAGTGGTATTATCACAGATTATAACATGTTTTGAAAATAAAATACCATAATCTAATAAAGTTTGTTTCATCCACAAAATTTGGGCACAAGCCAAACTTGCAGCAATATATTCAGCTTCTGTAGTAGATAGGGATACCTTTGCTTTTTACTGCACCAAGATACTAGTGAATGTCCCAAAAAATGACAAGTTCCACTAGTACTTTTACGATCAATTTTACTACCAGCAAAATCAGCGTCACTATACGACAAAATTTGAAAATTATTGGTGCGTGGATAAAATAAACCATATTCAGACGTGCCTTTAATGTATCTTAAAATACGTTTCACATCTTTTAAGTGAAATTCTTTGGGATTCAACTGATATCTAGTACACAAATATACACTAAACATAATGTCGGGTCTACTAGTAGTTATATATAAGAGTGATCTAATCATACCTCGATAGAATTTTTGATCGACACTTTTACCTAAATCACCTTTGTCAAGTGTAGTAGTAGTAGCCATAGGTGTGGTTTTACTACTAGTGCTATTCATGCCAAACCATTTGAGTAATTCCTTAGCATATTTTCCTTGATGAATAAATATGCCATTTTGTGACTGCTTTATTTGTAGTCCAAGGAAATAATTGAGTATACCCATGTGACTATCTCAAACTCATTTTTCATGGTATTAGCAAACTTTTGACAGAGATTACTATTAGTAGAACAAAAAATTATGTCATCGACATATATTTGTATGATTAGAATATCTGTCTCTATTTTTCTAATAAACAATGTAGTATCTACTTTACCTATCTCAAAATCAGTTTCTAAGAGAAAAGTCTTTAACGGATTATACCAAGCACGAGGTGCTTGTTTAAGACCATATAAAGCCTTTTTCAACTTAAAAACGTGGTTTGGGAATTGTTCATGTTCGAAACCGGGTGGTTGCTTAACATAAACATCTTCCTTAATAAAACCATTAAGAAAAGCACTCTTGACATCCATTTGGAAGAGTTAAAATTAATAAAACATGCAAAAGAAAATAAGATCCTAATTGATTCTAGTCTAGCAACAGGAGCATATGTTTCATCAAAATTGATTCATTCTTCTTGATTATATCATTGAGCAACTAACCTAGCCTTGTTCCTAACGACTTGTCCTGATTCATCTAACTTATTCTTGAATACCCATTTGGTACCAATTATAGTATGGTCATGAGGTCGTGGAACTAAATCCCATACATCATTTCTTATAAATTGGTTTAATTCATCTTCAATGGCATTTATCCAAAATTCATTCTCAAAAGCTTCTTGTATATTCTTTGGTTCAAAATCCGACAAGAAAGCTGTATGAGAAATCATGTTAACATGATATCTTGTTTGAATACTACGTGAGATGTCACCAATTATTAATTCATGAGGATGATCTCTAACTTCAACAAACAATTTTGATAATGTTTGAGTCATCACAACAGGATCAGTCGACTTAACAAGTCTAGCAGCCGACTGATTCACATCAGTCGACTTAATATCCTTATCAATCGACTTGTCTAGGGTAATTTGCTCTAGCGATTTAATAACGTTATTTAAAGGTGATGAATCAATTTCATCATCTTCAATAACAGTAGATGAAGGCAAGGATTCATCAAATGAAACATGCATAGATTCTTCAATAGTCAAGGTTGACTTATTGAAAATTCTATATGCCTTACTCCTATTTGAGTATCCAATGAAGATACCTTCATTAGATCTAGGATCAAATTTATCTAAATTATCTTTAGTGTTTAAAATGAAACACTTGCATCCAAATACTTAAAATAATATACTTTAGGAATTCATTCAAAAAATAGTTCATAACAAGTTTTCTTAAGCTTATGCCTAATAAATATTCTATTTAAAATATAACATGCTGTAGAAACAGCTTCAGCCCAGAAGTATTTAGGCAATTTGCTTTCAACAAGCATAGTACGTGCACACTCTTGCAATATCCTATTCTTTCTTTCGACCACTCCATTTTGTGGTGAAGCTCTAGGAATGCAAACGAATATGTTATACCATTCTTCTTGCAATATTCTGAAAAAGTTTCATTCTCAAATTTTCCACCATGATCACTTCTAATAGTGACTATGGTTAGAGATTTTTGATTTTGAATTCGTTTACAAAAATTTGCAAATTCTTCAAAAGCATCATATTTATGTTTTAAAAAGAAAACCCATGTAAATTTTGAAAAACCATATACTAAATACATATCTACTTTTATTTAAAGAAGAAACTCTAGTAGGACCAAATAAATCCATATGCATTAATTCGAGAGGCCTACTAGTAGAAATCATTTCTTTTTTCTTAAAAGTAGATTTGACTTGTTTTCCTAGTTGACATGCATCATATAACTTATCTTTCTTAAAAGATAGTCTTGACAGTCCTTTAACTAGGTTGTACTTAAACAATTTAGCAATATTTTTCATATTCACATGGCCAAATCTCTCATGCCAAAGCCAAGAATCATTGTTAGAAGCTACTAAACAAAAATCATTAGAGAATTCATTGGTTTTTAAACATAATTCATAGATGTTATTTTTCCTAAATTCTTGAAAAATTACATTTTGCATGGAAGAATTATAAATTAAACATGCATCTTTTTCAAAAACAATTTTATATCCCTTATCACACAATTGGCTAATACTTAACAGATTATGCTTAAGACCACTAACAAGAAAAACCTCTTCTATAGTAGGGGTAGTATTCTTATCAACCATGCCTATTCCAATAACCTTCCCTTTGTTGTTGTCACCGAATGTGACTGTTCCTCCATCTGTTTCTTGTATGGAAGAAAGAAGGTTAGCATGACCAGTCATATACTTGGAGCATCCGTTGTCAAGTATCCAACATTCTTTTTTAGGTACCTATAAAATAATCATTGTGAATATGGTACCCTTTCATTGGGTCCGAAAAGGATTAGTTTTTGGAAAACCAAACCCAAAGTGAGTTTGATTTACCACCAAAAGTAGGAATATAATTTACAGAATTACATACATTAAGAACATAAGAATTTATATAAGTAATTCTATCATTTAGACTCAGATTGACTGGAACCCAAATGTTTTTAGTCTGTCCAGTCGACTTCATTTTACTTTTCAGTCGACGGTTATGAGAAGATAGTCGACTGAGAGGTGAAATAAGTCAACTTATCTGAGGTTTTGGTCTCTTTAAATAAGAATCCAAACCTCTGGATAGACGACTGAAATTAGGGTTCAGTCGACTGGTCTGAACTACAGAATTACTATTTTCATGGAAAACAACAGTTTTTGGTTTCTCAAAAAACTCATATAGTTTGGTCTTAACACTAGAAAAAGAATTAGTCTTATTACTACTAGTATTCTCTGAAACATGATGTTTTTCAAGAGATTTTTGAAAACCAAGTCCAAATCTCTTATTGGATTGAACTTGATTTTGGAGAACTTCATTTAAATTCTCCTTTCCTTTGTTAAACTTAGATACATTCTTGGATATCTTTTCATAGTTTTTCTTAAGAGATACAAGATCTATATCAAAATTAGAAAGTCGAGAATTTAATGACTTGACTTCAACGTTTAAGTCAAGATTGTCTTGAGAAAGTGTTTGATTGACTTTCTCTAAGTTCTTAATTCTAATTTTCTCCTTCTTGAGTTCTTGAAAAACCTCATTGAAAGCATCTAATAAGTCATTGAATCAAAGTTCTCACTTATTTCGTTTTGTGTGGCCATGAAACATGCATTCGCAACTTCATTTGACTCTTCATTCTCTTCTTCCAATGAAGAGTCGCTATCATCCCAAGTTGCTTGATATGCTTTCTTGTTCTTCATATACTTGTTCTTTGTGTACTTGTCCTTCTTGAAGTTAGGAGCCTGTCCTTTTGATTTCACATTTTCTAATGGGCAATCCTTCTTCATATGACCTGTTTTGTTGCACTTGAAACAAGTGGGAAGTTTATTAATATATTTAAATTTGGAATTAAATTTACCTTTTCTAAGAAACTTCTTGAACTTTCTAGTGAACATGGCTATATCTTCTTCATCTTCAGAGTCCGACATGGCCTTGAAAGCGAGTGTCTTCTTCTTTGCTTGTTGAGGTTCTAGATCCCTTTTGCGTTCTTCAAGTTGTACTTCATATACCATAAGATTTTTCACAAGATTCTCAATAGAGAGTTGTGATAAATCGTTGGCTTCTTCTACGGCGGTGGTCTTCTTCTCCCATTCGGGGGTTAGGGCACGAAGAACTTTCTACACCATTTCTGCTTGCGAGTATGTTTTTCCAAGGGCCATAAGAGAGTTTGTAATGTCCGTAAACCGTGTTATCATGTCCGACACATTCTCGTTCTCCTTCATACGAAACATCTCGAACCTGTGAACAAGAACAAATATCTTAGATTCTTTAACCTTATTAGTACCTTCATGAGTTACCTCGAGTGTGTGCCAAATTTGATGAGCCGTTGTTGCATTTGACACACAATTGAACTCCTCTTTGGTAAGTGCACAGAATAAAGCATTCATCGTCTTTTCATTGTTCATTGTGTTTCTCTTCATGTCATCGTTCCATTGTGCATAGGGAATTGTAGGAGCGATGAATTCTGTCTCCGTCATGTTTCAAATCTCATAGTTAATGGACTGAAGGTAGATCTTCATTCTACACTTCCAATAGTTATAATTTGTTCCATCGAATAGGGGTGGCCTTTGTGTGGATTGGCCTTCATGGTATTGATTTGCATTTGAAGTAGATGCCATTGCACTCAACCAGGCTTTGATACCAAGTATTGGATCACGTAGGCAAGGCAAATAACACTAGGAGGGGGGGTGAATAGTGTTGTATAAAAATTAAATCAAAACTTGAACTTTTCGTACTATTCAGTCGACTGAAAAAAGAGATGCAGTCAACTGTTGCATCAGAGTAGAAGAGTATCTTATTGAAGAGTTACTAGTCTGATCAGTCGACTTAGCGAGGAAATCCAGTCGACTTACCAGACAAGTTTTTGAAATAAAACACAGAAAAATTGAAATTGCAAGTTGAGAAAATACAACCACAGAGAGTCAATCACAAAGTACACAGCGATATATCCTGGTTCGGTCCTCCCGACCTACATCCAGTCCTCAAGCAACCCACTTGAGATTTTTCACTATTCTTGAAAAGAATACAAGAATACCCGATGACGTTTGACAACAACTATGTCAAACGCGTAGACCTCTCTCACCATTAATAGAGAGAGCAAACCCACTCTACACCCAAGAGTGAAAACCCGACTCTACAACCAAGAGCCCTACTCTCCAACCGAGAGGACCACTCTCACAACCCGAGAGTGAAAAGCAGCAAAAAAAAGGAGTTTATAATAACCTATAGCCTTGTTTGTGATTTGTGCTTTTGTATAGTGGCTATTAGGTTAACTTCTGAAATCAGTCTATAACGAATTCGATGTTATACTAGACTGAATTTCAGAGAACCAAGACTTAGAGTTTGTAAGCTTTTGAAAGATTTGTTCTTGTTGAAAACAAAAAGCTTGAAACTTAAAGAAATGCTTAGAAATGTTGTGAACGTTTGCCAAATGACTTCTATACTCTTTTTATAGAGTTAGAGACGTTTAAACATTGAGAGGTTGAATCACAACTACCATTCAACGGCAGTAAAAAGATTTGATTTTGAAAAGCAAGTTTTAAAATCAGAAAACTGTCGAAACGGCTTGAACAGTCGACTGGGTTGCCATAATAAGTCGACTGGCCAGAGCTTGTATGAGTTCATACAGTTTCGTACTATGATAGTTGACTGGTTCCAAGGAACGGTGGACTGGTACTCAACAGATGAACTTATTCAAGCTTGTTTTAACCTTTTAATTTTGTAAAATACTCAGATTATTTAAAGTATGTGTGAGTGTGTGTGTAACAAGGCTATTACAAGTTTCTAAGACTCAAAGAATAAAATTTCAATATTACAAGACACTATTTACAAAATATTTGAAGCACTTGAATCTTGTCTTGAACTTGAGTCTTTGACTTTAGCTTGAGTCTTTGTCTTTTTGTCTTGAAGCTTGCTTGATCAATGTGGTTTGTGCTTAAAATCTTTGTGGCTTGATCAATTACTCTTGAAAGCTTCATTCGATTGTTTTGCCTTTATGTATTTCACCATGGTATTGACTGTGATACACTCTGCAAGAGATATGTGATAGGCAAATTTTTTATTGTGTTGTAGTCATCAAAACCAAGAATCAACAGTCTCAAGTTCGAGTTCTCACTACATCAGAGTTTTTACCTTAAAAGTTTGTATTTATTAAGACGTGCATCACATGTGTAAATTACTAGTTAAATTAGGGGGAGTATGGTGGGGGGAAATTTCGAAGTCAGTTGATGTGGAGGACGAGATCGACGACAACATCGAGAAGGGGGAGAGGGGAAGAGGAGCCGGATTTGGAAATTTGAATTTTAAATTTCGAATTAGGGTTGTGAATTTGAATTTCGAATTAGGGTTTCGAAATTCAAATTTGAATTGGAAGTGTGGAGGGGGAGATTCATTGAGTTTTGATTTTCAATATAGATTTTTGAAATTCAAATTTTAAATCGGGAGTGTGAGGTGAATATTCTGGTGTAATTTGAATTTCAAACTAGTTTTGTTTGTAATTCAAATTACATTTGGTGGAGTTATCGGCGAGTGCAAGCATTCTCATTTTTGGTTGAGAACAACGACTACTGTTGAGAACTGGATTTGATGTAATAGAAAGATGACGCCGCGGTTGGGTTGGTTTGGAGGATACACGACGATAACGTCGTGAGGAGAGGAGTAAGCATGCCTGTAAGAGATGGTGGATGTGGTTGTTGCATGATGGATGTTTGGGGGATGGTGAGGGAGTCTCTGGGGTGGAGAGCTAGGTCGATGGATTTTTGAATTCCAAATTCAATTTTTGTTGGAATTCAAAGTACATCTTGGAGGTTTTGGTCAGAGAACATGGTGCATATGTCTAGGTTACAAGTTTATTTAGGGGAGAGACTAGTTAGGAATGTAGGCTGTGCTTTGTAATTGTTTTCCACTATTTCATTTATGAATATATAAATATAAATTATTAGTACTATTTGTTTTGTTAATTTTTTATTAATGTTGCGGTGACGAGGTTAGCTTTTTCTTAAAATAAAAAAAATATGTGCAAGGAAAAACGAGTGAAGACTTACATGGAAGATAACATGCATGAGCAAGACCATGACCATGAACATGAAATTTGTAAGGTCTAGTTTGAAAGGTAAGCCTTACCAATTTTATACAAGATAAAAGACCATTAATTAGCTTGGTCTAGTTACTTTTTTATTAGTTAGACACACTGAACTCCCTTAAGTTGATTATTATCTGTTTTCTAGGGGGTTGTTTATTATCTGTTTTCTGGGGGGTTGTTTCCATGAGTGAAGGTATACCTGACATATATATATATATATATATATATATATATATATCCGATACAGTGAACCTTGTCACTATTATTACTAGTATTATACACGTGCGTTATATATATATATATATATATATATATATATATATTAATTACATCCAAGAATCAATCCTAATATCCGATACAGTGAACCTTGTCACTATTATTACTAGTATTATACACGTGCGTTGCACGTGGAGAAAATGGAAAGGAGGGAATGAAAAGGACAAAAGAAAAAAAAATTAGTATTATACACGTGCGTTGCACGTGGAAAAATGAGGAGGGGGGATGAAAAGGACAAAAAAAAAATCTACCAATACATGCGCTGCACGTGTTGACAAAGTGACAAATATTTACAAATGACACTAAGCCCTTCTCCCATTATAATATTAGAGATTAGTTTTTTTTAGGAGATCTATGACATAGGGGAAAAATGACCTGGCACATCCTAGTCCATCCGATTTCCTCGAAAAGCTCTCATCCATCAGATCACACTTAAGCCCATAGGCTTCTGATCCACAAAGCCCACGGGTACATGGGTCCAGACCCGGCCCAAACGGATCCATACCCGTTTGGTATGCCATAAATACCAGGCCCTCTCCCCACTTCACAGGTAATCAACTTTTTCTCACTAAAAACCCTAGCTACTGTTGCTCTACTTCAGTAACTAACTAGACAGTCGAGGGCCTGCCACCGGGACAAACCCCGGTGTTCCTAGGCCGAGTGCAGGTACACGAGATTCCTGGATCTGAGCTTACAGATCCGAGCCGAGCCTCCACTGCCGAGCCGAGCGTCCGGCCTCCACGCCCACACACCATCACGCCCCTTTGCTGAGGGTCGAGCATACCGTCCAGTGCCGCGTCCTTCCACAAAACAAACAAATAAGAACTCACTCCTGGTGCATCCACACTCCTCCCAAAAACCGACCGCATCAGGTTGGCGCCGTCTATGGGAAACACTAATTCGGTACGGACATCAGCCCGAACCTCGCCATCAGCGGCATCCCCTCGATCCACGCTCCTATGGGACCCAATCCCAGGAGAGCAGTTACATCCGCGTGTCGTCCGAACGGGCCTCCTCTCCAGGACGCCCTCGATGGCGTTCACGGGTCGAACAACCCGAGGGTCAGCCTCGGACACCAACAAGGCGAATCTCACCCAGTCGCGTCCGACATTCGTCGGGTCATCCCGAACCGAAGGGCGAGTCAGACTAGGAGAGGGACCGCTTCCAACTCGGCCCCAAACCACTCCAGACCTCTGCCCGTAGGACGAGCATCGGTACTTAGCCGCATCGGCCGAAGATCGCCGCCCCAGCACGACCCGGTTGACCATGGTGTGGTCACAAGAGCTGAGTTCCACAGCTTCCAGGACGAAATCATGGAGGCCATCCATGGAGCACCCAAAGTTGAGACGTTCAACCAATCCCACCGGATGGGCGATGGAAGGAGCCACGCTCATGATCCGATCCGTCTCCCGGAACGCGAAGACGAGGTGCTCCGATGCCTACTGGAGATGGAGAATCGCCTCGACCACTTCGGCAACGGTAATCCGAACCCCACTCTAGGCCACAGGCCGACCCAACGGCCTATCTCGGCCGCCATCCTAGAAGCAGAGATTCCCTGAAATTTCCGGCCTCCACAGTTGGAGACCTACAATGGCGAGGGTGATCCTGCTGATCACATGGAGGGTTTCAAGACCCTCATGATGATTCACAGCGCTTCGGATCCCCTGCTGTGCCGCGCATTCCCTGCTACACTCCGGAGTCCGGCTTGCGAGTGGTTCTCCAAACTCTCCCCAGGCTCGATCTTCTCGTTTAACCAGCTGGAGGCCAACTTCTTGGCCCACTTCATAACCAGCAGGAAGACCGAGAAAACCAGTGCATCCTTACTAGATCTCCGACAGAAATAGGGAGAGTCACTCCGCGACTTCGTCAGGAGGTTCACCACTGAGGCAAGATCTGTCTCCTCCCTCGACGCTGGGGTTGCCTCGGCCACCTTCCAACATAATGTCTGACACAGCCAACTGAAGGTCTCCTTGGCCAAGAAGCCTCCCCAGGACTTCCCCAACCTGCTCAACCAGGTCGAGAAGTACATACGGGCCGAAGAAGCTTTGAACCCCGAAGGCGCCAAAGAAGCCACAGGGAAAAGCAAGCGCAAGGTCGACGAGACCGAGCCTACCCGAAAAGTAGTAAAAGAAGGGGTCGGCATGAAGAGGACGCCTCCCGTCCCCCGCTTCGAGAGATACACGCCCTTAACATAGAACGTGTCCGCCATCATCCTAGAGATAGAGGACAAGGGCATCGTCCGTTACCCCCTCGACCGAGCAACAACAAGAAGCGAGACCAGCGCTTTTACTGCCGCTTCCATCAAGATCACGGGCACGAAACCGACCAGTATCGGGCCCTGAAAGATGAAATCAAGGGCCTCATCCAACGAGGGTACCTCTGTGAGTTCACAAGGGAGAACCAAAGGGAACGGAAGGATACGGGAAACCGGAGGCCTTCGCCCCCCACTCGCACTCTAAACCACCATCCCGAGCGAGGTCTCGAGACCGGAGGGACCAAAGGGTAGGCCATCCTACATTGTGTCTATGGGGGACCCATGGGAGGAGAGTCTAATACTTCCCACAAAGCGTTCATCCAAAAGGTAAACGCCGTCTGAGACCTCCCGTCTCCTCGGACGCAGCTACTCCCTGTCTCTTTTTCGGGAGAGGACTTGGAAGGCGTCCGCCTTCCCCACTGCGATGCCCTCGTCATTAGTCTCCACATGGAAAATTTTGAGGTTTGCCGGATCCTCGTCGACAACGGGAGTTTGGTGAACATCCTCTTCCTCGATGCCTTCGAGAACCTAAAATTATCCAGGGACAGGCTCAAGCCGGCCGGGTACACCCTACATGGGTTCTCCGGCGTCTCGGTTGTGATAGAAGGGATCGTGACCCTAGATGTCACCGCGGGCACGGCTCCCCTCAGACGAACCGAATCGATGGACTTCATGGTAGTGAAAGTCAAGGCGGCATACAATGCCATTCTCGGCCAACCTGGGCTCTGCTCCCTTCAGGCCGTGCCATCGGCCTACCACTTGAAGTTAAAATTTCCCACGGAGTAGGGGGTCGGAGTCGTCCGGGGCAACCAGGAGGCTGCACGATCCTGCTACATGACAGCGGTCGGAGGGGATGTCTTTTCCCTCGACGCCATCGAACTTCAGCCGGAAAGAAGCCAACCGGATCCCAAACCAGCGGACGAGCTGGAAGAAGTCTCGTTCGAGACAGGGGACGAGTCAAAGTGGTTCCAAGTGAGCCGCTCCCTCGCTGAGGATCTGAAGTCAAAAATAGTCACCTGCATCCGCCGCAACATCGTTCTCTTCGCCTGGAAGCCGTCCGATATGCCCGGGATATCCGAAGACCTGATCATGCACAGGATGAGCGTCATTTCGAGATCGAAGCCGGTCGTCCAGAAGAGGCGCAAATTTGCCCTCGAGAGCCAGCAGGTGGTAAAGATCAAGGTAGACAAGCTTTTGACCACCCGATTCATCCAAAAGGTCAGCTACCCTGAGTGGCTGGCCAACGTCGTCATGGTAAAGAAAGCAAGCGGGAGCTGGAGGATTTACATAGACTTCACGGATCTGAACAAAGCATGCCCCAAAGATCCTTTTCCTCTCCCCAGCATCGACACCTTGATTGATGCGACCTCGGGTCACAAGCTCCTATCCTTCATGGACGCCTTTTCGAGCTACAATCAGATCTGGATGTTCCCGCCTGACATTGCCAAGACCTCCTTCGTCACGGACCAGGGTCTATTCTGTTACCGCGTCATGCCCTTCGGGCTGAAGAACGCCGGAGCCACCTACCAGCAACTCGTAAACCGAATCTTCAAGGACCTAATTGGTTGTAACATGGAGGTCTATGTTGACGATATGCTCGTCAAAAGCAGGCGAGGACGGGACCACGTCGCCGACCTCGAAGAAGCCTTCGGAATACTACGGACACATAACATGAGGCTTAACCCAGTCAAATGTGCCTTCGGCGTCTCGTCCGGAAAATTCCTCGGGTTCATCGTCAGCCAACGAGGCATCGAGGCTAACCCTGAAAGATCCAGGCCATAATAGACATGGCTCCTCCCCAAAACGTTAAGGAAGTCCAGAGGCTCATGGGGAGGATGGCGGTCATCGGCCGTTTCCTTTCCAAATCTGGGAAAAAATCCCTACCCTTCTTCAAAGCTCTGCGGGGAAAGGGGGGCTTCGAATGGGGCGCCCCTCAACAGATGGCGTTCGAGAAATTAAAGCTGTACCTCGCCAACCCACCTCTCCTTAGCAAGCCCGAGCCGGGCGAGCCACTTTGGCTGTACTTATCCACCTCAGAAAGCGCCCTCATCACAGTCCTCATCCGAGAAGATGACGGTGTTCAGAATCCACTATATTATGTGAGCAAGGTCCTACTTCCGGCCGAGACGAGGTACGCGAGAATAGAGAAAGTGGCCTATGCTCTGGTTATGGCCGTCCGGAAGCTCCACCCTTACTTCCAGGCACATTCCATCCAAGTGCTGACCGACCAACCCCTCAAGGCCATACTTCACAAGCTGGAGAACTCCGGCCGATTAGTCAAATGGCCAATCGAGCTGAGCCAGTACGACATCGGCTACCAGCCAAGGACGGCGATCAAGGGGCAAGCCCTCGCCGAGTTCATTACTGAATGCACCATTTCCGAACAGCCCGACGTCGAAGATTCAGATCCGACCTAGGAAGTCTATGTCGACGGATCCTCATGCAAGTCCGGGAGCGGTGCTGGGATCATCCTGCGGGGTCCCGACCACTTCTGACTTCAGTATTCTCTCCGCCTCAACTTCCCGGCCTCCAACAACGAGGCGGAATATGAGGCTATGATCGCCGGACTCACCCTGGCACACCAGGCCGGCGTGAGGCAGATCCGGGCATTCAGTGATTCTCAGCTCGTGGTTAACCAGATCACCAGAGATTACAAGGCCCGTGATGACCGAATGATCCGGTACTTGGCCGTGGTTCGGCGGCTCCTATCATCCTTCAACTGTTCCACGGTCCTCAGAGTTCCAAGAGTGCAGAACGCCCAGGCGGATGCCCTGTCAAAACTTGCCTCCTCATCCTTCGAGGGTCTCGACCAAACAGTGCTCATCGAAGTCCTCCTGAAGCCAAGCATCGAGCTCCCTAAGGCAATGTGTGTGAACAACGAGCCAGTCCGGACGACTGGACCTCCCCAATCCGAAGGTTTCTGCTAAGGGCCGAGCTCCCCGAAGACCGAGCCGAGGCGAGAAGGATCAGGGTTCGAGCTGAAAGGTTCGTCGTGATCAACGACTTCCTCTTCAAACGCTCATACACCCTAGCGGACGGGAAATCCTACCTTCGATGCCTCGCCAGTGAGGAAGCTAGCTACGCGCTTAAAGAACTTCATGAGGGGATCGACGGATGTCACATGGAAAGCAGGTCGCTTGCAAGGAAGGCTCTGAACTACCGGATATTATTGGCCAACAATGCTGCAAGACTCCCAGGACCTGGTCAAGAGGTGCGGCCCGTGCCAAAGATTCTCCACAGGCTAACCTCCGCTCGCTGGCCAGTCCGACCTCGTTCGCCATGTGAGGGATGGACCTGGTTGGCCCCTTCCCCGTGGCAACCGGACAGAGAAAATTCCTAATAGTCGCCATCGATTATTTCACAAAATGGATCGAGGCCGAACCCCTGTCCATAATCACCGAGCGACAAACCTAACTATTCTTCTGGAAAAACATAATTTGTCGGTTCGGGATTCCTTAGATCCTTATCACGGACAACGGGACCCAATTCGCGGGCCAGAACTTTCGCAAATTTTGTGAAGATATCGGCGTCCAGCAGTGCTTCTCCACCATATGCCATCCCCAGTCAAACGGCCATGCGGAAGCGAATCGACAGATACTTGACGGCCTAAAGAAATGCCTCGACAGTTCCTCCAAGGGATAGTGGGTAGAAGAACTGCCTAGCGTGTTGTGGGTGCACCGGACTACAAAGAGAATCCCTACGGGCAAAACCCCATTCAATTTAACCTATGGGACGGAGGCTGTCATTCCCGTCGAGATCGGCCTCCCTTCTCCGCGTATCATGGCCTTCGACGAAGCCGACAACTCATCCGGCCTCAGGGCCAACTTGGACCTCGTTACCGAGGTCAGGGAGAAGTCCGCCATAAGAAGAGGCATCTACCAACAGCGGATCGAGAGATTTTACAACAAGAAAGTCTGCCCCACTGACATCAAGGCCGGAGACCTCATGCTCCGCAAGTTTTCCGTCTCCGACCCCACGAGAAAAAGGAAGCTGGCCCCTAACTGGGAAGGCCCTTACAAGGTAACCGAGGTTATACGCCCGGGCACGTACCGACTCGTGGACATGGAGGGTCGAGCGGTCAAAAGACCCTGGAACGCCGAACATCTGATCAAGTTTCTGGATGGGCAGAAGTAAGGTTTTTGTTTAATTTATGTAAATAACACTTCTGCAACCTGCCCTGTGTAAAAGGCCGTTAGCGCCTCTCTTCATGTATTAAAAGGCTCAAGAAAAAAAAAGGGCTCTTTTCATTAAACTCCTTCAGCCTAGGTAGCTCCGACCCAATGTCGAGCACATGGGTAGCTTTCTCAAGCTACGGCGCCCAAGTCACAAACCGGGCACCGACCCTCAACTCCTCTGTAGCTCCGACCCAATGTCAAGCACATAGGTAGCTTTCTCAAGCTACGGCACCCAAGTCACAAACCGGGCAGCGACCCTCAACTCCTCAGTAGCTCCGACCCAATGTCGAGCACATGGGTAGCTTTCTCAAGTTATGGTGCCCAAGTAACAACACCGGGCGCCGACCCTCAACTCCTCGATAGCTCCGACCCACATGGGTAGCTTTCTCAAGCTACGGCGCCCAAGTCACAAACCGGGCGCTGACCCTTAACTCCTCCGTAGCTCAAACCCAATGTCGAGCACATGGGTAGCTTTCTCAAGCTATGGCACCCAAGTAGCAACACTGGGCACCGACCCACAACTCCTCCGTAGCTCCGACCCAATGTCAAGCACATGGGTAGCTTTCTCAAGCTACGGTGCCTAAGTCCAAACACTGGGCGCCGACCCACAACTCCTCTGTAGCTCCGACCCAATTTCGAGCACACGGGTAGCTTTCTCAAGCTACGGTGCCCAAGTCCGAACACTGGGCGCCAACCCACAACTCCTCCGTAGCTCCGACCCAATGTCGAGCACATGGGTAGCTTTCTCAAGCTACGGTGCCTAAGTCACAAACCGGGCACCGACCCTCAACTCCTCCGTAGCTCTGACCCAATGTCGAGCACATGGGTAGCTTTCTCAAGCTATGGTGCCCAAGTCCGAACACTGGGTGCCGACCCACAACTCCTCCGTAGCTCCGACCCAATGTCGAGCACACGGGTAACTTTCTCAAGCTACGGTGCCCAAGTCCGAACACTGGGCGCCGACCCACAACTCCTCCGTAGCTCTGACCCAATGTCGAGCACATGGGTAGCTTTCTCAAGCTACGGTGCCCAAGTCCGAACACTGGGCGCCCGAGCCGGAACACTGGGCACGCCGACCCACAACTCCTCCGTAGCTCTGACCCAATGTCGAGCACATGAGTAGATTTCTCAAGCTACGGTGCCCAAGTCCGAACACTGGGCGCCCGTGTAATACCCTGATTTTTCTAATTAATGAAAAATTATTTATTTTTGCACATAGTGTGCACGTGTAATATTTTTGGCTCATATTTTCATCAAGAAGAGTAAAGATATTTCAATTTGTGTTTTTTGTACCAAAGCCTTATTTTTAACTAAATAAAAAGCCCCTTTTTCCTAAGCCCAAAATATAATGCATTCTTTTATTTCTAATAACTATTGTTTTGAGCCATTTATTAAAGCCCATGGTTTAATTCTTTTTTTTTATTATTTACAACTTGTAATGTGTAACTTTTTTAAAGACTTTTATTTGTGTACAAGTTCTTGTTAGGGTGACTTGTGCATGCACGTGCTTGTTGCATACACATGCAAGAGCACACTTCTCTTGGTCGGATTGGGTAGAGAAGTGGGTCTAGTTCATGGGTAGTTATTTGGGGTGTGGGTAGTTTTTACAACTCCCTAGTCCATCCTATCCCTTGATCCTATAACTATCTACTAAATCCTAACCCTCCATCTCACCCAAATTAGTGTATAAATACCCCTCTCACTCATTTGTTTCTTTTACACTAAGATCATATTTGTAAGAGAGGTATATTGTGAGAGAGTTGTGTGTGACCTTTCGGTGGAGGCCGAGCATCACTTCTGAAGGTTTCGGTGAGGAGCAAGGAGTCGTCCATTGCATTAAGGAGCTTTTCTAGATTTCGGTTATTTTCGTCAATAAGGTGGGTGTTTCTCAGGACTTCTAATGTAGAGATTGTGTTATGGCAATAATGATTGTTACTATGCTTGTGAAAAGTAAGTTTGACTATATTAGATTACTCTGTGTATGCTTATGATGAAAGTTGTGAAGGACTAATAATGAAGTGATGGCACTATAAATAAGACCGAAATAGGGCTGTACAGTCGACTGTCACGTGTACAAGTCGACTGGTACGAGGCTACGTTTATTCATGATTTATTGGAAAATTTAATAATGTACGTGTGTACAATTGAAATGATATAAAGATTGCTAAATTCATATCCCCCATGTTATATATGATGGAGGAGACATGAACAGATGAAAAAGAACTGGTGATAATTAGTAAAATTGGGAATAACCTGTACAGTCGACTGTTGATGTGAACAGCCGACCGATGCATTGAATTAACTATGAATAGTCCAGTAATTCCTTGAAATGAGGTATTTCTGTTGTGTTGTCCTAGTGTAATAAATTGAGATTAATATTTTATCTCTGCAAGAAAGTGATGAACAAATGTAAATGCATGTTTAACATTTCCTTGAGGAAAGAAAAATATTAGTTATGTGAAATTTCATGTTGTGATGTTAGTGAACAGTTAAGAAATTACATGTTTATGCAGCATGAATATGAATATATATTTATTGTAATGTGACATAAGGATGCATGTGCATGGAAGAACAGATGGGAAGATAATCCCTTAATTTGAAATGTGAACCTGTTCAGTCGACTCAATGCGAGTAGCAAGTCGACTGGGCTGAGAATGAAAATGCACAGTTAAAAGCCAGAACAGACGACTGATGGAATGACAGTCGACTATCACGTGAATGATATTTTGGACATAGAAAGTTGCGGAGCAGCCGACTGGCTATGTGCAGCAGTCGACTCTCTCGAGTAGTTATGAAGAACTTGAATTGACTGAACAAGTCGACTGGAGTTTCTCTAAGTCGACTGTCCAGAACACTTTGATATGTCAGAGATCTTATTTGGTTTATGTTAAAGTTGTGAACCTTATGGTTGATGTTGATAAACTCTATCTGTTATTGCATGAATTTACATGAAATGAATCATAGTTTTGAATTGAGAATTTACATGGAAGGAATCGTGGTTTTGATTTGAGAATTACATGAATATGAAAGCTAAGAACATGATAAAGGAATTATGATGAGGCAATGAAAATTGAATTCATGAGCTGAAAATGCTCAAATTGGAAATTGTGAATTGGAAATTGAAACCAAAGAGTAGCTAAGTCTCCCCCGACATTGGAAATGAAATGAAATGAAATGAGAAATTGGAAGACCAAGGTTGGTCATGTATCGAATGAATGAATAAGTCCGGTTTAGTGGAGAGGCTAACTCTAGTGCTTTGATTCTTGTTCATGATTCTAATAAAAACTAAGGATTAGTGCATAGTGAAGATGTGATGAAAGTGAGAGAAAAACACGGGTATGAGAACTAGGGTTTACGGTGCGGGTGTGTGAGCCACAGAATGCATGCTTGATGAGTCAAGACATGGCTTGGGCACAACTCAGAATGATCTGACTCTAGTCACGCTTGTGGGATGTTTGGTGACTGCAAGAGGATCGTGTGCCATGAAGGAGGCTGAATTGCCACAGAATGCATGCTTGATGAGTCAAGACATGGCGTGGGGTTCCCCTCCAGGTTTTCTGTACACGAGCTTGTACTCATAGATCATCTAGGATACTCACCATAGTTACAGTAGTAGATTAAGTCATGGCGAGGGATTGAACCTTACAAAGATGAAGAACGACTAAGAGGCTTGCCCTCGGACCTATGTAGTATGGGATGCATAGAATCCGAACAAGTGCGCATTAGTGTCATGTAAATTAACTAATTGCATTAAGGATTAAGTGCACAGTCACGACACGACATCATTAACATTTCCCTTTTACTTTATTTTGATATGTGAACAAGTTTGTGAACTGTTAAGAAATGAGAATCGTTATACTGTTTCTGGCATAGAGAGGATGGCCATGTATAATTATCGTCGGTTGAATAAACTGACGTGCCCACAGTGTTGTATGCAGGATCAATGGCATGAAAAGATTAAAGAGGAACAAATGCTTAAAGATCTCTCAATGTTGTTGTACATTTGTTTCATTGTTGTAAATTTTACTTCCGCTGTGCAATGTAAATATAATATTGATGTAAACTCTGATGTAAAGTGTAAAGTTTGAATTTCCTTGTAAAATTGTACTAAAGAAAGTGAAAAGATCCTGTAGAACATCTCGAATTCAGTGTATTTGGGATTCGGGGCGTTACAGCCCGAGCCGGAACACTGGGCGCCGGACCTCCTGCCCTCGATAGTTTTTCCAAAAACGGGTGGCAAGAGCAAAAAGAGACGAAACACCTTATTCACACTCTTTCATTTATTAAGCACCGTCGGAAGAACAAGAATGTTATAAACTACTTCACTCAGCTAAAAAAAAAAAAAAAAAAAAAAAAAAATCAGACTCCTCAGTGCCCCTTGGGTCCGGCACAGGATAGCCCTACTCCGACCGAACGACCAGGGCCTCCCTCCTCTTCACAATGACCCTTGGGGTCGGCCAGAGTCGAGACTCCGGCCACGGAGCTTTGGGCATCGGCTGGCTGTGTATGCTCCAGTAACATCAGCGTCGCGGGAACACCCTCCGCTCGATGACCCCTCAAAGAAGAGCTCGTCCTCGTCCCGGACATCCCCAGCATCATCTTATAGCGTTGTATCTCCATCTCTTTTTCCACTATGACTTCGCGAAGGAGCCTCTCCAGCGAGGGTCGCTACACCGATGTACTCGACAGGGTGTGACCAAGGCCGGCCCTGCCTAGATCGCGATCTACCATCGCCCTCTTCAGCTTGGTCGCCTCCACACTCAGCACCTCGGATTTGTTTCGGTAATAGTGAAAGGCGGCATCCTGATCGCGAGCCCCCTCTCGGTAACGGACCAACTTGGACTCAAGGACCTTGATCTTGCTCCGAAGCCATGCCACATCGGAGTGATGAGGGTCCACCTCGGAGGGAATAACCGGCACCTAATAGGGGAAAACAACCATCATTCCAAATGCCAAAAACAATCCAGAAGATACGTTCGGCGAAGCTACACTTCCCCAAAATAAACGGTCGAAGTCAAAACACTTAGCCAATCAAAAATCCTTTTTCATAAATCAAATTCGTAATACAAAGATGCGGTGGCCAGTCCGCAGTTGGCAAATACAACAAAAAAGAGAGAAAACAAAACACAAGGAGGCGAGCGGCCTAATTCCCCACCTCTGGATCGGTCTGGTCGAGGGGAGGGTCCGCAGCCGAGGCGACAGGTGGTTCTTCTTGCTCGCCCCCTTCGGGAGTCTTTGGCGTCGGCACGATGGCCATATCATAATCAAAGTCAGTCAGGTCAAGGGTCGGATAGAAATGCCTCACGTGATCGAGGGCCTTCTCATAGACCTCGTTCTGGGCCCCGATTATCATATCCTGGTCCTTCGTCGTGAGCAGCTCCTTCTCCTTGGCAAACTTCTTCCTCAGTTGGCCCACCTTTCGAACGCACTCGCTCTCCATGGAGGCGAGCTCGGCCTTCATCTCCTGCTCTCTCTTATGGGAGCCCTCGAGTTCGATCTTCATCTCCTTCATCTCCCGCTGGTACTTATTCGCCCGCTCCCGCTCTTGCTCCAGGGCCTTCTCGTGGAGCTTCATCACCTGGGCCCCCTCCAGACAAGCCTGCAGCATGGATGGTGGTTCGGAAAAAAGAGCCTCCTCGTATAAAAAGTTACAAGAGAAAAAGGGCCGACGAATCTTACCAGCACGTTCGCATGTGCTAGTCGCATGTAGGCCACCTCCAAGGTGTCGTTGCTCATGCTCTTGCGATCTCGGGGAGTTGCCAGCTTATCGGCTACCTCGATGTCAATGGCCCCCTCGGTCAAGCTATCACCCTTTTGGATCGACCAGTCCGGGGCCTACGGTTGCAACATCTCCTCGCCTACAATTTCTGGCGCATCGGCCCAGAGCGGAGGGACCTTCCCCTTGGTACGTTCGGTCACTGTGGCCGACCCTGGGCTCGACGGGATGAGCACCTCCTTGCCTGCCTCAGGGCGTGCTTTCTTTGCCCTCGGTTCGATGGGGGCGTCGGAGACGACCTGCGAGGAACCCATCGCTCTCTTCCCTTGCTCACCCTGCTCAGACCTCTTCTTCTTCAGGGCGATCCTCCTAGCCTTGATCGATTTGGGGTCCATACCTGCAAGAAGACCCATTAAGGACAATGAGCACAAAAGAATACTAGAATGAACAAAATGGAACAAACTACATACTAGACGTGGCCGGGCTCAGTCCGACGCAGGCCATGTGACCCTCCGTCACCTTTGGCCAGCTGATGTTGTTCCCCTTCCGAAGGCGCTCGACATACCCCCACTCCTCGGCGGACAAGTCCTTCGGTCTCGGTGCCTTGAAATTCGGCTTGTAGAAATTCCATCGAGTGGGAATATCCCAAGGCTTTTCTCTTCGGATCACAAAGTACTTCCTCTTCCACTCTTTAATCGAGTCTGGGTGGCCATGAACTACTTTCCCTTGGCCCCGAGGAGAGATATAAATGATGCCCTCGAACTCCCCAGACGAGCTGATCCCCAGCATCGCTCGAAACACATCCAGCCTCAACGGCAGCTTCCTTTCTTCGCACAGTAGCACGAAGCACATCATCTATTACCACGAGTTCGGCCCATATTGCATCGGAGCCAGAGACGCCCAATTAAGCACCTCTCGAATGAATGGGTGGATCGGCAATCTCAGCCTGGAACCGAACGCATCGGCTGGAAATATACAGTACCACTCAGACAGAGGATCAGTGGGCCAAAGACCTGGGCTCGGTAACATCAGCTCGTATTCTGGTCCAATGTGGAAGGCCGACCGGATGACACGCAAATCGTCTGCCTCCAGAATCGATGGTGTGGAATCCATCTTTATCTTCTGGTAGCTCGGCGAAGACGACTATACCCCATATAAGATTTTGTCTGAAAGATCGCCAGCATACTGCCTGATCTACCTCGGCTGCGATAGGAATCCGGTCGCCAAATCGCGGACAGGGGTCGTCCTCCGTAGCTCAAACCCAGAACAGACGTTGGTCAAATGGGTCCAAACCCGCGGGTCGAGCGGATGGGTTGCGGACGGGTTTGAACTGGTCAACGGGTTCGCGAGTTGGGTCTGGTGGGTTGGATTTCCTAATTTTTCGACTCGGATCGACCCGCAGGTTCAACCGTGACCCGAACCGCCTAATTGCGGGCCGGATTCGAGTGGACGGATCGCGGGCGAGTCGCGGTTCAACCCAACCCGGTTGCCATCCCTAGCTTCCGTAGAGAAAATATGGTATTAGCATTAGTATCAAGTTTCCGAACACGTCTTTCCTTTAGTCATTAGTTTAAAATTCCTCGAAGTTTAGTAAGAGTTACAACTGACAACTGAGAGATTCATGGAACATCAAGGAATATAAGGTACCTCCTAATTAATGGAGATTTCTTAGTCTATATATGTAAAATCAAATTATTTGAAATTGATTTGCCCATCCATCACGTGACTATAAAAAAAATGATTTTCAGCCATACAATTTTGTAACACTTCAGTAGATGACCAAATGAATTTCATTATATATATATATATATATATATATATATATATATATATATATACCAGTTAATATACATATTTATGTATATTATATATACATACAAACTATTATATATATAAATTTGGAGGAAAAAGAGATAAAAGTATGGTGATGTGACATATGACATTGCTATTTGGTTTGCCAAATTTGACAAAAAAATGGCCATTGCCAAATTTGACAACCCAAATGAGAGGTTGATGTGGAGGATTTTTGCCATTTGGGTTGCCAAATATGCAAATAACAACCTAAATGAGAGTTTGGTGTGGATGCTCTTAAAGATGTTGTAGATGGCCTGAAAATGTTAAATTTTTAAATAAAAAAAAAAAAAAAAAACCCTTCCCTGAACTATGACTTTTTTCCAGAAAACAACATTAATTTTTTTGCGCGAAAAACCTCCCTCAATTATGTTTTTAAAAAAACACATTTTGACTCTGTCAGGTATCTATTAACTTTTTGTCATGCATCACACATGACTAAAAAAATGAAAATTTTGTCGTGAATTAAACCCCCTTTAGTTCTTCTTTCTTACCATTTCTTCCCCAAATCTTACCCAAATCTCAAATCAACCCGAAATCAAAACTCCCAAATCGATCTCTTCCACCACGACAACCCATCTCGATTTTTCTCCACCCCTTCGATCATCTCTTCTTAGTACGAACCTCCACTCCTCATAAAAACCCGAACTCACTTAACCCTCGTTGAAATCCACCGACTTCATGTCGCCGCCATCTTCCACCGCTTATATGTCAGGGAAGTATTTGATTCTCATTTATGCATTTTGGTGTTTGGTCTTTCTCTCTTTTTGTGTGTTGGTGTAGGCAGTGATGACAAACACCTTATGATCTGTACTTTATTTTTGAGCTTGTTGTATTTATGCATACTATTCAGTTTTGGCACTCTCACTTATGATGAAGGGGGTTACATGAGTCATTTCACTCATTCCTCTATCCTTCAGATATTGTATCTTATATTTGTTGTTTAGTTTAAATGCCTGGAACTTGAGTATGATGAGGGTAAATGATTCATTTCACTTTCCGATATTTGATATTTGCAAATCAGTTTGGTTGAGTATCTGATATTTTCTGTTCAGTTTCTTTGTGATTCTATAATTCTAACTTATTATGATGGGGGTATATGAGATATTTCACTCATTTATTTTTGCAACTGAGAGTGCGCAATTGAAGAAATCCTTATTTATACGAAGGAGGATGTATTTATGCATTTGAACTGATGCTTGATTATTTGATTAACTGATGCTTGATTATTTATGCATTTGAACTAGTTGGCATGAAACCCCCAAAGCAGCCCTAGTGAGAATAGTGTACTCTAAGCCTACTATTTTTTTTTTTTACTTTAAATTTTTTGTTTGGCAATTAGTTGTGAAATCATGAAGCAACAAATACAAAAGGTGTGCTAAGCCCTGTTATGATTTTTTTTATCCTGATTGTATACAGAAGAGGAGAATTTGCATCAATGGGAGAAGATTAGATAGAATTAGGGATAGAAAGGAAAATTTTATTGATTGATTATTGATTGAATAAACTGAGTACAATATGTTTTTTATATATAGGAGAGAAGGGAAGACTAAACCAATACATTATTTGATATAAGGATAAACTAATCTCTCTCATAATATAATATCTATATAATATCTAATACCCCCTCTCAAATTCAAGTTGGTTCAAACAATATGAGTTTGGAATATTGACGATGATGATGTGGTAGGGACGTCAAACTGTGATGCTGGAACGACGCTCAAGTAGATGACACAGGGAAGGTGCTTGATGGTGCATGTGTTGGGATCTCACCCCGGACTTGAGAATACTAGCAGAGTAATGGAAGGAAGTAGTGGAAAGAATTAGTGGTGACACACTGTTGAAATTTCCATATCCCGAACTGTGGTGGGATCTCCATATCCCGATCTGTTGGGATCTTACCCCGAACTGAGAAGTAGAATAAGTAGTACGTGGTGGAAGGAAGTAGTGTTGACGCACTGTTGGGATTTTCATATCCCGAACTATGGCGGGATCTCCATATCCCGATCTGTTGTGATCTCACCCCGAATTGAGAAGTAAAAGAAGAAGTATGTGGTGACGCACTATTGGCGCATATTGGGATCTCACCCTTGACTTGAGAATTGTCCCTAAAATGAGAACTGGATGCGGAAGATGGTGGACGTCGACGGAAGGTGAGGGAGACTAAAAATGTGATGATGTTGATATCTCTCTCTCTCTTAAACTCGGCGTGAATTTGCTGACGAAAACTGTAGAGGCTGAAGACCTACAAGATTATTATTATTATTATTATTATTATAATTATTATTATAATTATTATTATTATTATTATTATTATTATTATTATTATTATTATTATTATTATTTTGGTGTTTTTTAATTATTTTTTTTGATTTTTTTGGTTTTTTTGGAATTTTTTTTGAAAAAAAAAACAAAAAAATGGGTTTGGGTTCGGTTTCGGTTAGGGATTTGGGTATGGGTTAAACGGGTCGGGTTTGAAGTGGGATTTGGGTTAGGTTTGAAGTTTGATATAAAGCTGTAGAGGAGAGCGGGGTGCTGCGGTGGAGATGGGGGAGGAGGCCTGCGGTGGTGTTGCGTGGATGAAGATGGGGGCAGGAGGTGGTAGGCGGGATGTAGGTTGCCGGTGTGGAGGCCCATGTTAGGGTGGCTGACGGGGGTAGCAATGGATTTCGAGAAATGAAGAAGGAGAAGATGAGAGGCGGTGAAGGTCAGCATCAATGAAGGAGGATGGGGGTCCAGATCCTCGGCGTCCTCCTCCTCCTCGAGCTCACCCCATCGGATCTTGCTCGCGAGCGTACCATCTTCGTCCACCACCATTGTTGCAAATTCAAAAATGAGAGGAAGAAGAAGGCGATGTTTGTTGGTGTAGTTGATTGTTGGAATTCATGTGATGATTGTTGCTGAAGTTGTTGGTGTAGCCGCTCTAGTTGTTGTGGATTAGGGTTAGAGTTTATTAGTGATTTGGAGTTGATTAGGGATTAGGGTTCACGGCTGATTTGGTTTTTTTGGTTAGGGGGGGAGATTAAGGGATTTGGGTTTAGGGATTTGATTGGGCAAGGGAGAGGAATGTCGGGAGGTGGAGTGATTCCGATAAAGACGAGAACCACTTCATCTCGATAACGAGGATCAAATTAGTATATGTCTTATAGGAATAGAGGCTCTGATACCAAGATAGAATTAAAGATAGAAAGAAAAACTTTATTGATTGATTATTGATTGAATAAAATGAATACAATATGTCTCTAATACATAGGAGGGAAGGGAAGACTAAACCAATACATTATTCGATATAGGACTAAACTAATCTCTCTCATAATATAATATCTATATAATATATAACAGTAGAAGAGAAGTAGAAGAAGGAGAATGAAGAAGCAGCTAGAAGAAGTTGAGAAGCATCAGCATAAGGAGAACAAGTAGAAGGAGAAGCAGCAACAGCTAGGAGCAGCTCCAGGCACTAGCAGCATCTCCAGGCAGCAATAGTAGCATTATTTTTTTCTTCTACATATGACCAATCATCCTGTGTGTTATGTTTGGATCATGAACACTAAGTTGGTATACTGTTAGTTGTAAATGAAGGCTTGTCCCCAGCTTGAAATTTTGCTAGTATTTCACATAATAGATTGATCATTTACTATATATATCTTGCTCTAACTGTAATGTTTTTGAATTTTGAATTTCAATATAGATTTTTGAAATTCAAAATTTCGGTAAGGAGTGTGAGGAGATTGTTCTGGTGTAATTTGAAATTTCAAACCAGTTTTGGTTGAAATTCAAATTATAAATTTTGGTGTGTTCGGCGAGTTCAAGCGTTTCAATTTCGGCTGAGAACAACAACAACTGTTTAGAGCTGGATTTGACGCAATCGAAAGACGGCATTGCGGTGGGGTTGGATTGGCGGCTGCACGACAGGAACGTCGTGGGGAGAGATGTATGTATGCCAGCAAAAGATGGTGGCTATGGTTGTTGCCAATGTGGACGTTTGGGGGAATGTGGAGGGAGTTATGGGGGTGGAGTGTTATCTCGGAAGTTTTTGAATTCCATATTAGACTTTTTTTAACCCAAATTACAAAACCAAGTAGTACAGAACCAATCCATAATTTCACATTTTTCTTAAAAAAAAAACTGTAATGTTTTTGACTGTGATGATAACAGTACACCATATATAGTTTGTTACACGTATTCACAGTTTGTTCATTAAAACATATGGAATTTGTTACAGAAATCTTTATATAATTTCTTTTACAATAAAAAGATTGAGAGGCACAGAAAACAGAGAAGAGAACAGAAGAGAAAGAAAAACCGAAAGAAACGAAAATGAAAATTAAATAAACAACTTACAAGAACAATTCAGGATTACAAGTGGAGAGGTCGAGGCCTGTGTATCACACAGTGTCCTTAAAACAGATTTCGCCTCTTCCGGTTGCTGGAATGAATGAAGGCGTCTGTCTCCCAGGATGCAACGACCGGAGCGATCACGTAGGCACCACGTAGCACTCCCGAACTGAGCAGCAGCGTTTGAACTCTATCACCGACTTACCAATAAAAAACAAGAACCGAAGAAAAGAACAGTACAATACTTAGAGAAGGAGAGAAAGAAGATCTGTTGTGCAGGAAAAAAGTAGAGGGGAGGCCTCTATTTATAGAGCCTGAGTTGAAACCGTAACGACAGACAAGGCTGTTAATGCCTTCATTGTAACGGTAGACAACCAATTGAATGCCGACACTGTAACGGCAGACATCATTCACTGCCTTCAGTGTAACGGCAGACAAAACGTTAAATACAGCACTGAAACGGCAGACAGAACCGTTTCTGTATTCATTTCAGCCGTTACAAAAAGAAAAATCAAAACTGTAGCAAAAAGTGGCTCTGCACAGGGTGGGGTCAAGTCGGTCCGGCATTCGTGTCCGCAGGTCGTGCGGGCGCACACAAGTCGTCGGAGATTTGCGCCCCCCCCCCCTCCCCCTGTGCGCGCGAGACAGAGCCTCTCTTCTAGCTATCTTACAATGATAAGAAGGAGGTTGCTATATATCCTCTTCTATGTCTTTTGATTTTTCCGATATGGGACTATGTTCCCTTAACCCATTTCAAGAATAAAAACTACTCACTTTGAGAGACAATTTCTCATTCACCCCTTAACCGATTTTAGCAAACAAATATAAGATTTTGATCTACTCACGAAGGAGAATACAAATCAATCAAGATCTCTCAATAAATCATTGAGGATCTTACTCAAAAAATTGCTAAAAAATCGGTTCGTAAATGTTGTATAAAAACACTCATTTTCTAACAGAAATTGTGGATGAATAAATAACATGCTGAAAGCTTAGTTAGTGTTAAAAGTTGGAAAAAACCAATAACAGGCAGATGAGAAAAGAATGGGTAAGGAAACAAACTGTACATGGTGTATTGAGTATGTTGACGAAAGTATGGACTAACAAATCTAAAGACCAAGTGATGCTAATACTGCTTAGAAAAAAAAGGAGATGCAGATACTAATCTTTGAGTGACTGCATCCAAACAAGAAGAATTTTCCAAACCATGAGTCTCCATTATTTTTCTTTCAAGTACAAAAGTTTGTCCATGCTGAAGCTTTTGTACAATACGAAAACCATTTATAATGGAGCTTGAAATTTGTTACACCTATTCACAGTTGTGCTTGATATAGATCTTCGACAAATTCTTTATTACAAGCTAGAATGCCATAGTTTTCCTGGTGACAGAATTCTGAAATTGAAATTACGATTCTGTTATGAACTTGCTTTTTAAAGTATGTAAATTTCATTTTATCATACATCCAGAAAATTAAACAGATTTTAAAAAAATTGGGATTTCGGATTTGGGTGGTGGCACTAATGAGGTTGAGAAGATGGTGGCGATATGAAGTCAGCGGATTTCGACAAGGGTTAAGTGAGGTCGGGTTTCGATGAGGGGTGGATGTTCGTACTAAGAAGAGATGATCGAAGGGGTGGAGAAAGAACGAGATGGGTTGTTGTGATGGAAGGGATCGATTTGGGGTTGTGATTTCGGGTTGATTTGGGATTAAAGTTAGATTTGGGAAAAAAATGGTAAGAAAGAAGAAGAAAAGAAGACGAAAATGGGGTTCAATTCAAGCAAGGACAAAATTATCATTTTTGAAGTCATGTGTGATGCACGTGAAAAAAAATTTAACAGAAATATGACGAAGTCAAAATGTTTTTTTTGAAAATATAGTTGAGGGAGGTTTTTGGCGCAGAAAAAGTTTAATGTGATTTTCTGCAAAAATGCCATAGTTCAGGTTTTTTTTTTTTCATTTTTAAAAATAAATTTAGCCGCCTGAAAATGTCTGCTAGGAACTGCTGGTTGGTGATGGAAATCCTATATAATGTAATGTACACAAGTCTTTTATATCAAGGTATATAGACTAACTAAATACAAAATGATTTCGTTCTGCAAAAAGTTGGCCCAAAAAGGCAAAATGAACTCTGAATTTAAAAGCAGAGTGCACGTATACAAGTATGTACACGGTATTCGTACATATACTACCATAGTAATAATTGGAGACAAAGTCTTTTTTTTTTTTTTTTTTTTTTTTTTTTTTTGAGGGAAAAGGTGGAATAAGGCCACCCTGTTTCATTAATAAGAGTTTAACGAAACAAACTCAGAGTACTGGGCCCAGATACAAACTACAGACATAAAATAAAACATACATGAAGCAACGTGACTACAAACAAATAAGCCCCTCCAACAACCCTGGAGGGTGGGCCGACAAACCAGCTCGGTCCAGCAAAAATGTGAGCACGTCAGTTTAGCTTCGTACAGTGCCTCCACAGCACATGCACACCCGCCTGAAACAAGTCTGACAGGATTTTATCACCCGCCGCACCCTGCGTACACCTCGCTGGGGGGACCCCATCTTTGGGCCCAAACCCCGTAGATCGAAACTCGCAGCCTCCCACCAACTTCACCACTCATCCTACAAACACGCCAGCCGCTTCTACAGCCGCTACCAAAGAGATAGCCGTGAAGAGGATACCTTAACCTCTCACACGTTAGCGCTTTTCTCCTGTGATTTCTCACAAAGCAACTATCTCGCTCACCCCACCTAGCACCATCCTCTAGGAGAGAGCCGTGTAGAGGATACCTTACCTCTCTCACGTTCAAGCTCTCTCCGGTGATTTCTCACCACACAGACTTATCTCACCTCAAATTCCCAATACGAGGGACGAGGCGGCTCTGTCACGAGGCAGTGGCCTAAGCTGGATGAAGCTCAATAGCCAGATAGTAGGCACTGTAGAGACTGCACCGACGACATCGTAGGACACACCCGACCACCCCCCAATCCCAACCCCACACCCCCTCACCCCCAACATACCGACTTCACACATCACGGAGGGACCCCATCTATGGGCCCAAGCTCCACACACGTGCAAGACAATCTAACTGCCCGGCGTCTATCATGGAGGGACCCCAATTCGAGTCTCATCCCTCAATCGCACAAAACCACAAGTCCCACTCCCAACCACAGCAGAAAAGCACCCCAACCACAACAGCTAATCACCGTGGGGGGAGGGGGGGGGGGGAGGCGCCAGGGGGGGAGGGGGGGGCGCCACTGGCTGGCGCCAGTTGGGGAGAGAGGGGGGGGGGGGGGGCGCCACTGGCTGGCACCAAACGAGGGGGGGGGGGGGGGGGGGGGGCGCAGCTGCCTGGCCCCCCAAACTCCACCGGCTGGAATCTCCCGTAGGACACGCCGCCCCGTTGTAAGCTCCGCCTGATTTCCGATGGCCGCGCAGCGCCGGTTGGTCAGAATGGAGAATCGAGGCTTGGTCCCCATGATCGATCGGGAAAGGTTCACGACGGGAAAGGGGTAGTGGGATGGTGGACATGGTAGGGCATGGAGTAGAGGGGGGGGGGGGGGGGGGGGGGGGGGGGGGCGCTGAGGGCTAGCCGCCGCCGCCCCTAGGGGTAGATCTAGGGTTTTGGTTGTTTTTGGGTTTTGGAATAGGTTGGAGCAGGTAGGAAGGCTTCGGAGACAAAGTCTTTGTCAACTTAATTGACTGCGTGGCGGTTGCTTATCCCATTCAATATTCTATCGTAATTACTCACACACACATCAAATTGAAGAATATTCTCATCCCTTATATTTTTTTCTTTCTTTATTTCATTAGTCAATTTGAGAAAAATAACAAGAAAGCCACCTCCCTATATAAAGACACATGAACTCCCCTTAAAAATCAAACCTACGAGTTCCTCAAATCTCATCATATATCAAGAGAGGGAAAATAAAAAAAAATAAAAAATCAAACTACAGCTTTTTGATTCGCCTCTAAATGGAGAGACCAAAAACACTGCTTTCTTTCTTCTTCGTATTCTTTCTCTTTTGGTTCTTCGTCATTAACAATCAAGCCCTAATTATGGTCGCAGAGGCCCAGAAGAGTAGTAGTAGTACTAAAAATGGAAGTGTTGTCATCGATGTCGGAGTTGTTCTTGATTTCGACTCGGAAATTGGGAAGAAGAACTGGGCAAGTATATCAATGGCAATTGAAGACTTCTATGAGTCCCATGAGAGCTTTACTACTAGGGTTGTTCTCCACCCTAGGAGTTCTCAAGGAGACATTGTGGGTGCAGCTGCTGCAGGTATTTAATCATGTTTATTAATATACTTTTATATCTTAATTAACTCTTCTTTGATGGGGTAATTGTACGTATGATAACCATGGTGTTTCTATTTCCATTTCTTAATGAGATTTGTGTCACCCCTAGCTAGTGAATACTTTATTCTTGATACATAATTAGAGATATAGGAAAGGCCAGAAACAATACTGCCTTTGGAAGTTATATACATACTATTTGTTAATAATTAGAGATATAGGAACATTTTTATCTAGTCTCGTCAATACATACATGCTGTTATATACATACTATTTGTTAACCTTACGGCTACCAAGCGAACAGGGGCGAAGCCATAACAATTTTTTCGCCGGGGGGTCAACAAAAAATTCTATAACTATATATAAATATATAGATATTTTTTCATAATTTTTAGAGGGGCCAAATAATAAAATTTAATAGATTTAAGGGGGGTTTTAAAAAATATCAAAAATTTTAAGGGGTTTTTCAAAATTTTGGAGGGGCCCGGGCCACCCCGGACCCCCACATAGCTCCGCCAGTGCAAGCGAAAACCCTGAAAATTAAGATATTGATATATTGTCATTATGCAGAAAAAATATAAATAGTTATGATCATCAATCAATTTTGTTTTGCTCTTCGTATTCTTCTTCACTTATCCAGTTATCTTAGGTATGTAAATGGACAGGGTTTGTATCAGAAATCAACTCTTTACATGTATCGTATTTAACGCTTATTTCTTTAATTTATTGTCGTCGATAATCAGAATAAGACTGTTTTGTTTTCGAGTCATAGATAAAGGATGCTTGTGTTTGGGTGTTTTTTTTTTTTTTGATAATCTCGTGCCTTGAGTAATTAAACTTCAACATAAAACTAAGTCGGATCTATCACGAATGATTTAGAAGCTTAAAAAAGAAATTTAAATTTATGGAAAACAAACCTTTAGTAAAATACCCATTCTGATATGATGTACTATAGATCTGGATCTGGGAGAGGAGTGTCCTTGTACACCTTGGATTTCTGCGATCTAAGTTTGAACAAGTCAAGTTAATAAACCAGCTAGCTGAAACCAGCCTATCAAGTCGAACAAGATAAACAATGTCAGCTGCTGCTGCAAGCATTACATCACAACTTTCCAAGTTGCACTTAGTCTTTAACAACTTCACTGCCAAGGCACTTAGTCTTTAATCAAAAAATTTCACTGTCATTTAATTTAAAATTATTTTGGCAAGTATCACTGAATTTAATAGTAAAGCCTTTTTTTTGGTTTGAAAGTCAAGGCATTGCATAGGAAAATCAATAATATACCCATTTCTTTTCAAAATACAAGTCTTTCTCTTTTTTTTCCTTTTCATAATACTAGGTTTGCCCGTTCACACGTGCCTACGACACGTCTTCAAAACGGTGCACCAAGTTTGATTATATAAAATAATTTTAGAGGTCCAACAATGATTATATAAAATAGTTTTAGAGGTCCAACAAATTAATTGAAGTAAAAAACATATTATATGAGTAAGCAACATATCTACCTTTAAGCTCAACCATCGTCTTCTTGATCATTAGCTTGAACTTACCTGGAATACATATAGTTTGTTAGAAACACTGCATGTAGTATTTTTTAAACTTTAGTATCACTTTTAGATGCTTATAATAGTTGTGCAAGGACATGATCATATAGGTTTTATAGAGCTTACTCTAATCCCATAACCACTATGAGCATGTCTAAATACAACGGTAACCTAAATGCAGGTGTGAAGGTATCTACAATACCAATAATCTAAACATTTATTTTTCTGAGACTCAGTTTGCAATTGAAATATCTCTTATTATTATTTCAACCAAATTGTAATACATGAAGTTCTTATTGTCATTTCTTTTATCTACACTTTGTCTCTCCATTGCACCTTTATAAAAATCAAAATCAAAATGGATCAATAACAAATTTACTTTACCTGTCTTTCTTGAGTGGAGAGTTTGCACCCTTCACTGGTAAACTCCAGTCATCCCATTCCTATATATCCAAACATACACTAAAGTTCTTATATGTTATGTTATCCATGGTGTCTAATAACCAGTGAAGGGAACACTTCACGATAGTATATTCTCTTGTAGTACAGAAATTAATGTTGCATATTTGCCAAGTTATTTTAGGTTGTTGATCAGCTTACCTGTCCTGCTATGGTTTGGAAGCCCAAACTGAGGCCACCAAATAATCCATCTCTCATTTGCGTACACCTTAAATCAAAACCAATAAAAACTCATCAAATAAATCACAAAATTAAAATTTTTTAAAACAAAAAATAAAACAATCATAGCTCTCTGAACTTAGTCTCATGCACACATAAAATTCGAGTTAGCAAAAAACTGAGTAATCTCCTGCACACACAAAATAAAAAATTAGAATGAGAATTCGGTTAATGAGATGAAATTAGAGTCACTGCTTCACATGTAGAGGCTCTCGATTTGGTAGAGGGGAGTCGCCAATACAGAGTTACTTGATATTCACGCTCGATTCGGTGGATGAGAGTCGCTGATACGAAATCAGCAGCGAATCAGATATCGGCGACAACCTCTTGATTAGGATTCAACATTGGATTTGGATTTAGATTTAGATTTGCTTTGAGATTCGTGCTTGAGAGGACGATGGAGGCTTCACCAATGGAATGGAAGCGAATGTTTAAGAAAATGGTTTTAAGGATTTGGAGTTAGCGACTTAAAAAACCCTAGGGGAGAGTGTAGTGCCTCGGATCCCACTACCAGAAATCCGTGACACAAACCAAAATCTTTTCCTTCGAATGCATCTCAACACAATAATAATACGAAAAATTTAAAACCTTTTATTGCTAAATTAAATTATTACATCATCAATTACAATCATTATCTTGTTCTTGAACAAGCAATACAAATTACAACCACTTATTACAATTTCTACTAAGTAACAGCTATTGCCTGCCCTTCGGAACATTAGTCCACCGATCTTCACTAAAACTCCACAGAGTGGTTAATCTGCTTCCCTAAGATGTGTTTGCGGCTTGAGTCTTCCGCTACGCTACTGATTTTTCTGCAACTGCTATTATGGTGGAATATACTCTTGATAATCCCATTGGATGCTCCACTGGTCCTGAGCATTCCTGCATTCACGATTCGGCATTCATCACCTAATTGATTGGGCACGTTAGTACATATACTGACGCTATGCTGATAAGAAACAACGATCTCCAACTTGCACAAACACAATCAGTCTTGATGGAAAAGGAAACATGT
The DNA here is from genome assembly GCA_017893485.1 of Hemerocallis citrina. NCBI lineage: Eukaryota > Viridiplantae > Streptophyta > Magnoliopsida > Asparagales > Asphodelaceae > Hemerocallis > Hemerocallis citrina. The sequence continues at coordinate 294,154,663 of CM030360.1, forward strand.
ATCCTAACTTCCTAGTGTCTGTGTATGCCATGAACTGAAGTCTAATGCACAATACAATTTACAGAAACAAATACACTTAATCTAATGTCAGCAAGACTTTGGAAACGCATGCATCCCATACTACATACGCTCCAAATCAAGCCGTCTTCTCTAGTTCAGGGTTTCGAACCCTCTCTATGCTTGCATTCTACTATTGTACACTTTCTGTTCCATAAGTATAACATGATTGAGGAGGTTGCAAAATTTCAGAGTGTCCTTATTTGCCACTAATAACCGGCGTACCGGACCTCACTCAAAAGCCGTGACGAACTACAAGGTACCTCGTACCAAGTGGCGCTGAAGACTCATAGGGAACCCTACCTATGGCACGTTCGTATCTACCAACATAGAACCAGGAACATCCCGTTCTTATCAAGATACCTCAGGAATTAACAGAGCGAGATACGGCTCCCGTGTTCTCGACTAATGAGAAGACACAGCTCGTATCCCTTTGACAGGAAGAGACAACCCTCGTTATCAACGCTTAGTGCTGGCCCTTAGAACAAATCGGATTATAAGGTATCACCCCTAACACCAACTCATTCCTCAAGAGGCATAGGTAAAGAAAATAGTTAAATAATAGTTGCTACCAAAAAACGTTGTATATTCAAAATATGCACAGTGTTTTAACAAATGATTGAGCCCGACTGGTCCGTCAAAATAATAACCTGGTGAGTCGACATATATCGGCTGCCACCATCTCTTTTGGTCCCTGACCAAATTCCCGGTTCGTGACCCTCAGCGAGCGGTACAACGGTGCCCAATGGATGCCTTAACTGGTAATAGAGGTGAAACAATTCCGAACATAAACACCCAACTATTGACAAACCTAGGGGTATCATGTATGAATTCTGGACGAAACAACAAACAATTCGGTTAAGGTCCAAACCCAAATATCGACGACCTGATCTCCATCGTTCGCCACCACCTCTGACTCGGATCGCATCCAGTATCCCAACTCGTGATCAATTACCCATTGGGTAAGAATGCATCGGCGCACGAGGGACGACGATCCAATTCTCGAGGCTAAAAATCTCAATTCTACTCTAAGGGTCGATCGTTGTAGGGTAATACTTTACCCTAGACGACCCCCCCCCCCCACCCAACAACTCAAATCAATGAAAGTCATCACACACATTTAGAAAAACTCAAAACATGAAAGAATCAAGTATTTCAAACATATAAATGTTACTAACATACAAATCCAAGGCTTAGGTGTAGAACAAATTGACCTATTTGTCAAAATATACAACTACTACTAAGATTGAATCTGTCAAGTTATTAGAGAAATTCATAACTTCTAATCCACAAACTGGAATTTTATGAATTAATACTCTCTGGAAAGCTAAAAGTGTCTACTTTAATTCTCTAGTTAATCAATTCCTCAGATTCTAACCACACAGGGCTAGAAAATCACAAATTCTCAGACATGCTAATCTGAACTCACAGCTGCTTGTTCTTGCCAATGTCATAATAACTTGCTCACTTATCAGAATCACATGATCTTGAATTTTATGGAAAGCTATGAGTTTCTACTACAACTTTCTAGTTGATCACATCTTCAAATTTATTCATTAAAACACAATAAAACCCCTATTTTCATCAGGTGTGCCCAGGAAAATTAACTTACTCTACAAAAACAGTCTTCTACTTGGACTGGTTCTGTTTAGAACTTAGAAAAATCATATATTTCAATCCACAAACTGACATTGCATGATTCTAAATATTTTGGAAAGCTAAGACTCTCTACTACATGTCTCTAGTTGATCATTTCTTCACATTCTAAACACAAAATTCCAGAAAATCTCAAGTTCACAGTCTAGCTAATTTGAACTTAAACTGAACATAGTCTACTAAAAATTCTATATCAATTCAACCACAATTTCAAAATTATCAAATTTTTTATTCATTAACAAATATACATAAGTTCAACATATCCAAAAATTGCAACACGATTCAAAATATGCAAGGAGTTATAGTTTTTTGAATCCAGTAGAAAAACTTCTCTGTTTTCAGGCAGTGTGCCAAAACCTCTTTCACAAACTAATTTAAAAAACCCATCAAATGTTGTCGAGGAACTATAAAATTTTATATAAATGGTCTAGACACACATTATATTCTATATTAAAAATTTCATTGCAAGATTATATACCACAAAATAGTTATGAATTATTGAACTTCATCTTTGAAACAGGACAGAGCCAATTCTTAGCTCTGGACCAGTCGACCAAAAACAGTTTTTAAAAATATCAAATAAATTCTAAAAAATATGAAATTTGAAATGATTGTTGTTAACATATCCAAGTACTTTCAGTAAAAAATTTAGCTCACGATATCTTACAAATTCCATGTGATAATTTTTGGAATACCCACAAGTTATAGCAAAAAAACTGCACTTTTCCACTACTCACTGTTTCGGAAACAAAATTGAATTTGCACTTCTAAATGAACCCAGAAAATTATAAGTAAATTTTAGTGTGCACTAAACTCATAGTAGAACATGCCATAAAAATTTGAAGTATAGATTCCAAGCCATTTTTAAGTTAAAAATTTATAAGTCTATAACATAACACATGTGTTTCTAACATGAAACATGGTATAAAAATTATACTAGTATACAAGCTTAAATTTGTATTATTTTATCACTCACACATGCATGACATCAAACTTCTCTTATTTACTCCTACACATAAAATCACATAAGAAAAATAACTAATCTAGAGTTTAGAGAACACACACCCTATGATTGTTGATTGAACATGCTTGCTTGTGAGCTCCTCCTTCCTCCTTATCTAGCTTCTTTCTTGAACATAACCCTACAAAAATAAATGTAGATGAATGCAGGCTACACACACACTCCCTAATTCTCACTCTTTTGTTTTCTTTTTCTCCTTCTTTTAGCTTTCTATTTTTTTTTTTTCGAAGAACCTAGAATGAAAAATGAAGAACGAAAGAAGATGATAGGGTTTTTAATGGAAATGGAGAGAGAGGGGAAGGGGGTAGGCCGGCCAAGGGGTAGGGGGGTGAGGTGGAGGATGGGGATTGAGTTGTGGGTGAGTGGAAAAATGGAGGGTTTAGATGAGTGTCAACACATAATGTCTAGATGCTTCAAGTGTTCTTCTAAATGCTTCATGAAGAAATCCTCATGGCACTACTAGCCATTAGATCTCTTCAAGATGAAACCAAGATGATCAAGATTGCTAGGGTTACATAACCCTAGGTCAAGTAGCCCTAGGTTAAGGAACCCTAGGTCAAAGCAAAATCCTAACACTTTAAATAAAAACATAACCATTTAAAACAATTATTTATATATCTATACGTAGAAAAATTTATTCAAATATTTAAATCCTAGAATATATATGGACATATTCACATTTCAAAAATTATAGATACATATATCATATATGATCCAATATACGTTCCAAACAATATATATATATAAATATATATATATATATATATGAGTAATGTGAGCCTCATATTTGTATGAGGAAATTTTTCTCATACAAAGTGATTATGCTCACTTGGTAGGGCCCTTATAGAAGATCTAGTCCGTCCATCATTTTTATCATGATAATAGATGTATGTGTAGAAAAAATCAAGTATTTAGAGGTCATTCACCCATGCATCATGTAGGTCTAATTTGTGGTTCGATTTGTATTACTGTTGAAATCGTTCATTTTTCAACCGCATGATGCATGAGTGAATGACCTCCAAAGCACTTGATTTTTTCTACACATACATCCATTAGTATGATAAACATGATGGACGAAGTGGATCTTCCATAAGGACCCCACCAAGTGAGTATAATCACTTTGTATGAGGAAAATTTCCTTATACTCTATATGAGGCTCACTTTTCTCTCTCTTTCTATATATATATATATATATATATATATATATATATATATATATATATATATATATATATATATATATATTAATGCTAAAAAATAAAATATTTATTTTTTGAATATAAAATACATTTACAAAAATTATTATTTCCCCCAAGATTGTCTTGATAAAACAATCAGGATAATCCACAATTTAATTGAGAAGATATCCCGATTCTATTTTATCGGGTTCAGAATGACCAATATATCTTAAATTTCTCAATTAAAACTAATAATTATTAGAAAATTATATAATCACGTGCAATTCTTAAACGACACGGATTACAATACAAAATAGTTATATACTATTTTGCGGGGTGTTACAGAGAGAGAGAGAGAGAAAAATTGGAGCTCTCTGGTTTGAGGAATAGAGGGAGCAAACTGATCTGAATAGGGGAGAGAGAAAGAGAGAGAGAGAGAGAGAGATAATTAAATAAATAAAGGAGTTATTTTTTTTTGGGTGGGGGGGGGGGGGGTTGAATTTGAGTTTTGGGGAAAAACTTTTGGGGGGAAAAATATCTTTTGGGAGTTTAGATATGGACCATTGATTTCCCTACTATTGAAGGAGAGCCACTTTATAGCTTTTCTTTGTGTTTTATTATATAGATAAGTCACTTTAGATGTCTTATCATTTTTAAATATTTATGAATTATTTTATATGAGATTTTTAATTTTTTCCGTGTCATTTTTTGTAAAAGAAGTAATAAAAAAATTATAGATGAGGACAAATATGACATTGTACAATTGATGACTCATTTATGAGCTTCAAGAACCAAGAATATGGAGTACTTTTACTCAATCCTAAATTGTTTCTTAATAGTCGTGAAGAAATTTAGAATGACTTATATTTTGAAACGAAGGGAGTAGGAGACAGAGATACAGAAGAGTTTAAATACATATTGTTAGTATAGAAGGATTCATGTAGCACTTTCTTCCATAACTGACCCATTTTTTGAAACTATTTTTCAAGATAGACTAATTTCGAAACTAATTACAAAGATAGACCAGTCCTCATAGGCCGCAGTTGCGAACTACGGCCTGTTCGATTGTGAGGCCATAGTTCCCAACTGCGGTTTATTAAAAAATGTGTTTTTTCGAGGCCGCCGTTGGGAACTGTGACCTTAGTTCATTTCATATTTGGGCCACAGAGACTTCGAAACTTGGACAAAATTTTCTAAGTAAAAATATGTTAAATATAGGCCTAAATATAACAGATATCGCAGTTCCCAATTGCGACACACACACACACACACACACACACACACACACACACACACATTACTTAGGAAAAAAAATTATACAGAGGGCGTCATCCCCAATTGCGGCCTATATTTAACACATTTTTACTTAGAAAATTTTGTCTAATATATATACATATATATATATATATATATATATATATATATATATATATATATAGTCCCCTTCGGTTGCACACTACTTTTGGTGAGCACTCCGTGAACACTCACGAACTAGAGACTCTATGAAAAATCCGAACCGCTCATATTGTTCTATATATCTAAGATAGGCTAACAATAAACAATCAAGTAATTTGAAGTTCATTTGCCCATTTATATACATATACATATATATATATATATATATATATATATATATATATTACTATTATTATTATATATTAATAATAATAGTAATAACAATAATAATAATAATTACCATTATATATATATATATATATATATATATATATATATATATATATATATATATATATATAATGGTAATTATTATTATTATTGTTATTACTATTATTATTAATATATAATAATAATAGTAATAACAATAATAATAATAATTAATATATATATATATATATATATATATATATATATATAGAGAGAGAGGGAGAGAGAGAGAGAGAGAGAGAGAGAGAGAGATTCGGTTGTACACTATTTTGGTGAGCACTCCCGAAATAGAGACCCTATGAAAAATCCGAACCGCTCATATTGTTCTATATGCCTAAGATATCCTAACAATAAAAAATTAATTAATTTGAAATTCATTTGTCCATGATTTACATCATCACAAAATTGTATGGCTGAAAATTCTAACAGCATGATGGATGGGCAAATAAACTTCAAATTACTTGATTTTTTATTATTAGGCTATCTTAGGCATATAGAACCATATGAGCGGTTCGGATTTTTCATAGGGTCTTTATTTCATGAGTGCTCACGGAGTGCTCACCAAAGTAGTGTGCAACCGAAGGGATATATATATATATATATATATATATATATATATATATATATATATATATATATATATATATATATATATATATTATTACTATTACTATTATTATTATTATTACTATTATTATTATTATTATTATTATTTATTTATATAGAGGGCGTCGTCCCCAATTGCGGTCTATATTTAACACATTTTTACTTAGAAAATTGTGTCTAAGTCTCGAATCCTCTCTAACCCAAATATGAAATGAACTAAGACTGCCGTTGGGAACTGCGACTTTGAAAAAACATAATTTTGAAGATGCTGTAGTTGGGAACTGTGATCTCACAATCGAACATGGCGCAGTTCGCAACTGTGGCCTATGAGAATTGATCTATCTTCGAAATTAGTTTTAAAAGTGGTCTATTTTGATAATTAGTTTAGACAAGTGGGCCATTTCGAGAAAAAATTCTTCATGTTCTGGTTGTGGATGAAGACCAACATCACAATTATTCACAGTGAGGTCTCTAAGTTCATGAATGAATTGCTTCTCTTTTTGATTTGTTCGACAATCCAATCTTTGCAATGTTCCAGCTAAAAAGTTCAGGTTGGCTGTCCTCATCACGAAAAGGTGTGACAATTACGATTTTCCACAGAAATAGTAAATCGTCGAAATTGGGAGTTAAGAGTTCCGTTTGCCCCATTCTCTTTATGTTGTAAGGGTGTGTCTGTGTGGCCTATGGGTATTGTCCAAAAGATATTAAAAATAATAATAAATATTTTGGGATCTAAGAATAGTCCTTCTGGACCATGGTATCGGTGATTCTATATTTATATCCTTAGAGCATCCACAGTCGTTTGCTATAATTCTCATATTCTCATATTATGAGAATAATATGAGAATTGAGCTCTGCAATCGTTTGCTATTTTCTCAAAAAATAGCAAACGATGCACAGTGACTTCTCATATATGAGAAGTGGAGAAGCGAATATAGAAATATAGAGGACGATACATGATGTATCGTTCCAGAGAGAAACTATTTTTTTATTAAAGGCGGACGGGACAAGTTGTCTCGTCGCTTAATTTTTTATTTTTATTTTTTTTTAAATGGCTCGGACGATACAAGATGTATCGTCCTTGCCAAATTTAAAAAAAAAAATTGGGAAACATCTCCAACGGGACATCATGTCCCGTTTGATCTCTTGATCGGCCGAGACATGATGTCCCGTCCGAGGCTTCCCACTTATTTTTTTTTCTTTTTGGCAAATATGAGTGCAGTATACTCTCTCAATTCTATTCCTATTCTTCTCATATTGTCAAAAAGTAAGAAACCCCACTGTGGATGCTCTTAGAGCATCCACAGTCGTTTCTCATAATTCTCATATTCTCATATTTTGAGAATAATATGAGAATTGAGCTCTGCAGTCGTTTGCTATTTTCTCAAAAAATAGCAAACGATCTACAGTGCATTCTCATATTTGAGAAGTCGCGCAGCGAATATAGAAATATAGAGTACGATACATGATGTCTCGTCGCTTATTTTTTTTTTTTTTTTTAATGGCTCGGACGATACATGATGTATCGTCCTTGCCGAATTTTGCAAAAAAAAAATTGGGAAACACCTCCAACGGGACATCATGTCCCGTTTGATCATTGATCGGCCGGGACATGATGTCCCGTCCGAGGTCTTCCCATGTTTTTTTTTTTTTTGGCAAATATGACTGCAGACCAAAGCATCAATTCTATTCCTATTCTTCTCATTCTGCCTAAAAATAAGAAATCCCACTGTGGATGCTCTTACTAGTAATTAACACGTGCGTTGCACGGCTTAATAAATACATATATTTATTTTTAAAAGTAAAAATTCAGGCACGCGTGTTGCACGGATTGGTAGAAGGACAAATTACACTAAGACCTTTTCCCATTATAGTAGTAGAGATAAGAGCATCTCCAGTCGTGCATATTATATATATAACAAAGCGAGTTTGCTGCAGTGGTAAAATGCTATCATATATCAAACAATATTTTTTTATGATCGGACGGATCTTCGAGATCCATCCCACGAATTTTAAAAAAAAATTACGATTTTTTTAATAATTAAAAACAATTTTTTGGTGCAAAAAAAAAATGTAGTGGGCTCCTTCACGCACTGATCTTCATGATCCGTCCAAGGGGTTTTAGCATTTTTTGTATAATTTTTTTTTCGGAAATTCAAAAAAAGCTTGGGATGGACTTTCGAGTTCCGTCCGATCAATTAAAAAATTAATTTTTAAATTGGGACAGATCTTGAAGATCCGACTTGTATAATATGCATATTCTCATTTCTGCTCTCATATGTAGCAATCTACCATTGCGAAATTGTCAAAATATGCATACATAGCAAACGACTGCAGCGGTTCGTTTGCTAAAATATGTATAAAATGGATAAATAGCAAACGACTGCAGATGCTCTAATTTTCTATATTTTATCAAATAATCTATATACTAACATTCTTTGGGAAATAAAGTTTAAGAAACTACACATTTTGTACTAAAAATATTATACTACGCAATTTTTACTTAGTTTGCCATATGATTAGCTACTTATAATAACCTAAGTTGCTTTCTATCAAATTTTTGATAGTTGTCAACCTGATGAAGTACAAGAATGCCCAGGCCATCATTGGGCCAAGCACATCTTCTCAAAGCGAATTTGTGGCCAGCCTCGGCAGCAAGACCCAAGTGCCTATCATCTCCTACTCCGCCACAAGCCCCTCTCTCTCTTCTGTCGTGACGCCCTACTTCATTCGAGCCACCCTCAATGACTCAGCTCAGACTGGAGCTATCGCTGCTATAGTCAAGTTTTATGGGTGGAGGGAGGTGGTTCCAGTGTACGAAGACACAGATTATGGGGCCGGAATTATACCTTCTCTCATTGACGAGTTCACTGCTATTGATACACGAGTTCCATATCGGTGTGTTGTGCCCAACAATGCTACGGATGACTGGATTGATGCAGAGTTATACAGGCTGATGTCCATGCAGACTCGAGTGTTTGTTGTTCATATGATGCCGGACCTTGGAAAACGTTTCTTCCAGAAGGTATATATATGTTAGAAAATTTTCTCTGATATATATTCACTGTCTTCGCACAAGTAGTACATGTTTGGTTAAAGTTGATATAATTTGTTTTCACTGAATTAATGGATTCCACATACTAAATATGCTTATAATTAGTGTAACCAATGCTAGTCAGTTATATATAGTACCAGACTGCACTTCAATGCAATACGTACACAACCCCATGAGATTAAGCAAACAGGGAAACGAGGGCATAGCTTCTAGCCCATGCATGGTCTGTCAGCTCGAGTTCTAAAGGGATCATGATCCCACGCTCCCAGCCACTATTAAAATTCTTGCAAAAATGTTCATTGTGGACAATAATTTTCTGTACATAATTAAAGTCAATAGCCTCACATATTTACATATTAGGAAAAGGGTATTCCTACATCCACTACCAATTTCACTACCATTTAATTGGATTAAATGGTAGTGAAATTGGTAGTGGATGTAGCATTACTCTTAGGAAAATGACCAAATGACTGCAAAACCAAAGTATATATACTAATTCTCAAATAACATTCAAAGATTTTAAAATACTCAAATAGCACCCCAAGTTTTTAAATATAGACGAAAAAACACATGCCTTTAAGTTTTCCGTTAAGTTAATTGAATATTTTCCGAATACATCTCTTAACGGGTTTAATCCCGTTAAGAAGAGTATGAAATACCGAAATTGTCCACACCTATTAATGGATTTAAAATTCAAACTCATCTCCACCGCGGCACCGCCAACCGCCATCTCCACCATCTCCATCAACCACCAAGAAAAAATGAAAAAAAAAAAACTGGAAAAAAATGAACTGAAAAGAGAAGAAGAAGAAGAGAGTAGTAGTATTTCTGCTAAAAAAATTGACGGACGTATTTTAATTTCTTTCCTATTTTAAAAACTTAAGATGATATTTAGATATTATAAAAATTTTGGATACTATTTAAAAATTAAGGTAAACTTTGAATATTATTTAGTCCTCGATCCCCTTCCTTATTATATTATGGCTTCTACTATAAATAAAATTTGAGTGATTTGTTATACTTGGTCTGCGTTCATGCAGGCTGGATCCGTTGGGCTGATGAGCAAAGGTTATGCCTGGATCATCACAGATAGCATGGCCAATGTCCTATCCACTCTGGGCCCCACCACTCTTGGCTGTATGGATGGTGTCCTTGGTGTCCGACCCCACATCCCCCGCTCCCCGTCCCTTTCCTCCTTCACCTCTCGCTGGCGCACTCGCCTCTCACGTGATAAACCCCCCCTTCCTGCCAGTAGTCCTACCATCTACCAGCTCCGGTCTTATGATGCAGCCTGGTCCCTCGCCCTTGCTGCAGAAAACTTTCAAATTCACAGTACCCCTTCTTCCATCACTTCCACGTCCTCTGCCTCCTCAGGCCTGACAGACCTGGCCCATCTCAAGGTCTCAAAAACTGGACCCCAATTACTCGACTCCATCCGAGCTGTCAATTTCCGCGGTATAAGCGGCAACTTTAAGCTCATCAACGGCCAACTACAATTTTCCTTGTTTGAGATCGTGAACGTAGTCGGGGAAAGCGCAATCAGAAGAGTCGGGTTATGGTCACCAGGTGTAGGTTTAAGAAAGCAGTTGAAGCAGAGATCGGATACAGGTCTAAAGTCCGTTATTTGGCCAGGGGACACTAAGGACGAGCCAAAGGGGTGGGAAATACCGACATTGGGGAAGAAGCTGAAGATTATGGTGCCAGTGAAGGACGGGTTCAATCAGTTTGTGAATGTTAAGACCGATGAAGTTACCGGGACTCTGACAGTAACCGGGTACTGTATTTCTATATTTGAGGCAGTTATGAACACATTGCCGTATCATGTGCTATTCGAGTATGCGCCGTTCCCCGGGAGTTCCTATGATGATCTCGTCTCCCAAGTTTACTTTAAGGTTAGTGATGCGGTTTGTTTCTGGGATGCGTGTGGATGCACCAGGTGTGAGTACTCTACTCGATTTGTATTTTGAAGGAGAAAGCTTCTTCAGAGGCGACCCTCGGCTGGCCGAGTGGTACCTGCGACTGGGCTGGTAGTGAGGTGGATGTCTGGACTCGGATCAGAGGGCTCGGATCCGAGGTCCGGTGTACCTGCAGACGGTCTCGAAACACCGGGGTTGGTCCCGGTGGCAGACCCTCCGACGATCTAGTCAGTCACTAGGATAAAGCAACAGTAACTAGGGTTTAGGGGAGAAAAGATTGATTACCTTTGAAGAAAGGAGAGGGCCTGGTATTTATAGGAGATTCTAATCGGGTCTAGACCCGTTTGGGGCTGGGCCGGACCCGGTTACCCGATTGGCCGAAGCGGTGGAAAGTCGGGCGGTATAGGGCTGACGTGGCAGGTGCCGGAGTGGTTTCCGGGCTGACGTGGCAGATCTCCGGGCGGTTTTCCGGTGCTGACGGGGCTGATCTGAAGGATCAGGAAGGACGCGTATCCTGAGGAGATCTGGTGGCTCAGGGTGAGCCACGCTTTATTCCTGACCCATATCACAAGCCCTACACTCCCGCAGGGTTGGGTGATCCAGCAGTGCGGGGGTGACTCATGGTCCTCGGGGGAAGGGCAGATGTCAGGGTAAGAAGTAGGGTCTGTTGTTCCCCGAAGAGGGCCAGGGGCAGGAGGAATGGACTCCTCGTTTGGATGTGCGTGGGGTGAAGTTCTTAGGAGGGGATAGTCGGTAGTATGAATGCCGAGCTCACTAGGTCGGTGGCCGAGTTCGGGGGGTCGGCAGACGATCTTTCGGGTCGGCGGGCGAACCCATACGGGTCGGTGGACGAACCCTCCAGGGGTCGGATGACCGACTCGCTAGTTGGAAGAGCGAGAGGTCGTCCAGGCCACTCGATGGGGTTCGTCTTTGCATGAGGTCGCGAGGTCGGCTGGACGAGCGTCTTGGCTAGTTTTAAGAGAGTGAGGAGAGGGGTTTGATTCGGATTTCGATCCGAGCGCCGAGCCCGCATTGAGAGGTGAGGCAGCCAGGCTTGAGCTCAGGGGTGTCGGCGGACGAGACCGGAAGGCTCGGCGGACGAGACCAAGAGGATCGGCGGACGACTGCCTCGCTGGTTGGAAGAGCGGGGGGTCGTCCAGGCCATTTCGTTGGGACGGCGTCCGAGGTCTTGTGGTCGGTCATCCGAGCGTCTGGTCAGTTCGGAGAGTGGGCGGATGAGACTCGAACTCTGATTCGAGCGCCGAGCTCGTACTGGGAAAGGAGGAGGTAGTATGGCTCGAATCCCTATCCGAGCGTCGAGCTCAACCTGCGAAAGGAGACAGTGGTGCGGCTCGAATTCTTATCTGAACGCCGAATCCGTATTGAGAGGTGAGGTAGCCTGGCTCGAGTTCAGGGGGTCGGCGGACGAGGCAAAAAGGGTCGGTGGACGAGACCAAGAGGGTCGGTGGACGAGACCAATGGGGTTGATGGACGAGACCAAGAGGGTCGGCGGACGAGACCAATAGGGTCGGCGGACGAGACCAAGAGGGTCGGTTGTCGACTGCCTCGCTAGTTGGCATTGAGAGGTGAGGCAACCTGACTTGAGCTCAGGGAGTCGGCGGACGAGGCAAAAAAGGGTCGGCGGACGAGACCAAGAGGGTCGGCGGACGAGACTAAGAGGGTCGGCGGACGACTGCCTCGTTAGTTGGAAGAGCGGGGGTTGTGTGGCTCGAGTTTTCATCCGAACGTCGACCCCCACCTGTTGAAGGAGCAGGTGGCTTGGCTCGACTTCGCATCCGATCGTCGAGCCCCACCTGTGAGAGGGAGAAGGTGGCGCGGCTCGAATTTTTATCCGAGCGCCGAATCCGTATTGAGAGGTGAGGCAGCCTGGCTTGAGTTCGGGGGGTCGGCAGACGAGGCAAAAAGGGTCGGCGGACGAGGCGAAAAAGGGTCGGTGGAAGGTCGGCGGACGAGACCAATGGGGTTTACGGACGAGACCAAGAGGGTCGGCGGACGAGACCAAGAGCCCCACCTGTTGAAGGAGAAGGTGGCTTGGCTCGAATTTCTATCCGAGCGTCGAGCCCCACCTGTTGAAGGAGAGGTGGCTTGGCTCGAATTCTTATCCGAACGTCGAGCCCAACCTGTGAGAGGAGAAGGTTGCTTGGCTCGAGTTCCCATCCGAGCGTCTAGCCCCACCTGTGAAAGGAGAAGGTGGCTTGGCTCGACTTCGCATCCGAGCGTCGAGCCCCACCTGTTGAAGGAGAAGGTGGCTTGGCTCGAGTTGTTATCCGAGAGTCGAGTCCCACCTGTGAAAGGAGAAGGTGGCTTAGCTCGAATTCTCATCCGACCGTCGAGCCCAACCTGTGAGAGGAGAAGGTTGCCTGGCTTGAGTTCGGGGGGTCGGCGAACGAGGCAAAAAAGGTCGGCGGACGAGGCGAAAGAGGGTCGGCGGACGAGACCAAGAGGGTCGGCGGACGAGACCAATGGGGTCGACGGACGAGACCAAGAGGGTCGGCGGACGAGACCAAGAGCCCCACATGTTGAAGGAGAAGGTGGCTTGGCTCGAATTTCTATCCGAGCGTCGAGCCCCACCTGTTGAAGGAGAGGTGGCTTGGCTCGAATCCTTATCCGAACGTCGAGCCCAACCTGTGAGAGGAGAAGGTTGCTTGGCTCGAGTTCCCATCCGAGCGTCGAGCCCCACCTGTGAAAGGAGAAGGTGGCTTGGCTCGACTTCGCATCCGAGCGTCGAGCCCCACCTGTTGAAGGAGAAGGTGGCTTGGCTCGAGTTGTTATCCGAGAGTCGAGTCCCACCTGTGAAAGGAGAAGGTGGCTTGGCTCGAATTCTCATCCGACCGTCGAGCCCTACCTGTGAGAGGAGAAGGTTGCCTGGCTTGAGTTCGGGGGTCGGCGGACGAGGCAAAAAGGGTCGGCGGACGAGGCGAGGTCGGTGGACGAGACCAAGAGGGTCGGCGGACGAGACCAATGGGGTCGATGGACGAGACCAAGAGGGTCGGCGGACGAGACCAAGAGCCCCACATGTTGAAGGAGAAGGTGGCTTGGCTCGAATTTCTATCCGAGCGTCGAGCCCCACCTGTTGAAGGAGAGGTGGCTTGGCTCGAATCCTTATCCGAACGTCGAGCCCAACCTGTGAGAGGAGAAGGTTGCTTGGCTCGAGTTCCCATCCGAGCGTCGAGCCCCACCTGTGAAAGGAGAATGTGGCTTGGCTCGACTTCGCATCCGAGCGTCGAGCCCCACCTGTTGAAGGAGAAGGTGGCTTGGCTCGAGTTGTTATCCGAGCGTCGAGCCCCACCTGTTGAGGGAGAGGTGGCTTGGCTCGAATCCTTATCCGAACGTCGAGCCCAACCTGTGAGAGGAGAAGGTTGCTTGGCTCGAGTTCCCATCCGAGCGTCGAGCCCCACCTGTGAAAGGAGAATGTGGCTTGGCTCGACTTCGCATCCGAGCATCGAGCCCCACCTGTTGAAGGAGAAGGTGGCTTGGCTCGAGTTGTTATCCGAGAGTCGAGTCCCACCTGTGAAAGGAGAAGGTGGCTTGGCTCGAGTTGTTATCCGAGAGTCGAGTTCCACCTGTGAAAGGAGAAGGTGGCTTGGCTCGAATTTCTATCCGAGCGTCGAGCCCCACCTGTGAGAGGAGAGGTGGCTTGGCTCGAATCCTTATCCGAACGTCGAGCCCAACCTGTGAGAGGAGAAGGTTGCTTGGCTCGAGTTCCCATCCGAGCGTCGAGCCCCACCTGTGAAAGGAGAAGGTGGCTTGGCTCGACTTCGCATCCGAGCGTCGAGCCCCACCTGTTGAAGGAGAAGGTGGCTTGGCTCGAGTTGTGATCCGAGAGTCGAGCCCCACCTGTGGAAGGAGAAGGTGGCTTGGCTCGAGTTCTCATCCGAACGTCGAGCCCAACCGGTGAGAGGGAAAAGTAGCTTGGCTCGAATTTTCATCCGAACGTCGAGCCCAACCTGTGAAAGGAGAAGGTGGCTTGGCTCGTGTTTCCATCCGAGCGTCGAGCCCAACCTGTGAGAGGAGAAGGTTGCCTGGCTCGAGTTTCCATCCGAGCGCCGAGCCCCACCTGTGACAGGAGAAGGATGCTTGGCTCGAGTTCTCATCCGAATGTCGAGTCCCACCTGTGAAAGGAGAAGGTGGCTTGGCTCGAATTCTCATCCGAACGTCGAGCCCAACCTGTGAAAGGAGAAGGTTGCTTGGCTCGAGTTTCCATCCGAACGTCGAGCCTCCACCTGTGAAAGGAGAAGGTGGCTTAGCTCGAATTCTTATCCGAACGTCGAGCCCAACCTGTGAGAGGAGAAGGTGGCTTGGCTCGAATTCTCATCCGAACGTCGAGCCCGACCTATTTGGGTGACGAGCCCCGCTCGAGGAGAAGGCGCTACCGCACTAGACTCCCTTCGAGACCTCTGACTGGCCGCAACTTTACACTTTATGCTAGGAGGTGATTCCTGCCGGGCAAATAGGGAGGGGCAGTATTGGAATTTTACCCTTTCTGCTGACGTAATGGCGCAAATTTCAACGTTTGTTTTAGCCGCTTGATCTTGTCAGATAAGATCTAACGGCTAGATGCTCATTTGCGGAAATCGAGGAGTCGCTGTCTATTTTAAAACCCCCACCCCCCCCCCCCTCATTTCTTTTCACTTTATCGTTTCATAATTCCCAATTTTTCAGCTTTAGCGCAGGCATTTCGATCGCTGTTGGCGGATCCTTCGCAGAGAAGCGTAACTTTCAAAGAATCAGGTTAGTAATTCTCCTTTTTTCTGAATGTCGCGTACTCAGTCTGGTTCCGAGGCTACAACGTCTGGTCACTCGGAGATGGAGTCAGATTTGGAAACGTCATCGTCTCTGGGCAAGTACCAGGTTAAAGAGGAGGTCTTCTCCGAACATGGCTCCGAGGGCGACAGTGACGTAGCTCTAATCGTGCAACCGTTGAGTGCTCGGAGGCCAGGGAAGGAACCGATGGTAGAGGGTGGTGCGGACGAGGATAGTGATGATGAGGACGAGGAGTCGGACGAGGAGTCGGATGCTGGTGATGGTGAAGAGGATGAAGAAGGACAGCAGGGCGACACGGAGAGTGAGGAAGGGGAGGGCGTTGGTGCGCCGGAGGCCGGCCACGGAGAAGATCTGCCTCCGTTGCCCCCCTTGTCGACGCCGTCACCCGAGCGCAAGCCCCGGCCACGTCGGAAGAAGATAGTCCTCACCATGCCTCAAAGCCCTTCTTCGTCTGACGAGGATGCGCCGAGGACGGGCCTTGATGTTCCGCCTATCACCTTCCGGAATCCTGTGTCGATACGGATGTATCCCGATGATGTGAAGGACATCCAGCCGATCCCTCCAGTACCTGGAGAAAACACAAGGACGAAGATTCGTGCGGACAGTACTCCCAGCGTCTTGAGACCGGAGTATCTGAATATCATCAGGGCTGCTTACTACATTCCGAGGGAGTACGAGCTCCTGCTGCCGAGCCCGGGTATTCGACCTACGACAGTGTTGGCTCCGGGTTACTGCTTATTTCCGGAGCAAGCTTTCATCTCGGGGCTGAGGTTCCCCCTGCACCCCTTCGTGAAGACGGTCTTGAACTGGGCCGAGCTGTCCCCCATGCAGTATGGCCCCAACTCTTGGAAGCATCTCATCTGCTTCATCCTGAAGTGCCAAGAGAAAGGGGTGAGGCCGAAGCTTTCATACTTCCGCGCAATCTTCAGCATTGGTTCGCTTGGGGATATCGAGGGCGTGTTCTTCTTTACGCCGAGACCGAACAAGAAAGTGGTGCACGGCCACCCGGACTCGATCAAGAATTGGAGAGATAAGTATTTCGTTGTGAAGACCGAAGGGGAATGGGACATCCCGACTCAGTGGAATTTCGTGAAGCCGAAGCGCAAGCCCCCAAAGAGAAATAAGCTAACCGCCCAAGAGTGGGGGAGGGTCGATCATTTACTCAGGGGAGACAGCATCGCGTGGCGCCGAGTGACCGAGGTTCACCTAGCGAGGGCCGGACTGAGTCCCGCCGACCCTAGTATGTTTCTTTCCTCATTTTTTCATCTTTCTGCCTTCGTGTTAACGTTTAGCCTTCCTTTTCTGTCTTGTTGTAGGGATGACGACACAACAGGCACACGCCAAGCAGATCCTACTCGCCGCCGCAGAGAAGGCGAGGCAAGAGAAGAAGAAGAAAGAAGAGCAGGAACGCCTCGCTGCCGAGAAGCGGAAGACTCCTGGTCAGCCTTCGCAAGCTGGAGGGCCTTCCACCGTGCCTCCCCCGGTGCCCGAGGAACAGTCATTGGCGAAGAAGCAGAAGAAGCACCACCATTCTTCGCGATCGGCTCGAGACCCAGCGGGAGGGTCGGGGAAAACAGTTGAAGCCCCGTCACAACAGCTTCCCCCCGTACGTCCGAATGCGGCGGAGTTGGTGGGAAGGATGGCGACGATGCCCTTCGCCCCTGATTGGTCGATCTTGAAGGGCGACTCCATCCTCGACGGACCCGTATCGATGGAGTTCGTCTCGAAGGCCATCACCGATCGGGACGGAATGGCCTTGGCAGCGCAGACGGCCGATCAGGCCTACATGCGCTGGGCCCAAGCCAACCTCTCGGTAAGTCGTTCGAAGCCCACCTGGTGAATAAGCTTGTAAAAACTTGTAATTGTTGCTAAGTTTGATTTTTCTTGACAGTCGATGCTCCACGGTCAGCACTTCCACAAGTGTCTGGAGAAGGAGATTACATACGAGCGGAAGCAGAAGGAGAAGTTCCTTCGGGAATTGACCAAGGCGACGGAGGACTTCAAGGAGGCTCGGGACATGGTGGTGGTGCACGAGGCCCAGATAGAGTCTTTGGACAAGATCCACAAGCAGGACCGAGAGGACCTGCTGAAGAAGATCGCGGCCGAGGCGGCGGAGAAGGAGAAGGCGCAGAAGGCCCTGGCGGACTTGGAGGCGGCCTTGGGGGATACGTTGATGACGGCGCAAGACGAGGCTTACAAGCAGGCCAAGTCTCACTTCAAGTACATCTATCCGGAGTGCAACGTTGACCACCTCGGCTTCGGGTAGAAACCGGACTTGCCTCCGACCCCGGGGGGTGATGGTGACGACGGCGGCCACCACGAAGAAGAGGTGCACCCCGACCCTCAAGACTAGATGTTTTTGTTTTATTTCTGTTGTAAATGCCCTCGGCGGACTGGCCACCGCAGATTTTGTATTTGAACTTTTTGAGATGAAATGAAATATAGAATTTTTTGGGCCGACTCTACAACACTTGCATTTTGTGATACTTGTATTTTTTCTTTTTGATAGAGGCTAGCTCGCCAACGAAAGTTGGCTCGGGACCGAGAGGCTGCCAAGAATTACTTTTTGGACAAGTCTAGAGAGCTCGGTTTAGAGGTGGCTCGTTTGAGAAAGATCGTAGCCGACCGGGACTGGTGGGTCATTGAGAAGGACTGGGCGGTCTCGGATACTTCTAGCGGGCGGTCGGCCTCCGAGTCTTCTCTTCGCGAGGCCGTCATAGAGAAAGAATTGGAGGTTCGCCAGTTGAAGCTCACACTGGGTGCCGATCTTGTTGAAGAGGCAAGTAACTCCACTCCGGGGAGGTTGCCGCAGCCTTCACCGGTTGTGACACAGCCGGATGATGCGGAGAGCTCGGTGGCGGGTACGTCTTCCTTGGTTGGGATAGCCGAGCGTCACAGGAGCCCTGAATTCGAGTTCCCAGCCGAGTGAGTGAGTTGAGAGCCTTCATTGTATTTGCGTTTTCATTCATTGAGTTGTAAGCGATGAGTAATGAATAAGATCATTTGTTCTTCGGAGCCTCGATTGCCTCGGGTGCCGAGTGTAGTTGGTGTGACTGCGTCAATAATTCCGACGTTTCGCCTTCTTAGGCATCATTAATGGTGACGTTTCGTCTTCCACCGTTTCACATTCGCAGGCGTAATAAATGAGGCCTCAGGGACGGGTGCCGAGCCCCCATAACGGTGAGAAAGACAACTGCAGGCATAGTAGCCCCGCCGCCGAGCGTTTTAGGTCGCGGTGCCCCCGGAGGGGACACCCGCCCTGCTCGGGGTCGGTGCCGAGATGCTGCGCTTGCTCTCGTGGAGAGACGGTGCGGGAGTGGCTGGCGAATGTCGCCTCGAGCCTCGGTTGGTGGCCTCCGAGGAGGTCAAACCGAGCGAGGGACGGGTGCCGAGCCCCCACAACGGTGAGAAAGACAATTGCAGGCGTAGCGTAGCCCCGCCGCCGAGCGCTTAGGTCGTGGAGCCCCCGGAGGGGACTCCCGCCCTGCTCGGGGTCGGAGCCGAGCTCCTGCACATGTTCTCATGGAGAGACGGTGCGGGAGTGGCTGGCGAATGTCGCCTCGAGTCTCGGTCGGTGGCCTCCGAGGAGGTCAAACCGAGCGAGGGACGGGTGCCGAGCCCCCACAACGGTGAGAAAGACAACTGCAGGCGTAGCGTAGCCCCGCCGCCGAGTGCTTAGGTCGTGGAGTCCCCGGAGGGGACTCCCGCCCTGCTCGGGGTCGGAGCCGAGCTCCTGCACATGTTCTCATGGAAAGGCGATTCGAGCCGAGTCCCACGCTTGTGAGAGAAGCGTGTTTGGACACGAAATTTCATCCGAGTGACGAGCCCTACGCTTGTAAGAGAAGCGTGTTTGGACTCGCGATCTCATCCGAGTGACGAGCCCCACGCTTGTATGATAAGCGTGTTTGGACTCGCGATCTCATCCGAGTGACGAGCCCCACTCTTGTAAGATAAGCGTGTTTGGACTCGCGATTTCATCCGAGTGACGAGTTTTGTGAGGGGTCCTTCATCTGTTTACAAGAATTGGAGTCATAAGCTTGTTTCTAAGAAAGCTGGCGTTTACAATATACGCTTGTTACAGACAAGTCTAGGCACGACGTGCCGTTTACAGGACTTTACAAAAGACAAGGCCCAACGTGCCGTTTTTAGAATTACGTTTTACATGGAGGCTATTCTCCTAAGAACTTGATCAAGTGTTCCGCATTCCAGGGCCTCTTGACAGGCTTGCCATCGGTGTCGATCAGGCGATAGGTACCCGGTCGTACGACCTCTGAAACCTTATAAGGGCCCTCCCAGTTTGGTGCCAACTTCCTTTTCTGGCCGGAATTGGAAACCGCCAGTTTCCGGAGGACAAGATCTCCGAGAGCAATGTTTGTTGGGCGCACCTTCTTGTTATAGAACCTCTCGATTCTTTGCTGGTAGATGTTCCTTCTGATGGATGACTTCTCCCTGACCTCGTCAATGAGGTCCAGGTCTGCTCGCAGTTGCATGGAGTTGCTTGCTTCGTCATAAGCCATAATTCGGGGAGAGGGAATACCTATTTCCAAGGGAATGACGGCCTCAGCACCGTACGTTAAGTTGAAGGGTGACTCCCCTGTCGGGATTCTTCTTGTTGTTCGATGGGCCCAAAGAACGCTCGGCAGCTCGTCGACCCATAGCCCCTTGGAGGAATTATCGAGTCGCTTCTTGAGTCCATCGAGGATCTGACGGTTCGCGTTCTCTGCCTGTCCGTTGGATTGGGGATGGCATACCGAAGAGAAGCGCTGCTGGATACCGAGGTCTTCGCAGAACTTGCGGAAATGCTTGCCTGCAAACTGGGTCCCGTTATCCGTAACGAGCACTTGGGGGATCCCGAACCGACAGATAATGTGCTTCCAGAAGAATTGTTGAGTCTGCTGCTCGGTGATCGTAACTAGTGGCTCCGCCTCGATCCATTTGGTGAAGTAGTCGATGGCGACTATAAGGAACTTTCGTTGCCCCGTCGCCTTGGGAAAAGGGCCTACCAGATCCATCCCCCACATTGCAAAGGGGGTTGGACTGGCCATGGATCGTAGGTTTGCTTGAGGAACCCTCTTGATGGGGGAGAATCTTTGACAGGGGCCACATTTCTTGACGAGATTTAGAGCGTCCTACAGCATGGTGGGCCAGTAGTACCCGTGGTTCAAAGCCTTTCGCGCGAGCGAACGACTTCCCATGTGACACCCGCCGATCCCCTCGTGTAATTCTTTGAGAGCATATTCGGCTTCACCGGGAGTGAGGCAGCGGAGATAAGGCCGTCCATCCGAGGTTGTGTAGGACCTTTTGAAGAGTGTTGAGTCGATCATTGTGAACCTTTCCGCTCGGGCCCGGACCCTTCTTGCTTCGGCTCGGTCTTCCGGGAGCTCTCCCTTGACGAGAAATCGCCTAATTAGAGTTGTCCAGTCTTCGGGGGGCGCTCCATCTTCGAGGCACAGGACCTCCGGGATGTCGATACTGGGTTTTAGCATGACCTCGATCAGGACCGTGCGGTCGAGACCTTCGAAGGAAGAGGATGCCAATTTTGACAGAGCGTCAGCCTGGACGTTCTGTTCCCGAGGGATCCTCAAAACAGCCGACTCGTCGAAGGACGAGAGTAGGCGTTGAACTACAGCTCGGTAACGAACCATGCGATCGTCTCGGGCCTCGTACTCCCCGGTGATCTGGTTGACCACGAGCTGGGAGTCGCTGAAAGCCCTGATCTGTCTGGCACCGGCTTGATGGGCCAGGGTGAGCCCAGCGATCATTGCCTCGTATTCGGCCTCGTTGTTAGAGGCCGGGAAGTTGAGGCGGAGGCAATACTGCAGAAGAAAACCGTCTGGGCCTCGCAGGATGATGCCCGCTCCGCTGCCTGCCTCGCAGGAGGAACCATCGACGTAAACTTCCCACGTCTGGTCGTTTTCCGTGTTTGCAGGGTGCTCGGAGATAGTGCACTCCGTAATGAACTCCGCGAGCGCCTGCCCCTTGATGGCTGTTCTGGGCTGATAGCCAATGTCATACTGGCTGAGCTCAATCGACCATTTTACGAGTCGACCCGAGCTTTCTGGTTTGTAGAGTACGGCCTTCAGGGGTTGGTCCGTCAGTACTTGGACAGAATGAGATTGAAAATATGGACGGAGCTTTCGCGAGGCCATGATCAGGGCGTACACTACTTTCTCCATCCGAGAGTACCTGGTCTCGGCATCGAGCAAGACCTTGCTGACGTAGTATACAGGCTTCTGTGATCCCTCTTCCTCCCGAACGAGAACGGCGCTGAGCACCTTCTCAGAGGCTGATAGGTAGAGCCAGAGTGGCTCTCCTGGTTCGGGCTTGCTGAGGAGAGGGGGGGTCGCGAGGTATTCCTTTAACTGGGCGAAGGCCTCTTGCTGTTGGACCCCCCATTCGAACCCGTCGGTGCCGCGCAGGGCTTTGAAGAAGGGAAGAGACTTCTCTCCAGATTTGGAGAGGAAACGGCCGATTGCCGCCAGTCTCCCCGTCAGCCGTTGGACTTCTTTGATGTTCCTCGGAGGGGCCATGTCTAGGATTGCTTGGATCTTTTCGGGGTTCGCTTCGATTCCCCTTTGGCTGATAATGAACCCGAGAAACTTTCCCGCGGAGACGCCGAAGGCGCATTTGCTCGGATTAAGTCTCATGTTATGGGTCCGAAGTACCCCAAAGGCCTCCTCCAGATCGGCTACGTGATCCTCTCCCCGCCGGCTCTTGACGAGGGTGTCATCCACATATACTTCTATATTGCGCCCGATCTGTTCCTTGAAGACCCGGTTGACGAGCCTCTGGTATGTGGCTCCGGCATTCTTCAGCCCGAAGGGCATGACTCTGTAGCAATAGAGCCCCTGGTCTGTGACGAAGGACGTCTTGGCGATGTTGGGAGGGAACATGCGGATCTGGTTGTAGCCCGAAAATGCATCCATGAAGGATAGGAGCTCGTGACCCGATGTTGCATCGACGAGAGCATCGATCCTGGGAAGGGGGAATGGGTCCTTCGGGCACGCCTTGTTGAGATCCGTGAAATCAATGCAGATCCTCCAGCTCCCGCTCGCCTTCTTCACCATGACGACGTTTGCCAGCCACTCGGGATAGCTGACCTCCTGAATGAAGCGCGCGGCAAGGAGTTTATCGACTTCTGCATTAACCGCCTGTTGTCGCTCTGGCGCGAACTTGCGTCGCTTCTGTACTACTGGTTTCGAGCCGGGGATCACGCTGAGTTTATGCATGATGAGTTCCTCGGAAATTCCCGGCATGTCAGAGGGCTTCCAGGCAAACAGATCGACATTGCGCCGGATGCAGGTGATGAGGTCGGACTTGAGGCGAGGTGCGAGGGAGCGACTTATTCGAAATTGTTTCGATGAATCCTCTGCCTCGAAGGAGACATCCTCCAGCTCGTCTGCCGACTCCGGCTCTGGCTAGATCCTTTGGGGCTGCATCTCCACGGCGTCGAGGGGAAGCACTCCGCTTCCTATTGCTGTCATATAACAGGAGCGAGCGGCTTCTTGGTTCCCTCGGACCACTCCTACCCCTGTACTGGTAGGGAACTTTATCTTCTGGTGGTAGGCCGAGGGGACAGCCTGGAGGGAGCAGAGGCCCGGTCGGCCGAGTATGGCATTATAGGCTGCCTTGATGTTGACAACCATGAAGTCCATCGACTCGGTTCTCCGGTTCGGGGCCGTGCCCGCCGTGACATCCAGCGTGACGATCCCCTCGATTGTCACCGGAACTCCAGAAAATCCGTGCAGGGTGTATCCTGCCGGCTTAAGTCTGCTTCGGGGGAGCTTTAGGTTCTCGAAAGCATCGAGGAACAGAATGTTGACCGAGCTCCCGTTGTCTACCAGGATCCGCCGAGCATCAAAGTTTGCCATGCTGAGATTGATTACGAGGGCGTCGCAATGTGGGAGTCGAACCCCCTCCAGGTCGTCACCCGAGAAGGAGACGGGGAGTGGTTGGATTTGAGGAGTGAGTGGTCCTTGGACGGCGTTAACGTCCCGGATGAACGCCTTACGGGAGGTGTTAGAATCCCCTCCCATGGGCCCTCCGTGGACGCAGTGCAGTATGGGTTGGTCGTCCGGTTCTTCCAGCTCCTGCTCTTGCCTGGGGAGCTGCAGGGGAGCTCAAGGAGGAGGTGAGGTTCTCCTGTTCCTCGTGTCCCTTTGCGCCCGAGCATCATCCCTCTTATACTCCCGGAGGTATCCTCGCTGAATCAGGGCCTCGATTTCATCTTTCAGGGCACGGCAGTGATCTGTGTCGTGCCCGTTGTCTCGGTGGAAGCGGCAGTAGAACCGTTGATCCCTTTTCTTGCTAGTGTTGTTGGACGGTCGAGGGGGGTACTGAACGAGGTCTCTGTCCTCGATCGCCAGGAGTATGGAGGACACATTTTGTGTGAGTGGGGTATATCTTTCGAAGCGAGGAACCGGTGGTACCTTCTTCATGGTGCCCCCGTCCTTCGGAGCCTTTTTCGAAGGCTCGACTTCCTCGGCCTTCCGTTTCCCTTTTTCGAGTGCTTCTCTGGATTCGTCGGGGTTTAGGGCTTCCTCTGCCCTGATGTACTTCTCGACTCGGTTGAGGAGGTCGGGAAAATCGATCGGGGGCTTCTTCGCCAGAGAAGCTTTCAGCTGTTCATGACGGACGTTGTGCCGAAATGCCGCGGAGGCAACGCCCGGATCGAGAGAGGAGACCGACCTCGCTTCTGCCGTGAATCTCCGGACAAACGCCCTGAGTGATTCCCCCCCTTCTTGCCTGAGCCCAAGTAAGGAGGCGCTCGTTCTTTCGGCCTTCCGGCTGGTTACAAAGTGGGCGAGGAAATTGCCTTCCAGTTGATCAAAGGAGTAAATGGAGCCGGGGGCGAGTTTTGAGAACCACTCACGAGCCGGACCCCGAAGGGTGGCAGGAAAAGCTCGGCATAGCAGAGGATCTGATGCGCTGTGAATCATCATGAGGGTTTTGAAACCCTCCATGTGATCAGCAGGATCCCCTTCGCCGTTATAGGTCTCGAATTGTGGGGGTCGGAAGTTCCAGGGAATTTCTGCTTGGATAATGAGGGCGGAAAAGGGGGGTCGGACAGGTTTGTACCCCTGACCGGCTCCGACACCGTCGCCCATATG
This sequence comes from Hemerocallis citrina, assembly GCA_017893485.1. Lineage (NCBI taxonomy): Eukaryota > Viridiplantae > Streptophyta > Magnoliopsida > Asparagales > Asphodelaceae > Hemerocallis > Hemerocallis citrina. Next base: position 294,179,712 of record CM030360.1, read on the forward strand.
ATCGATTCGGTCCTCCATTTCTTGGAGGCGCCTTAGGAGCACGCCATCGGCTTCGGGCTGGATTGTTGAGGAGCGAGGGACGCTGGCCTCAGCGTCTGACCTGGTTTGGGAACGCCGTGCTTCCTCCCTGGGGGCCCGTTGGAGAGCCCCAAGGATTTCCCTTCGGAAATCCTGGAACTCCTGTTGAGTAACAGGAGCTCCCTCAGCTCGGGCCGGTTGGACCGGTGGTTGCCTCCCGACTCGGCTGAGTGCGGGCCTTCGTTCTTCCGACGGTGGCCTAGGATGGTTCGGGGCCGAGTTGGAAGCGGCCCTTTCCCTACTGCGGTCAGCCTGCCGACTGGAGATTACCCTTCGAAGGTCGGGTTGGGTTGGAGGAGTGGGGGCCCGCTGGGACCCCTTACGGGAGGCCCTATGCTTTGATGTGCGCGGCCCGGCGTTGGTATTTGATGGGAGTGTGTCTCGTCGGTTGACGGAGGACGCAGCCCCCTTGCCTTTGGAAGCCATAGGAGTTCGGTGATCGAGGTACCTCGGCGGTAGTACTCGGGTCGGGTTCCGAAGTAGCTTTCCCACAGACGGCGCCAACCTGATGCGGTTTGTTTCTGGGATGCGTGTGGATGCACCAGGTGTGAGTTCTCTACTCGATTTGTATTTTGAAGGAGAAAGCTTCTTCAGAGGCGACCCTCGGCTGGCCGAGTGGTACCTGCGACTGGGCTGGTAGTGAGGTGGATGTCTGGACTCGGATCAGAGGGCTCGGATCCGAGGTCTGGTGTACCTGCAGACGGTCTCGAAACACCGGGGTTGGTCCCGGTGGCAGACCCTCCGACGATCTAGTCAGTCACTAGGATAAAGCAACAGTAACTAGGGTTTAGGGGAGAAAAGATTGATTACCTTTGAAGAAAGGAGAGGGCCTGGTATTTATAGGAGATTCTAATCGGGTCTAGACCCGTTTGGGGCTGGGCCGGACCCGGTTACCCGATTGGCCGAAGCGGTGAAAAGTCGGGCGGTATAGGGCTGACGTGGCAGGCGCCGGAGTGGTTTCCGGGCTGACGTGGCAGATCTCCGAGCGGTTTTCCGGTGCTGACGTGGCTGATCTGAAGGATCAGGAAGGACGCGTATCCTGAGGAGATCTGGTGGCTCAGGGTGAGCCACGCTTTATTCCTGACCCATATCAGTTAGTTATATGAACCGCGATATCTAAATATCATAAAATAGCACATACAAGGCACACATTTTTAGCCAACTTCTTTAATACATAACCTCATGAACTTACAAAATATAAGAGATAAATTATGTAGAAATTAATACATGCAATAACTAAGACTACAACTCTATGAAGATCATCTAGTGCCAAGGAGTACAAGATGGTACATATGGTATAATTCTCTTATAAAAAGAAGAAATCCATTTAGCTCTATAGGAACACAGTTAAAAGCATTTACTCAACAATGCTAGAGCACATAAGAGAGATACAAGACTTGGGGTACGGTGTATGTGCTACACAGTTAATCATTCAATTCTGCTTTAAAACATGCATGTGTTATTGTAGGTAGAATTGACAATAACCTGAATAGAATTCTTGGGTCAGATCAACTAATCCTAATCCTGCAGCCGATATAACTAAACTATTTGTTGGCCTAAAAGATGAGTAAGTTCAACATACATAATCATCTGCATCTTGTATCCAAAATTTCTGTAAAACATAGGCAGGGCCGGACCTGAGATTTCCCAAGATTTACAGTGCCTTCTGCGGAAAGAAAAAACTGGACCTTCTTTACATATTCTAATACTAATTTTACTTTATTTTGTTTTCAACGTCATGTATATATATATTGACAACACAACGATAGGGGTCTTTCTGATTTGTAGGCCCTGTGCGGTCGCACATGTTGCACGGGCTTAGGGCCGGCCCTGTTACATAGGTGGGCTTTATTTGCATGCCTCTAGAACTACTAAAAATAGTATAATGGCAAAATTAGTATATTTATAATAATATATGATATAGTTTTCTAACATTCATATAATGCAAGTTAATTAACTTTTCTATATGTAATGCTTTGAATCAAGCGGTGACGAGGTCACCTTTTATTCAAACAAAAATGATTTGAATCAAATTGCAGAATGCGGATGCAGTGGTAGGGGACATAACAATCATTGCCAATAGATCTCAGTACGTGGATTTCACCCTCCCTTACACGGAGTCAGGAGTTGCGATGGTCGTCCCAGTGCAGGGTGATAGTAGTCAGAACGCATGGATATTCTTGCGACCCCTCACAACTGACCTCTGGCTGGCCAGCCTCGCATTCTTCTTCTTCACTGGCTTTGTCGTGTGGGTGATTGAGCACAGGATCAACACAGAGTTCAGGGGCACGCCATCTCAGCAAATGGGCACAATTTTCTACTTTGCTTTCTCTACTATGGTCTTTGCTCACAGTACAGTCCCCATACTTTCATCTATATAATTTTGAAAATTCAACTCTTTTTTAACGTTCATCCTTAGTTTTCAGAACAACCTTTTGACCTGCTAAAGTAATTTTCTTTGTTTAAAAATCTTTCTTAATCTAAGCATATTTGGTTAATGTCACATAACAATGATGACAGACTAAATTATTTTGGATTGAAACAAATTAGATATCATTATAACTTGCTGTTGTTCATGAAAGTATGTTGTTTCTCAAAAATTTATCTTATTGTTGTTAGCCTAAATTAATGTTGTTATGTCGTGGACTGTTGTTGAATGCAGAGGAAAGATTGGAAAGCAATTTGTCAAGGTTTGCTGTGATCATCTGGGTATTTGTCGTGCTGATACTAACGTCTAGCTACACGGCTAGCTTGACGTCAATGCTCACTGTGCAGCAACTCCAACCTACAGTGGCTGATGTGAGTGAACTAGTCAAGAACGGAGACTATGTAGGGTACCAGAACGGGTCCTTTGTGGAAGGGCTACTGGTCCATCAGCTCAAATTCGAGAAAAACAAGCTCAGAATGTACAACAATCCACAAGAGTATGCTAGTGCTCTATCGAAAGGGAGCAAAAATGGTGGAGTAGCGGCAATTTTTGATGAGATTCCTTATCTGAGGCTCTTCCTATCTGAGTACTGTGCCAATTATGCTATGGTTGGCAGGATTTATAAAACGGACGGATTTGGTTTTGTAAGTACCAGCAATGCAGCTATATTTACATAGTATTCTAACACGGAGTTCAATACAAATCTTAAGATTTGGTTATATACACAAGCAATACCCGAAGCTTTTTTTGTGATTCTTACAATCAAGTTCATGATTCATTAGGAACTCATCATATTGTACAGATGAGCTGTTGGAGTGATGTAGCACATGAATCTATACACTATTAACATGAGTATGTGATACATTTTCTCCTTTCCCCTTCTTTATCAGGTATTCCCGATAGGATCTCCTCTCGTTCCCGACATCTCGAGGGCTATTCTCAATGTCACAGAGGGTGACTCAATGACCCTAATTGAGAAGCAATGGCTTGGGAACCAGACAACTTGCCCTACCGACGCCGATAGCTTCACCTCCAATAGCCTCAACTTTGGGAGCTTCAAAGGCCTCTTCATCATCACTGGTTGTGTCTCTTCTCTTGCTATAATCGCCTTCTTTATCACCTTCCTCTACAAAGAGTGGGATGAACTGAAGGCCTCTGCTTCGCAAAACTCCTTATTGAGGACACTGGCACAGTGGACTAAACACTATGACACCAAGGATCCGAGTTGTAATACATTCAAGGATTATGCTACCAGTGAGTCGTCCCATCGCGGGTCGGGTCATAGCAATTTGGGCAGGCCTGACCCGCATGTTCAAGGTTCACAAAGCCCAGCTAGTGTGATCTCCAATCTTTCTGGATTGAATTTTGGGTCTCCAGAAGATGGGAGGTCAGTCACGGAGGGAGATGGGTCAGAATTTTGGGACCCACCGGAGGAAACTGCAATTGAAAGGGGGATGACATCGAGATGAAAGATGAAAGTTAGAGGAGAAAACCACTGATATTCTTGTGTAAATAGAACCGATGCAGTTGGAACGGTAACTTCGATTATGAGATCACTCCTTAAGTACTTAGAATTGTAAAAATATACGTGAAAGGCATACCGTAAAGAGTAACGAGTTATATTAACATAACAGGACTAGGTAAAGTTATATTGAGCTTGATCAATATGAATAATCTTAACTAGGTTGATACAGTCTAAGGCATGATTTTGATTGGTTTTAATACCAGTTCGTAGTCGAGGGCTAAAGGTTTTGTTGGATATATAAGTATATTCTCAATATATAAATAATATTATGTATAATATTATTCTATGGGTGACAAGTGTGTTACATGTACTAATTGCATGAATGTCAGACCTCAAGTTGAGTGGGTTTAGAACCCAGTATCCAAACTGGTATTTATTCTATAAATACTGGTTTATGATAGTAGTCTAGGTATTCTAATCTTGATACATATGGTAAATATCTCAAGCACCTTAGACTAAATATTAACTATAATTTATCTTGTTATTTTTTCTCACAATATTTAACAATCATGAGATATTTATTTATTAATTTTATTGTGAGATTAATAAGAGTGAGATCGTTGGAATTAATTCGTCATCGTTTTCGATCTCCGTTTGTCGGGATCTCGCCGACCTCGCTGTCGTCATAGTTAGCCGTTGTCGTTGCCGCCGTAGGGGGCTCAGGATGTGGTCTTGTGTGGTCCACCCAGCTGCCACTTCCTCTTCTTATTAGTCCAATGACGAAATGGAGACTCATTACGATCTAGCCACAGACTCTACAAAGTAGCCGCCGCAGAAATGTCCCATGATATCATATTCTCTTTCATGATCCACTGACCCCAAATCTTAGACGTTGAGCTCGAGATCTCCAGAATGCCAAATCCTAACGTCACACCTCCTAAGATAGCATAGCCCTAGGGCACTGTTGCTGCCGATTTTGGTGTGGGAGCAAACAGATAAATTTGTGGATTCTTGGAGAAAACAATAAAGCAAACCTGTTGACTTGTTGACCTTCACCGATGTGTTGACTTGGTCTCTCGCCGCTGCTATGAACCTGCAAAAAGTGCGAGACACCGGGATGGATCCCGGCGACGCACCCTCCGACGCTCTTGTTAGTAATCTGAATGATTAAGAAAGAACTTTTATTATAAAAGTATTGATTACCTGGTAACAGTGGGGGGAGAGGGGTATTTATAGTCGCCTTAGGGATCCGTTTTAAGATAAGAACATATTTCTACTTTCCGGTGTGAATGGATAGAAGCGGTTAAGATCACTTCTTAGAGATAATTATGAATCTGAATTCTTCTTTATTCTTTTGAAATGGTTTGTAACGGGTTGGGACCCGCACCCAGTAAGACAGATCCGTTCATGGGTTATTGGGCTTTGAAGAAAGACCCAGTTTCCATTTCAGACCCGTTCGTAGGTGAAATTATCGTTTTACCCCTGAGCTTTAAGATTCGTGTCCGATTCGAACGGTCCCGATTTAATCCCATTTTTAGCCATATCATTAGCCCCCCACTCGTGGAGACTGAGTTTTACAGTCTTTAAGGAGTAGTTTTGTTGTTCTAATGGCGTACCGAATTTTATCAGTGTTCTTAAGGGAGTTTGGATCTTGCACGGGGTGTAACAGTGTTATTCTGGGCTTGTAAAATGCCCAAAAATATCGTCAAAATTTTCTGGATCTTTGGTGATTTTTCCAGATTTTTCTGAATTTTTTCTCATTTTTTGAATTTTTTATTCATTTTCCGAATTAAATAAATAATTATCGAAAATATTAATTAATTATTCTAATTTAATAATTATATTTTTCAGAATTTTAAAATTATTTTTTGAATTAATAATTATTTTAAGAATTTTTTAATTAATTTTTGTCGTTTTTTAAATATTTTTTCGGATTTTTTTAAATAATTAATACAAATAAATAAAAAAATAAATTAATTAAATATTACCTGGATACGTGGCGCATTTCTGGACGTCGATCGTGATCAGATGGCGCGCATCGCAAAGCAGATCATGCTCTGGACACGTGGCACGTTTCTGAGAGTCGATCATGATCAGATGGCATGCATCGCAAAGTAGATCATTTTCTGGACACGTGGTGCATTTCTGAGCATCAATCATGTCGTGGCACGAATTTTGAGACGATCGAACGACGTGTGTAGGTCGGCAGCATTTTTTCTCAAATTTCGAGCTCGGTACGTCGGCAGCTCGGCACCCGGCGCCAACCACTCAGAAGATGCCACGTGACGCGGTCAACGAAGGCGTTGACCACCATGTGGCACAATTTTTTATTTTATTTTATTTTATTTTTTATTTTTTTTCTTTTCTTCTTCCCCGCTCCATTTCTTTTTCTTCGTCTCGTCTCCCTTCTTCGACCTTCGTTAGCTCGCGAGAGAGGTCGATGGGGAAGCTCGGAGCTTGCTATTGGAGCTCAGAGTTGGGGTCGACGAGGAGAGCTCGAGCTTCAACTGTGGAGGCTCGATGCCGTGGAGTGAGGTCGACGATGGGTTTTGGAGCTCAGGATGGGGAGCTCGGCCATGGCGAAATTGGCGGAGTTCGAGCTTCGACTGTGGTGGCTCGACGCAGTGAAGGAGAGCTCGACGAAGTGGAGCTCAGCCATGGCGGAACTCATCAAGGTGGGCTCGATGACGGATGAGAGCTCGATGATGGGCTTTGGAGCTCAGGATGGGGACTGAGGTTGGAGCTCGGCCATGGCAGAGTTGGCGGAGTTCGAGCTTCGACTGTGGCGGTTCGATGCAGTGAAGGAGAGCTCGACGAAGTGGAGCTCGGCCATGGCAGAGTTGGCAGAGTTCGAGCTTCGACTGTGGCGGCTCGACGCAGTGAAGGAGAGCTCGACGAAGTGGAGCTCAGCCATGGCGGAACTCATCGAGGTGGGCTCAACGACGGAGGAGAGGTCAGAACCTTGGAGCTCGGCGAGGAATGGAGGTGAGCTCGGTTATGGCAGAGTTGGCGGAGTTCGAGCTTCGACTGTGGTGGCTCGACGCAGTGAAGGAGAGCTCGATGAAGTGGAGCTCAGCCATGGCAGAACTCATCGAGGTGGGCTCGACGGCGGAGGAGAGGTCGGAACCTTGGAGCTCGGCGAGGAATGGAGGTGAGCTCGGCGTTGAAGGAGATGGGGTCGAGCTTGGCAGCGTGAGGTTGGAGATGGAGCTTGGCGAAGGTCATGGAGCTCGATGCCATGGCGACGCTCGGCGAAATAGTAGGAGTTCTGAGCTTCGGTGTAGCTCGTGAAGGTGGTGAGCTCGACAGTGGGTTTCACCATTTCAGAATTTTTTTGGTTCCCCTTGTTTTTGGCGAGAAAGGTGGAAGAGAAGAAGAGGTAGAAGGGTGTCCCAATGGGTTTGAGTCCAACTCGTTTACCCCTTCACCTCTTTTTCTTTTTCTGCTTTTGGGCTGCTTCTTGTTCCGTAAATCTGAGCACAAATTTTGAGGTGCATTTTTGGCACTTTGTAGTTCGGTAGATCTGTAGCTCGGATTTCAGATCCGAGCTATGTGGCTCCATCTGGATGGTTGATCACGATCATGGTGCGAATCACAAGGCAAGAGGCTTAGATTTCGAGAAAACGTTATCTTGTCGTTTTGTGGAGAAGTGGCAAAATCTGAGTCATCCATCAGCCATGGCGCGAATATCTGGACGATCTGACGGTCCAAGGAGCTCGGGGGTGTTTTTTCCCAAATACGGAGGTCAGTGCCCCGACAGCTCGGCATTGTAGCTCGGTCATGGCAGGGCTCATCGAGGTGAGCTCGACGACGGAGGAGGGGTCGGAGCTCGACGAGGCAGGGGGTCGGCATATTGGACGAAGCTCGGCAATGTGAAGAGCTCGGCGTAGCTGTGTTGCGATCCACTTTTCCGGTGCTACGAAGATCTGGTCGGGGCATGTGATCCCTCGTTTCGAAGCTAACTCAAAGATCTACAACTTCTCTTTAGGAGTGGGATGAAGATTCCCCCTTCTTCATGGTCAAAATAGCCCCGCAACATGCTTGTCTTGATGAAGTTGAGGAGTGTTTTGGTCTTGGGGATTTTTGAAGAGGAGCTCCACTCCTAGGGGTGGAGAAGATGTGCTAAGAAGATCCTCGTAAGAGCCATGGGAAGACCCATTCTTTGAGGTGAGTGCAAGGAGCAACTCTATAGGAGAGTTTTGAGCTCCGAACTCGCTTAGAAGAGGCCTGCTATGGAGGCGAGCGGAGTGAAGAGCTTGGCTCTAGGAGAGAGCCATTTGGGAGACGAGTTTGAGGAGCAACTCTAGAAGAGAGTTGTGAGCTCCGAACTCGTTGAGAAGAGGTCCGCCTTGGAGGTGAGCGGAGCGAAGAGCATGGCTCAAGGAGAGAGCCATTTGGGAGACAAGTTTGAAGAGCAACTCTAGGAGAGAGTTGTGAGCTCCGAACTTGTTGTTTAAGTGAGATTCAACGGTTATGGGAGCAGTTCCGAATGGCAAACCACTTCTTACCCGCTTACGAGCGAATAATTTGAAGTGGAATCGAGCCAAGTGTTGGACTCCGAACTCATCGTTTAAGAGAGACTCAACGGTTGTGGGAGCAGTTCCGAATGGCGAACCACTTCTTACCCGCTTACGAGCGAATAATTTGAAGCGGAATCGAGCCAAGTGTTGGACTCCGAACTCGTTGTTAGAGGGGATTAACGAGGTGTAGGAGCAATTCTGAATGGCAAACCACTTCTTACCCGCTTATGAGCGAGTAATTTGAAGCGGAATCGAGCCAAGTGTTAGACTCCAAACTCATTTTTTGAACTTAGTAAGTTGCAGGAGCAGCCATGTAGGAGAAGCTGGACTCTGAACTCACCATTTAGCGAGTCGTGACTCGGAGAGATAGAGATGAAGCAAGAGCAATAATTTTCAATGAAAAAACGTAAAATTTTATTGAGATAAACTAAATGGCCGCTTCAATAGGGCGAGCCATTATTACATGCTATTGGCCGGGTTACAAGTATCGGCCTTATTGAAAATCAAGATCCTACTTCCACAATAAGGTGAAGACCTCTTGGGAGGAGCTAGAAGGTTCTAAGTCTTGAAGCTCGGCGGGACCTTTCTGTTCGTTTGTAGGCTCCTCGGGGGGGAAGCTCGGCCCCATCTTTTTGGACGAACTTGGTCAGGTGTCCCCACTGTATGAGTTCTTCGATCTCCTCCTTGAGAGCCCGACAATCATCTGTGTCGTGGCCGTGGTCCCTGTGAAAGCGGAACCACTTATCCTTGTTCCTCTTCTTGCCAGATGTATTCATTCTAGGGGGAGCGCGGAGTAGCCCTTCCTTGTCCACCTCCATAAGAACTTCTGATATATTAGCAACGAGGGGGGTGAACTTCTCAAAATGAGGAGTCGGGCGGCGCTAGCCATTGCCGTCCTTCTGAGATTTTTGGGACCCCTCTTCACTCGTATTCTTCCATTTGTTCCCGGAAGATGATTCCTCAAGAGTAGGGGGGTTGAGAGCTTCTTCTGCTCGTATGTACTTCTCCACCCTAAGTAGGAGTTCTGAAAAGTCCCGAGGAGGCTTCTTGGCAAGGGACGCCCTGAGGTTGGCATTAGTGACGTTGCGCTCGAATGTGGCAGAGGCTACTGATTGGTTGAGAGAGGAAATGGACCGGGCTTCGGCGGTGAAGCGTCGAACGTAATCCTTAGGTGTTCACCCTTTTCTTGGTTGAGGGTCACCAGAGATACGCTTGTTTTCTCGGCCTGGCGACTACTCACAAAATGAGTAAGGAAGAGCCCCTCGAACTGATCGAATGAGAAGATGGAGGCCGGGGAGAGTCGAGAGTACCATTCTCTTGCAGGCCCCTTCAGCGTGGCAGGGAAGATCTTGCAGAGGAGGGCGTCTGAAGCATGGTGGATCATCATGAGAGTTTTGAAACTCTCTATGTGATCTGCGGGGTCCGACTCCCCGGTATACGCCTCGAAGTGGGGCGGCTTGAAGTTACCTGGGATGGGGGCCTCCATGATGGTGCGGGAGAATGGAGGCCTGCTCGGATGTAGGTTTATCGCCCGTTGCTCTTCTTTCCTGTCAATTCAGCCGAGGCACCTCACCATCTTTTGGAGACGGCGGTATACTGAGTCTTCTTTTTGATCATATCTTGCCGAGCCCCGGGACTTATCTTTGTACGATGGTGGACTGGGGCTGCGGCGATGGTAGCTTGGAGACGGATGAGGAGGGGCGATATTGAGGTCCCGTAAGACTGTCGCTTGGAAGTCTTGAAGCTCTGCTCTTATGATCGGTGCCTCTCCAGCTTGGCGATCCCTATGTGTGGCTTGGATTACTGGAGAATGAGTTCTCCGCCGATGACGCTGAGGGGACTCTCTTCGCCTCCTTGGGGGAGGGGATCTTCTAGTCCTCGGTCGGTGAGGGGTCCGGTCTCTTGAGGCCCCTGGGTGCTCAGGTTGATGGACTCCCCCAAGGGCTCGCCATCCATTCAGGCGAGTTCTGAGGTCCACCCGCTTTTGGCGGTCGGCAATCACTTGACAAAGATCCTGCTCGGGATGGCTTTGAGAAGCCATAGATTCAACTGAAGGATTGGGACCCGCGACATGGTCATGAGGAGGAAGTTGCTTCGGATAACTCCGACGGGAGCCCCCCTGGGCAGCCCCCCGAGACCCTGGTAGGGGCCTGTTGAGGAGGAGCACCTTGAGCTGGAGGAGGGGGAGGAGGAAGAGAAGTGGTTCTTCGGTTGGAGACTGCTGCCTTCTCCTTCTGTTTTGGATGCATGGCTTGAAACTAGTATCGCTAATGAAGTTAGGTCGGGTTGCTTTTTCGTTTCCCACAGACGGCGCCAATCTGTTGCTGCTGATTTTGGTGTGGGAGCAAACAGATGAATTTGTGGATTCTTGGAGAAAACAATAAAGCAAACCTGTTGACCTTCACCGATGTGTTGACTTGGTCTCTCGCCGCTGCTGCGAACCTGCAAAAAGTGCCAGACACCGGGATGGATCCCGGCGACGCACCCTCCGACGCTCTTGTCAGTAATCTGAATGATTAAGAAAGAGATTTTATTGGAAAAGTATTGATTACCTGGTAACAGTGGGGGAGAGGGGTATTTATAGTCGCCTAAGTGATCCGTTTCAAGATAAGAACATATCTCTACTTCCCGGTGTGAATGGATAGAAGCGGTTAAGATCAATTCTTAGAGATAATTATGAATCTGAATTCTTCTTTATCCTTTTGAACTGGTTTGTAACAGGTTGGGACCCGCACCCAGTAATACAGATCTGTTCATGGGTTATTGGGCTTTGAAGAAAGACTCAGTTCCCATTTCAGACCCGTTTGTAGGTGAAATTACCGTTTTACCCCTGAGCTTTAAGATTCGTATCCGATTCGAACAGTCCCGATTTAATCCCATTTTTAGCCATATCAGGCACCTAAATAGGATATAAGCTATGTCCTCATCGTCAATCATATATCTTGAAAATCTAACGTCGATCTGGATGTTGCGATAACTAAGATTAACTTTTAAGAGAATAACATCATTTGCCACCAGCCACAGGAAAGCTTTCACTTTCATTGGTGCCAAAGTTTTCTAAATCGTGTTTGCCTCTTTACTTCTCAATCCACCGTCGTAAATCCACTTGTACATGGACGCAACCGAAAAATTTCAATTGGTATCCAGACTCCATTTCCTATCGACGACATCATAGTTACGAGTTGTAGTTCCCTTATGAAGTCCTCCATCTTCTGTAGTAGGGTCAAACCTTGCAAAGATGGCTGATCACATAAATTCATGAACCTTCCATTTCTCCACACATCAGTAACCAAGGTATCAGTATTCGTAACTACGCTAGCTGCCTCTGGAAAAAGAGATTGCAAGGTATTGCTACCTTACCACTTTTCCTTCCTAAATCTAATGTCCTTCCCATGACTTGGGGTGCAAATTGTGTTAGCGTGAAACATCTCTCTCACTTTTGTCATTCCTTTCTAGTAGTAGGAAGCTTTTCCGTGAACACTTCTCCCCATAAACCTAAATTTCTTCCTTCTATACATTACGAACGAATTTCACCACCAACTTTTATGTCTTACGCATTTTTTCACCACCATTTACTCATCAGTGCTTTGTTCATATTTCTCAAATCTAAGATTTCTAATCCTCCAAATTCCTTCCTCTTATAAACCCTACCCCAATTTACAAGGTGGAAACTATATTCTCCTCATTTGTTCCCTTCCACTGGAATCTTTTACGTCTGTTATCAATTTGATATATGACCCATTTAGGGAGCTCGTAAATTGACATTAGATACGTCGGATGACTACTGAGTACCAAGTTGATTAGTATGATTCTTCCTCCTAGCGACAAAAATCTTCCCTTCCATCAAGCCAGCCACTTTTCGACCTTGTTAACCAGTGGCTGCCAATCCACTCTTAGCAACCCAGGCGTGCAAAGATACTTTAATAGGAATGCACCTGTTGGATCCTGTAGGCAAGGCAAGAAACACTAGAGGGGGGGGGGGGAGGGGGTGAATAGTGTTGTATGAAAAAATAATAATGAAAATGAACTTTTTCTTAATGTCCAGTCGACTTGAAAAGGGAAGACAGTCGATTGGGGCGTCAGAATAGAAGAGTATTTTTTATACAACTCTGATCAGTCGACTTATAGCGGAACTCAATCGACTTGTCAAAAAAGTTTTCGAAGATTATGTTATACCAGTCTGATCAGTCGACTTGTAGAAGAGTGACAATCGACTTGCCAGACAAGTTTCACAGAGAAATTAAAATGCAAGTAAAGAAAATACAACCACAGAGAGAATCAACCACAGAGTACACAGCCATGCATTCTGGTTCGGTCCTCCCGACCTACATCCAGTCCCCAAGCAACCCACTTGAGATTTTCCACTATTCTTGAAAACAATACAAGAATACCCTACGGCGTTAGACAATAACCTCGTCCAACTCGTAGATCTCTCTCACCACTAGAGAGAGCAAACCCACTCTTCAACCATGAGTAAAAACCTGACTCTACAACCTAGAGCCCTACTTTCCAACCGAGAAGACCACTCTCACAACCCGAGAGTGAAAGAAAACAATAAAAGAGTTACAACAACCTATAGCCTTGTTGTGATTGTAATTTTTGTATGGAGGCTAATAGGTCAACTTCCAAAATCAGTCTAAAACGAATTCAATGTTATACTAGACTGATTTCAGAGAACAAAGACTAAGAAGATTATGGATGCTTGTTTGAATACTTGTTCTTTTTCAAAAGCAAAAACTTAAACTTTTATCAAAAATGCTTGGAACCTCTCCATGTTGATTCCTAAGCTCTATTTATAGAGAGGAATCACTAGGAAGTTGTAAAACAGTTTATAAAACTGATTAAAAACAGATATAAAACTTTTGAATTCGAAAAACTATTTTTAAATTATGAAAACAGTCGAAACGACTTGAACAGTCGACTGGGTTGCCATGATGAGTCGACTGGCCAGAGTTTGAAAAAGTTCAGACAGTTTCAGACTAGTTCAGTCGACTGGTGCCAAACGGCTGTCAACTTGTACTCAACAGCTGATTTTAATCAAGCTTGTTTCGACCTTTAAACTTGTAAAGAAAACACTCAATTATAAAGATATATGTGAGTGTGTGTGTGTGACAAGGCTATTACATCATTCTAAGACTCAAAGAAATAAAATTACAAATGTTTACAAGATATTTAATAAAACACATTGAAGCACTGAATCTTGTCTTGATCTTGAGTCTTGAATATGAGCTTGAGCCATTGTCTTTAGTTGTTGAAGCTTGCTTGATAAATCTTGTCTTGAACTTAGAAATTTGTAGCTTGATCAAATTTTCTTTGAGAGCTTCATTGGATCAACTTTGCCTTTGTGTATCACACATGGTATTGACATTGATACATCCTGCAATATATAAGAAGTAGCACAACTTTGCATTGTGTTGTAGTCATCAAAACCAAGAATCAACATTCTCCTCCTTTTTGATGATGACAACACAATAGCTTACATTAATAATAAAAATACAAATGCTCCCCCTAACTAATGTACAATATGCATAAGTTAGAAGGAAAAAAAACATGCACAAAAACATGCACCAAATGCAAACAACATATATACATATAACTACACAAGCTTTTACTCCCCCTTTGACATCAACAAAAAATAGAAGGAAAAAAATAAAGAGGAACATATTGCATGAGAACAAACACAAGTCAAAACCAAAACAAATTTATACATATGAAATTTGAAGTACATTGTTCAAAAGACGACATAAAAATAGAAAATACATAAAAAGTAGACAAATATAGAGAAAATATAGCTAATCAATATTTGTCTTCATCATCGTTTGCGACACCTTGAGATGGAAGAGGTGGAGGTAGAAACTGGGAAGTGAACAAGTGAGTAAGATGGGAAATACTATCTTCAAGGTTGTCCTGACGATCCATGAGATAATTTACTGAAGTGTAAAGACTCCTAGGATCATCAAAATCAGCACGAGGACGAGATGAACTAGAAGCAGAAGACCGACGAGCTAAAGTGGCTAAGGGGATAGGAGGGATATTTCTTCAAGGAGGAGAGTGAAGAATCTTCATACGAGCTAAACTCACACGATCAAAAGACTCATAATGAGTGACAACACTAGACTCAGAAGTAAGATCAACTTCATAGAAGTTGAAAACATGAGTAAGTATTGTACCAAAAGGAAGAAAAGAAGTATGAGCCTTATGAGCCTTATGAAGACGATTAAAAATGACTTGACTCCAATTTATTTGGATGTTATCAAAAATTGCATAGACAGCTTGTTGCAACTCGTGGGAAAATTGATCGTAACTCCCCATTTTAGGAATAATGTTATACGAAAAAGTTCTTGCAACTAGCTTAGCAAGTAGTGTAATTGTTTGGTTAGACATTGGGGGACCGCGATTTGGCAAGAAGATTTTTGAATGGATAGAGTCATCATCCATATCAATCTCCCCTAAATCTAATCCTTCAGAAGGAAGATTCAAAATAACTCCTAATTTTGCAGAGGTGAGTTTCATGCGAATATTTTTTACTGACGTTAGTAAAAATATTTCGCTACCATCCTCAGAAGTTACAACTTTCATATTTGTGTAAAACAAATATATAAACTGAGGGTAATAAGAAGGTCGATTCACCAAAGATAATAACTCAAACAACCCACATTGTTCAAACAATGGGGCTAAGGGAAACTTATCTACATCAGGAAAATTAACAAATCTTCCTGGAAAAATTGCAATTTGACAAATTATAAAAAATCTCTCAACAAGGTTTGGACTTCTCAAATATTGAAGATAATTCCTAGAGGATTCTCCCTCCTCAACATTAGACCTACGTGCTCTTTGAGGAGGCATGATTCAAACCCAAATCAATAAACAAGAAAAGAAATCAAGGAGTTATACCAACAATGAGAGGGAAAGAGAAGCACAGGACTTCAAGAGATCTTGGAAAGAACTTCCACAAGAAATCTGGATTAAAGTTCTGGAAATGCCAATGGGTTTTGAACTTCAGCCGACTTCTGAACTTCAGCCGACTATAGTGAAGAAATAAAAAGATAGAAGTAAGAAACTAGGGTTTTTACTTTAGAATCAAAGGCTGAGATTGAGTCTAGGAGTAATCAAGGAATCAGATCGGTCTAAGGGTGAGAAAGGATAAAATAAATCGCCTAAAAAAGTGTGTCGTTTTCGAATCTAAAAGACAGACTGAAGCGCGACAGTCGACTGTATTTGTATAACAGTCGACTTAGTCGAGAGCAAAATAGATAAACGAAAATAACAAGTAATATTTCTGGCAGTCGACTGAGTACTGTTCACAGTCGACTATCCAGAGCACAAAAAAAAACTTAGACAAAATAAATCTCGAAAAATACTTGGGAAGTCGACCGAAAAGTAGTGCTAAGTCGACTTACCATAAAAAAAAATCAAGAAATATCATAAAAATTGCAAATTCCTAGTTCTCTTCTTAAGGTGATAAATGTGTCTTCCTTAAGTGGTTTAGTAAAGATATCTGCTACTTGTTTATCAGTAGAAATAAAGTCTAAAAGTATATCTCCCTTTAAAACATGATCACGTAGAAAATGATGTCTAATATCAATGTATTTTGTACGTGAATGTTGAACAGAATTTTTAGATAAATTAATGGCACTGATATTATCACACATTATTGCAGGTTTTGAAAATGAAATACCATAATCTAACAGAGTTTGTTTCATCCACAAGATTTGGGCACAAGCCAAACTTGCAGTAATATATTCAGCTTCTGTAGTAGATAGAGATACCAAATTTTGCTTCTTACTGCACCAAGAGACTAGAGAATGTCCCAAAAAGTGACATGTTCCACTAGTACTTCAGTTTTACTGCCAGCAAAATCAGCGTCACTATACGACAAAAGTTAAAAATTATTGGTGCGTGGATAAAATAGACCATACTCAGACGTGCCTTTAATGTATCTTAAAATAGGTTTTACAGCTTTTAAGTGAGACTCACGCCCCGCTTCCCAAAAAAAATACGGCTGTCATTGATTCAACTCAACAATATAAAACATGAACTAATACAACCACGCATGCGTTAAAAGAAGTAATCACATAAATAATAGCACTTGAAATTTTAAGCATAAATAACCAACATGAAATAAACCCAACATTCTGGAATTTAAGAACTTACAAAATAGCTCGAGAGGCTCCTGCTCCAATCCTAGAAGAACTGCTCACCAATGTCTCCTAGTTCACCTGTAACTGGATCAACTAGAGTACAAAAAAAATGTCCTTAGCAAGTCGTGGACAGCAAGTAGAGAAATAGAGAACAATGAAAATAACGGTATAACGAAGAATTCAATAAATGATGAAACCAATAGTGTTGAACAGTGACAAAGCGATAGCAGTACAATGTGCAATAACGATACTTTATAACGATAACAATAAACAATAACAATAATGGTAAACAATAATGATAACACTGTTCAATGAAGATGACAATTTGCAATGTCAATGTGGTGAAAATGTTAAGTCTATTATTCATTTTTTTATCCTAACTAATGCATATAAGACTGCATCCCATACTACAGGTTCCATGCATACAATCAATTTCGTTTAGATTAAGGTGGTAGATTCTATAGGTCATGTACTCGCACGATAACAATAGTCGGCACGATAGGTCCTTAAACAATACACGATGAATTGGAATACTGCAGTCAGTAATCCAACAATAGATCGATAGCACCAGCCGACACAATATTTTGGGAACAAAGCCCATAATACCGAGTACAATCAGTATATTATCAACTACCCTTGTCAACCCGTAACCCCGGCTTAATTAACATTCTTTATTTAATTAACATACAATAATGCGATTAATAAGGGACACTAGAAAGATGACAAAATAATCCTAAGACCATGCAATATACTTTATACAATTAAATGCACCAAACATAACATTATAGATTCAATTATATATTATTAAACATAGGAACCCAATACTGGACAGCAATAGGTTGCTGTACCAAAATCAGAATTCCCGTTGATAAAGGATAGAAAATGCGGATCCGTCAGAATTTCTTGAAACTAGACTCCTTCCCGGTTCCAACGCATATTTAAAGTTTACATTCCGACAACAATAGCTAGGTGAAATTCAGTGTTCTTTGCAGATTTTAGTTTTTGGCTGGTTATCGATATTGACTAATTTCAGTTGTAAGGGTAGTAAATAATTATTGTAAAAATCAGTAAAAATAATTTTTATCATCCTAAGCATGTTATCTACCAATTTGGAATTTATTATGGCATTATTTGATCATTAGTTCACTAAATTCATCAGCCTAACATGGCATGTACATGAATATGAAATTACAGCGCAGCAGTAGCAAAAGGGTCATAACTCAGGCAATATAAGTTGGAATTCGAAAATTCTAGATGTTACTGAACTCTAGACACGTAGAGCTACGTTTCATATTCAGAAAGCGACTGATTTCAATGACATTATCTAGGTTGAAACAGCACGACAAGGTTCCAGTTGGCGTAAATTTTCAGGGTGTCAACATGTTCTTTGAGTAAAATGATTAAAATGTTAAGAAGGATGAATTGTGGTTTAACAATCATAAATCACAGCAAGCCATTCCTATGTGAACGTGGTATTAAGATATATAACATCCATAACTCTACTAATTACCATCAACTAATTTATCATTATCAATCACATGAACAATCAACTCTAATATACAATCTACAATAGTTGTGTATAATGTCATGAGATGAAATGTAACAATAATTCTCTATTCTTATATTTAATAACTAACTACATGAGTGCATGTAAGATCACTATACATTAGAAGCAAAAAGACGGCACGAAATCAAGACTACTACTTGGATTCGCTCGTGTAAATCCGTAGTATCCCAATAATAGATAACAATAACAATATACGATATTCAATATGGATCAACTAGCGGGATTTAATAAATAATCTCGAATATGATACAATACAATTCGAGTAAGATGATTTGCCTTTAGATGATGTTAGATCAATCCGAAGATAGGGAATAACGGGATCGGAATCTCGGCAGCACGACGATGAGCAAACAATCTCGGTAATCACGATCGGGCACGGATCTCGATGATCGAGATGGTGATCAAGATAAAGATCAAGCGAATCGAACGACTGAGATCGAACATAAAATATATAAGAATTAGAAGAGTACCAAAAGAGTAAATATACTATGATTGACAATTTGATGAATGAGAACAAAAAATAGATCAAATGTTTAACTCACCAAGTAGAAGATGAACGAGATGATCAAGGGCTGAGATCGAGTGTGATCGGTCGATCGGACGGCTGAGATTGAAGATCAAGATCAAGATGGTGATCACGATCGCGATGATCAAAAGAGATCCGACAATCAAGGTCAACTAAGTTGATGATGATGATCAATGCGAATTCAACGACCACGATCGACAGATCAAGAAGTGATCACAATCGCGATGATCAACGATCGGACGGCCGAGATCGAAGATCAAGAAGAGGATCAGATGGCTGCGATCGCTTGATCCTAAAACAACAAATGGCCAATCACAGAACGAAAGATCTCTCCTACACTCACAGAACAACGAACACACAAAGAGCCCACTGTTCTTCACCTCCTTCTCAACTGCGATAGAGAGCGAGAGAAAGTAGGTGGGAGGCATTGGCAGCAACGCGGAGGACACTACGGAGGGCGGCGAACTGGCTGCCAGCGATAGGAGGTCGCGAGGCTGCAGCCGACGAGGGGAGACAGGCACCGGGGGGCTACTGTCAGAGCGGCAAGGCACAGGGTGCGCGACGGGGATGCAGGGTGGTGACTGGCTTTGACACTGTCTGGCTTTGGGAGTGAACGGCTGAGGTGGCGAGAGGGGCTGTGCTGGCATCGCTCGGGAGGAGGAAGGGTCGTGAGACGACCGATGGTGGCTGTCGGAGTCTGCTGTCTGCCACTGGACGCGACAGGGAGGGGGAGCACCAGAGAAGGGGAGAGAGATAGGAGGGATAGGAATTCGGCTAGGGTTGTAAAGGTAGGGGATGAATAGGCGGCTGTAGGTTAACGGGGGTAGGGTTTAGGCTATACAGGATGGAGTATATATATAAGGTTGGGCTTAATGGGTATCGGGTTGGGTATTAGGGTAATGGGCTGGGGTAATGGTAACTGGTATTGGGTTAAAGGGGATTGAATAGGATTAAAATGGATCTTAAAAATGGATTAGGGTTAAATAGAATATAGGGTTTTAAAATCCAATAAAATAATGGGTTTGGGTATAGGGTTAGATGATGTAGGATCCAACTAGAGATTGGGCATTGGGTTATAAATCAACAGGAAAATAAGACAACCAATATAATATGATTTATAATGAAATGTAATTTACATTACAACATATCATTTATTTTGAAATGACTACAAATGCAATTATACAAATATAAATGGGTTTTTTTAATAAGCAATCAACAGTAATAATAATAATAATAATAACAATAATAAAAATGATAATAACAATAATAGTAAAAATAGATATAATAATAATATATATACATATATGTCAAAAATGGACATTCAAGTTTAATAGATTTGTTTAAATAATCCAAACAGTAATAATATATAATATAACTAGTCGATCACTTAGAAATAAAAAAATAAAATTAAAATACACCGTTATTCGAAATAAACATAATTTTTGAATAATAAATGAAATAGAAAATTTCTAGAAACCAGAATATTATTTCGTTAAAATTCGATCGACTGAAAATCTAATTTTTGTAAAAGAATCTAAAAGCAAAAAGAAAGTTATACAAATTTTAATACAGAAAATACACGGAAAAATACATATATACGGGAACAGGGGTTACAGAGACTCTTTAGGACTTGACTGATATCTAGCACACAAACATATTGTCACGCCCCGCTTCCCAAAAACATGGAATACGAGCGCGTGACGAAGCCCAGCGAATGATTTTAACATCATCCATAAGCTGTAGGATCGACTCAGCATCACAACAAGAATATAACAAGATATATATATATATATATCACCAAGCATGCATGAATAATTCATTAAGCAACAGGAAATAATTTAAACAATAATAATGTCCAAATAGTTTTCAAGTCTGGATCAACATAAAACTCGGGAACATAAGCCCGTTACAAGTCTTAAGTAACATCAAATGAAATAACTCAAATACAAAATGAAATGATTAAAGAAAACTTTCCCAAGCAAGGCCTAGAACGTTTGCTCACCGATTCCAGCAGGTAGCTCGTCTCCAAAGTCTGCTTAATAAATATAAAAGGAAAAACAGGAAAAGACAAGAGAAAATGCCCTTAGTGCAAGCTAGGGCCACAAATAGTAAAAACGAGTACAAGTATGGGGAACAGGAATTGGAATCAAGAATGTAACAGGAACACAACAAGTATTGGAGATTCAAGAGCTAGCTCGCAAGAGGGACATCCTAGTAAACAGGCTAGTTAACAACTGCTAATGGTAAAACATATGACCTGTGAACCTGTAGGGGTAACTAACATCAAGTGACAAGTCTCAAGTCTAGTGTCAAGTAACAAGTGCCAAGTCTAATGTCAAAATTTTATTTCAAGTGTCAAGTCTCAAGTAACAAGTTGTCAAGTATCAAGTGACACGTATCAAGTTCGAGTTACATGTATCAAGCTCAAGTTTCATGTTTCAAGTCTCATGTATCATGTTTCATGTATCATATCATCAAGTATCAAGTAACAGGTGTCATGTTCAAGTTTCATGTTCAAGTCTTGTAGTTATTACTATCTAGGTAGCACTTCATGCATCCATACTTTTACTACATGGTTGCTACAGTCAAATCAGTTACGTTTAGACATAGTAATGGATTTTATAGGGCGGCGTACTCAGGTATCAAGTATCAAGCAAGCACGGTTCATGAATACGAAAAATAAATAATAAGTTCACGAAGTGAGTCCCTGAATACTAACAAGTTCAAGAATCACACAGTGGGTTCATGAATACAACAAGTTCATGAGCCAAGTAACTGACTCCATGAATACATCAAGTTCAACAAGTTCATGAACCGAGTACTGGGAAACACGGGCCCCCTTCCGAGTACACTTACCTATATTGTCCACTACTATAGTCTTTCC
This sequence comes from Hemerocallis citrina, assembly GCA_017893485.1. Taxonomy (NCBI): domain Eukaryota; kingdom Viridiplantae; phylum Streptophyta; class Magnoliopsida; order Asparagales; family Asphodelaceae; genus Hemerocallis; species Hemerocallis citrina. The sequence continues at coordinate 294,201,321 of CM030360.1, forward strand.
CTTAAATCCCGGCTTGTTACATTTATTAATTCTTATCAAGCAAGCATACAAGTGTGCGAAACAAGGTACGAGAAAGTGGTGGGAACATGTGTCCAGCGAATTTCATAGTTAATGTGTTCAGGCAGAAATTATGAATCGAAGTTTAAACATGTGAAACAGGGTTGAAATATCGTTAATTAATTCTAAGAAAAATTGGGGATGTCCTATAGGGTGTCCAGCAACTGCATATAAAGTTTCAAGTCAAACATTTACTGTTAACATAGTTAAATTAATTTGCAAAGCAAAGGTGTGCAGCGGTTTTGCGAATCTGCGTTTACCGACACAGCTGCAGTAAAACTGCACTAACTCCTAGACCGTAACTCCAAATTTGAAAATTTCAGAAGCTATCGACATCTAGACATCCAGATCTACATTCTCTATTCAGGGCTCGGGTTCAGATTCTAATGTTAAAGGGGTCAAAACAGCGAAGCAAGATTCATGACAGCAACATGAGGAATATCTTACTAGTATAGATTACAAGGAAATTTATCATTAGGCGTCTAAGTTATTGTGTGATATAAATACATGATATTGGTTATCAAACAGCAAGTAATGATTATTTTCCAAGTTAAATGGTTGCAAGATCATCAAATACAAAATATATCATGTTTCTACAAATTTAGGGCTCCTTAATTCATGTGTTCATGTGTTCAAGGAATAAAATGAGTCCAAGTAATTATAATTTAATACAACGAAATTATTGTGACTCTTAGAATTATAAAATTTTGGAGGTTTGATATTGATCAACAACGATAGTCAAGGAGGAGTCACAATTCTAACTATTTGTAGTATTTATCAAGGGATGTTTGTACTAGAACGAATAAAATTGTACAAGGGATACTTGCCTTAATTGACAACGATTAGATCCACTTGTTGAAGAAAATTGGATCAAAAAATCCCAAAAGAAGTCTCCCAAAAGCATGTGTGAAGCACGTGCGAAAATCAATCGTAGATCGAGTTTTCCCCCCACCCGATCAGCCAAAACAGCAAACGGCGAGATTGGATTCGGCGCGGCAAAACAGTCAACACCAGATCCAGGCTAATCAGATTTCGCCCTTGCACCGGATCTAACCCAAACAGCGGACAGCGATCTAGGATTCGCTGTGGGCGAACACAAAACGGCAATCAGAGGGCACGAATCCTGGCGCGATCCTACGGTCGAGATCAAATCCCGCCAATTCCTCCTTTCTTCTTCTTCGTTCTCTTCTTCGACGAACGGCGAACGAGAGGGATTAGCGACGGCGGGGTCCTTCGACGGTGACGAGGCGGCAGCAACGTCGAGAAGCGATGCGGCGATGGGGTAGCACGGCCGTCACGGGCAGCACGATGTTGAGGAGGAGCTCGTCGCGCGGCGACTCTGTTCGTGGTTCGAAACAGAGGTGGAGCGAAGGAGCGGGGTGTTCGGAGTGGACGGAGGTTGAGAGTGGTCGAGGGGATGAGTCGGAGGTGGCGATGCGATGGGTAGAGGCGTCGAGAAGGCGAGGATGGTGGAGGATTGGGAAATGGCGAAATAGTGGGTTATGGAGTTGGGGACGATGGCGGGGAGAAAGTGGCGCTGTGGTGATGATGTGGACGAAGGCGATGGTGGGTGATGGCGGTGTGGTAGTCGAAGGTGAGGGGATGATCAGAGGGCGATCGGATTCGGGGAAATGGGTCGTGGAGACAAAGTCTGGAGAGGTTGAGAAGAAACCGGAGGAAGAAGAAAATGGGAGCGGCGGTACTGTTGGGGTCTCAACAGTATTAGGTTAGGGGTTAGGGTGTAAATAGTATAGGGTTTGGGTTTTGTGTTTTAGGGTATCCGAATTGAATAGTTACCAAATTGGTCAAAATGTGATAAAATGGGGAATAAAGGAATGAATGAGAAGAAATAGTCATTTCTTCATGAATAATAACACAAAGAGCACACAAATAAATTCGATAAAAGGACCAAAAATTGAGTAGAAAACAATTTAATGGTTTTATTTGAATGGAAACAGAATACGAGATCTCAAGTAGATAAAAGAGTACAATTGAGCAAAATACAGTATAAAAATATAAATACGGAGAAACAGGAGTTACAAATCCTACCCACCTTACACAAAAATTTCATCCTCGAAATTTGCTTAGGCGGTACATAGGATGGGGTAAAAGCAAGTTAGGGAAAGGTAACAAAACAAGGGACCCAAAGAAAAGTCAACTTGGTCGTAACACCAAAATAAGAAGGGAGTGGATAACAACGATGTCAAATGGAATGCATGAAAGAGAATAGATGGTATCAAAAGGAAAGAACAACACGAGATAATAAAGCAAGATAAGAAGTCGGCAGAACTAAAATCAGGGAGGGAAAGGACCGGGAAGAATCAAACCATTCAGTGAATCAACGGATGGGGATGAATACAAGGAATAGAGAGGGAAGCAACAATACAAAGGACTAGTCGCAATAAGGGGATCCCGGGACCTGTGGGTGATGGGCCCACCACGCTTCCGCTGTGCTACTCTGATGGTGACGTTCCAAGCTCTAGACATGTCATTGTAGACCACGTGACACCAGGCGACGATCCGAGCAGGAAGATAAGACTGAGACACCAGGATCAAGGAGGGTATGGGCTCAAGATAGTTATCATAATTAATGCAAAATGAATATAAGGCTTGGTTTGAGTTTTAAATAATTAAAAGATATACTATAGATCAAAACTAACGGCTTTAGCAAAAATAATAATAACAACAAATATCAATGATAATAACATCAATAGTAATAGAATAATAGTAACAATAATAAAAATAAATATCACAATGATAATAATAAAAATAGTAATAATAATAACAATAATATTAAAAATATTAATAACAACAATGATACAAGTAAAAATGACCATAATAAAAATAATAATTATAACAAAATAATAACAACAATAGTAACAGTAATCAAAATCACCATAATCATACAGGCAATAATAATTTAATAAAAAATATATCAACAATACTAATAATAACGATAACACATACATAACATAATAGAATTCAACACACTCATGAAAATAATGCAATAATAATAATAATGATAGCATTAAAAATAATATCAATAATGATAATAAATAATATGATAATAGAAATAATAACAATAATATCAATGAAGTAACAGTAATAATAATAAAAATAATAACAGTAATAAAGGTGATGAAAACAATAATAATAACATCAATTGAAACGACAATGATAATAATAATACCAATAAAAACAAAAATATTCATTTACCATCAGTTTCTTTATATAAGTAACGAGTCTTGAAATATCAATTAGCAATAGGTAGAAAATCTTGCCTCCTTAACATCAAGTTGCATGTTTGCCTTCACGACATCAGGTTGCAGGTTGCTGTCCGAATATTCAGCTGCATATTTTGCCTCGCCGATATCCAGTTGTAATTTGCCTCCATTGACATCGAGTTGCATATTTGCAATCTCGACATTAGGTTGCACCGAAATGGTGAAATGTACATAAAATTGAGCATGCTCAGGCTCAAAACAAATTAGTAATAATAATAATAGTAACGATAAAAATAATAGTACCAATAACAAAATGATAACAAAATATCGATACTAATAACAATACGAATAACAATGATAAGAACAATGATCATAACAACAATAATAACAGTAATCGCAAAAAGAATGATAACAATAATAATACTATTAACAGTAATATTAAAATATCAACAACACTAGTAAAAGTAATAATGCAAGACAAGATATAGTTTGGGTCCAACATTTTTGTGGAAGTAATTTAATATTAACAATAATAATAAAATAATGAAAACAACAATAAGAATATCAATAGTAGTAACAATAATAATAATACTAGTAATGATAATGGAAATAATAGTGATAATAATAGTAGTAGTAATAATAGCATTATACGACAAAATAAGAATTTGTCTTACTAAAATAATCTAGTAGAAATATATAGTCGATCAAAAATGAAAAGTGAAGTTAAAATACACCATTGTTCGAAATAATAAAATCTTGTTGAGCAACATTTTTATAGAAGATCGAAAATAAATATAACAATTAATAATCGAAACATAGAAAGTATTCGGAAAAATAATTATAAAGAGAAAATAGGTAGGAGAAAAATGTATTTATACCCAATAAAGAGTTAAATAGGAGGATGACTAGAAGGGACAAGAGAAAATCAAAAAAATCGAATGTGGAGGGAGAGGGCAAGGCCAAAATCGGAATCGAAGAGAATATGGCTGGGAAGAAATAACCAATATGATACTCAATATGAATCAACAAATAAAAATGAACACAAGGCAGGGAAAGCAATGAACGACACACGAGTTGAAATAAGAAGGGATGAATGAGGCAAGAAGAAAATCAGAGATTGCTTGCTCCGGAATCAAAAGAATATGGGTAAAGAATAAATTGTACCCAATAAGAAATCAATAGATCAGGATGACTGTAAGAGATGGAACGAAGCAATGAATCAAAGAAATGGATATGAAGGGATCAAAATGGATGGAATAAGACTTGTGTCCAGATCGAGTTGACTATTAAATTATTTATGTGGTTGCATGGCCTGTTTAATGTTGAGTTAATCCTGACTGAGTCAAGCTAATGTATTAGTCAAACTAACACATTAGCCAAACCTGAGCTCTGATACTACTAAAAACTTTGTCACGCCCCGCTTCCCAAAAACATGGAATACGAGCACGTGACGAAGCCCAGCGAATGATTTTAACATCATCCATAAGCTGTAGGATCGACTCAGCATCACAACAAGAATATAACAAGATATATATATATATATCACCAATCATGCATGAATAATTCATTAAGCAACAGGAAACAATTTAAACAATAATAATGTCCAAATAGTTTTCAAGTCTGGATCAACATAAAACTCGGGAACATAAGCCCGTTACAAGTCTTAAGTAACATCAAATGAAATAACTAAAATACAAAAAGAAATGATTAAAGAAAACTTTCCCAAGCAAGGCCTAGAACGTCTGCTCACCGATTCCAGCAGGTAGCTCGTCTCCAAAGTCTGCTTAATAAATATAAAAGGAAAAACAGGGAAAGACGAGAAAATGTCCTTACTGCAAGCTAGGGCCACAAATAGTAAAAACGAGTACAAGTATGGGGAACAGGAATTGGAATCAAGAATGTAACAGGAACACAACAAGTATTGGAGATTCAAGAGCTAGCTCGCAAGAGGGACATCCTAGTAAACAGGCTAGTTAACAACTACTAATGGTAAAACATATGACCTGTGAACCTGTAGGGGTAACTAACATCAAGTGACAAGTCTCAAGTCTAGTGACAAGTAACAAGTGCCAAGTCTAGTGTCAAAATTTTATTTCAAGTGTCAAGTCTCAAGTAACAAGTTGTCAAGTATCAAGTGACACGTATCAAGTTCGAGTTACATGTATCAAGCTCAAGTTTCATGTTTCAAGTCTCATGTATCATGTTTCATGTATCATATCATCAAGGATCAAGTAACAGGTGTCATGTTCAAGTTTCATGTTCAAGTCTTGTAGTTATTACTATCTAGATAGCACTTCATGCATCCATACTTTTACTACATGGTTACTACAGTCAAATCAGTTACGTTTAGACATAGTAATAGATTTTATAGGACGGCGTACTCAGGTATCAAGTATCAAGCAAGCACGGTTCATGAATACGAAAATAAATAATAAGTTCACGAAGCGAGTCCGTGAATACTAACAAGTTCAAGAACCACACAGTGGGTTCATGAATACAACAAGTTCATGAGCCAAGTAACTGACTCTATGAATACATCAAGTGCAACAAATTCATGAACCGAGTACTGCGGGAAACACGGGCCTCCTTCCGAGTACACTTACCTATATTGTCCACTACTATAGTCTTTCCCTTAAACCCCGGCTTGTTACATTTATTAATTCTTATCAAGCAAGCATACAAGTGTGCGAAACAAGGTACGAGAAAGTGGTGGGAACATGTGTCCAGCAAATTTCATAGTTAATGTGTTCAGGCCGAAATTATGAATCGAAGTTTAAACATGTGAAACAGGGTCGAAATATCGTTAATTAATTCTAAGAAAAATTGGGGATGTCCTATAGGGTGTCCAGCAACTGCATATAAAGTTTCAAGTCAAACTTTTACTGTTAACATAGTTAAATTAATTCGCAAAGCAAAGGTGTGCAGCGGTTTTGCGAATCTGCGTTTACCGACACAGCTGCAGTAAAACTGCACTAACTCCTAGACTGTAACTCCAAATCTGAAAATTTCGGAAGCTATCGACATCTAGACATCCAGATCTACATTCTCTATTCAGGGCTCGGGTTCAGATTCTAATGTTAAAGGAGTCAAAACAGCGAAGCAAGATTCAGGACAACAACATGAGGAATATCTTACTAGTATAGATTACAAGGAAAATTTATCATTAGGCGTCTAAGTTATTGTGTGATATAAATACATGATATTGGTTATCAAAACATCAAGTAATGATTATTTTCCAAGTTAAATGGTTGCAAGATCATCAAATACAAAATATATCATGTTTCTACAAATTTAGGGCTCCTTAATTCATGTGTTCATGTGCTCAAGGAATAAAATGAGTCCAAGTAATTATAATTTAATACAACGAAATTATTGTGACTCTTAGAATTATAAAATTTTGGAGGTTTGATATTGATCAACAACGATAGTCAAGGAGGAGTCACAATTCTAACTATTTGTAGTATTTATCAAGGGATGTTTGTACTAGAACGAATAAAATTGTACAAGGGATACTTGCCTTAATTGACGACGATTAGATCCACTTGTTGAAGAAAATTGGATCAAAAAATCCCGAAAGAAGTCTCCCAAAAGCATGTGTGAAGCACGTGCGAAAATCAATCATAGATCGAGTTTTCCCCCCACCCGATCAGCCAAAACAGCAAACGGCGAGATTGGATTCGGTGCGGCAAAACAGCGAACACCAGATCCAGCGAATCAGATTTCGCCCTCGTACCGGATCTGAACCAAACAGCGGACAGCGATCGTGGATTCGCTGTGGGCGAACACGGAACGGCGATCAGAGGGCACGAATCCTGGCGCGATCCTACGGTCGAGATCAAATCCTGCCAATTCCTCCTTTCTTCTTCTTCGTTCTCTTCTTCGACGAACGGCGAACGAGAGGGATTAGCGACGGTGGGGTCCTTCGACGGTGACGAGGCGGCAGCAACGTCGAGAAGCGATGCGGCAATGGGGTAGCACGGCGGTCACGGGCGGCACGATGTTGAGGAGGAGCTCGTCGCGCGGCGACTCTGTTCGTGGTTCGAAACAGAGGTGGAGCGAAAGAGAAGGGTGTTCGGAGTGGACGGAGGTCGAGAGTGGTCGAGGGGATGAGTCGGAGGTGGCGATGCGATGGGTATAGGCGTCGAGAAGGCGAGGATGGTGGAGGATTGGGAAATGGCGAAATAATGGGTTACGGAGTTGGGGACGATGGCGGGGAGAAAGTGGTGCTGTGGTGATGATGTGGACGAAGGCGATGGTGGGTGATGGCGGTGTGGTAGTCGAAGGTGAGGGGATGATCGGAGGGCGATCGGATTCGGGTAAATGGGTCGTGGAGACGAAGTCTGGAGAGGTTGAGAAGAAACCGGAGGAAGAAGAAGATGGGAGTGGCGGTACCGTTGGGGTCTCAACAGTATTAGGTTAGGGGTTAGGGTTTAAATAGTATAGGGTTTGGGTTTTGAGTTTTAGGTTATCCGAATTGAATAGGATCCAACTGGAGAATTGGTCAAAATGTGATAAAATGGGGAATAATAGAATGAATGAGAAGAAATAGCCATTTCTTCATGAATAATGACACAAAGAGCACACAAATGAATTCGATAAAAGGACCAAAAATTGAGTCGAAAACAATTTAATGGTTTTATTTGAATGGAAACAGAATACGGGATCTCAAGTAGATAAAAGAGTACAATTGAGCAAAATACAGTATAAAAATACAAATACGGGGAAATAGGAGTTACACATACACTAGACATAATGTTTGGTCTACTAGCAGTTATATATAAGAGTGAGCTAATCATACCTCGATAGAGTTTTTGATCGACACTCTTACCTAATTCATCTTTGTCAAGGGTAGTGGTAGTAGCCGTAGGTGTGGTCTTACTACTCGTGCTATCCATGCCAAACTGTTTGAGTAATTCCTTAGCATATTTTCCTTGATTAATAAATATGCCATTTGGTGACTGCTTAATTTGTAGTCTAAGGAAATAATTGAGTTCACTCATGTGACTCATCTCAAACTCATTTTTCATGGTATTAGCAAAATCTTGACATAGATTACTATTAGTAGAACCAAAGATTATGTCATCTATATATATTTGTATGATCAAAATATCGGTCTCTTTTCTCCTAATAAACAAAATAGTATCAAATTTACCTATTTCAAAACCAGTTTTTAAAAGAAAAGTCTTCAATCGATTATACCAAGCACGAGGTGCTTGTTTAAGACCATATAAAGCCTTCTTTAATTTAAAAACATGGTTTGGGAATTGTTCATGTTCGAAACCAGGTGGTTGCTTAACATAAACATCTTCCTTTATAAAACCACTAGATTTGCTTGTGGACACGTGCCTACGGCACGTCTTCAGAACGATGCAGCTTATGAAAAGCCTTGTAAATAGTAAATCAACAATTATGTAGCTCAAGTTTGAATAATATGACAATAATTAGTTATAAATAAAAGTTCATGTTTCCATAAGTGTGTGTGTGTATATATAGAAAGAGAGAGAAAGAGAGAGAGAGAGATAATTAAATAAATAAAGGAGTTGTTTTGGGGGCGGATTTGAATTTGAGTTTTGGGGGAAAAATGTGTTTTGTGAGGTTAGATCTAGGCCTTTGATTTTGGGGGAATTGAAGGTAAGCCACTTGATAGCTTTCTTTGTGTTTTATTATATAGATTAAGAAAAGCACTTTTAACATTCATTTGGAAAAGTGTAAAGTTCATAAAACAAGCAAAAGATAACAAGATCCTAATTGATTATAGTCTAGCAATAGGAGCATATGTGTAGAACCCCGTATTTTCAAATATTATTTTTAAATATTTGAAAATGAATTAAAATGATTTTCTGGAGATTTAATAAATATTTTCAGACTAATTTATCTTTTACACGTGCAAAACACGTGCAAATACTTTTTGAGAAGTTTGAAAGTTAAAGTTTCCTTACGAAAAATCATTATTTAATATTTGGGATTTATTTAGCATTTTTCCAGATTTTTCTGAAATTAATCGGATCTATTTGCAATTTTTGAGAAAAGAAGGACTTTTTTGCAAATTTGACATTTTAGGGGTTAAAAATGCAAAATATATTTTCTGGACATTTTGAACAGTACCGGTTGGGATTTAGGATCATATTTTACTTTTAAATCCTAATTTTAATGAATTTTAGATGAATTTCCAAGAATATATATATATATATATATATATATATATATATATATATATATATATATAATTGTATTTTGAAGGGATTGTTTTGCAAAAGTATTTGGAAACCCTAAAACTTGATTCCCGGCCTATATAAAGAGAGTCGCAGCCGTCATTCGCTGCATAACTCAAGTTTCATTATTTTATATTTTTGGTGATTGAAGAGGAAGATTTGGAGCTCGCAAAAAGAAAGGCTTTTTCGTTGGATCTTTTCAATTCTAAAGGTGAGTGATATAAACTTTGTTTTGTTGATTGATTTATGTGAATGATTGTGTGTTTTTTTTTTCGACATCTTTGTTTATTTAGTGTATCTTGTATGTGAACGATGCAATAGTTGTTATTTGTATTATGTATGTGAAATTTGTGAACGTTTAGTAGATCTTGATTAATGAATTCTTTATTGCTTGAAAGCATGTTAAGATTTGAGTATGATTATGACAATAAGGGATTGGATGGATGAACATCTGGATCTCGCGATTACAAATCAGATTTTGGTTTTGAGTTGTGAAAGAAATTTAGTATTGAGAAATCCTAATGGAAGAATTAGGAGTTTAGAACATAAGAATTGAGTTTTGAGATATTGGTTGATTTGAGGAAACGTATCCATAATGAGGATTATTTGAGATTATCGTTTTATTCGAATACAAATTATTTTAGTAAACCATGATTGCTTTGGAAAACCCTAATTTTGATTATCATGAACAACCAAAACATTGCAGACTGAAGGCCGACAGTCGACTGGTCCGACCCAGCTGCTGTATCTTTAGTTTTCTTGAAAATCCGCTCTGGACAGTCGACTTAGACCCTTTTCAGTCGACTGGTACACTTAGAATTTATATTTCAAAGTTATCGTAGATTTTTCTCTGGTAAGTCGACTTATGACCTTTAAGTCGACTTATATTGTATTTTAAGTCGACTTATGACTTTACAAGTCGACTTATAACACTTAGAATATTTTCTTAAAGATTTCTGGAATTTCTCTCTGGTAAGTCGACTTATGTTTTTATAAGTCGACTTATGTCTCCCTTAAGTCGACTTATGTTTTTATAAGTCTACTTATGATCTGGTAAGTCAACTTATGATTTTTATAAGTCATCTTATATTGTTGGTAAGTCAACTTATGATTTTTATAAGTCATCTTATATTGTCGGTAAGTCAACTTATGGTTTTTATAAGTCAACTTATAGTACTTAACTTATTTTCTTAAAATTACTGGATTTCTCTCTGGACAGTCGACTGGTGACCTTTTGCAGTCGACTGGTGCTGATACTTTTCTAAGGTGTTTTGATGTTCTTTAAATGACTATTTCTTTAAACGTTTTGGATCTATAACCTACCCTTATAAATATTATTCTTCTATAGAACATATGTTTTCAATATATTTTATTGTTGGATTTGGATTATGGAATTTATTAAGACTTGGGTATTGTTGAGTGGAGAGATTTCTCCTTTGACCATTTGACGATGGATTAGTGAATTATGGACATATTGAGAGTGATTGTTAGTCGGGTATATTCTGCGGTGTGAGATTCGTTGATCTCTGGGGTTGGGTATACTCTGCAGTGTTGAAAATCAATGTTAGTGATTGATAACCGGGTGTCCAATCTGCGGCGTGAGAGTGACTGATAACCGGGTATCCGATCTGTAGTATTGAGAGTGATTGATAGATGGGTATATTCTGCGGTGCTGAGAGTCGTTGATCTCTGGGGTTGGGTATACTCTGCGGTGTTGAGAATCACTGTTAGTGATTGATAACCGGGTGTCCAATCTGCGGCGTGAGAGTGACTGAGAGTGATTGATAGATGGGTATATTCTGCGGTGCTGAGAGTCGTTGATCTCTGGGGTTGGGTATACTCTGCGGTGTTGAGAATCACTGTTAGTGATTGATAACCGGGTGTCCAATCTGCGGCGTGAGAGTGACTGATAACCGGGTATCCGATCTGTAGTATTGAGAGTGATTGATAGATGGGTATATTCTGCGGTGCTGAGAGTCGTTGATCTTTGGAGTTGGGTATACTCTGCGGTGTTGAGAATCACTGTTAGTGATTGAAAATCGGGTGTCCAATCTGCGGCGTGAGAGTGACTGATAACCGGGTATCCGATCTGTAGTATTGAGAGTGATTGATAGATGGGTATATTCTGCGGCACTGAGAGTCGTTGATCTCTGGGGTTGGGTATACTCTGCGGTGTTGAGAATCACTGTTAGTGATTGATAACCGGGTGTCCAATCTGCGGCGTGAGAGTGACTGATAACCGGGTATCCGATCTGTGGTATTGAGAATGACTGATAATCGGGTATTTTGGCAGTGAACAGCTGACTGGTCCATTAATCAGTCGACTGTACAGCACAGTTGAGCTGTACTTGTTTGAGAATGATTCTTCTAACATTTGGTTAAGCTACACTTGATGTTTTCATGTTTTCCTGTCATTTCTTACTTCACAATACATGTTTAGTATATGTTCTCTCGTTCAGTACATGTTGTTTAAGAAACCATGCTTATTTTTTAATTGTGTTGTTTGTTTGTTTATATCGCTCACACCATTTATGGCTGACCCCTTTAGTTTGGGGGTTAGGAATCATCTCTAGCCTCATGTGTTGCACGTTGTTGCTTAGAGTTTGGGGGTTTGCACGCTTGAGTTAGCTTTGGAGATTATAAGTAATGTAATAGAGCCTTGTGTAATTTTTGTAAAGAGAAGTGTTGTAAAAAGAATGTTTTAATTCAAGGTGTTTGTATTTCCGTTGCATTTGAAAAAGATTGTTGTAATAAAAGTTGGAAGAAAATTATTTGTGTTTTGAGCTATGTGTGCTATTACATTGAAGTGGATGCTGGGATTGTGCCACGTATTTTCTAAGTTATCATATTAGAAATTCGGGGCGCTACAATATGTTTCATCGAAATCTATTCCATCTTCTTGATTATACCCTTGAGCAACTAATCTAACTTTGTTCCTAACAACTTGTCCTGATTTATCTAATTTATTCTTGAATACCCATTTGGTACCAATTATAGTATGGTCAAGAGGTCGTGGAACTAAATCCCATATATCATTTCTTATCAATTGGTTTAATTCATCTTGCATGACATTCATCCAAAACTCATTTTCACAGGCTTCTTGTATATTTTTAGGTTCAAAATCTGACAAGAAATCCGTATGAGAAATCATGTTAACATGAGATCTAGTTTGAATACCACGTGAGATGTCACCAATTATTAAGTCATTAGGATGATCTCTAAGTTCAACAAAAGGTTTTGGTAAAATTTGAGTCATCACAACAAGATCAGTCGACTTGACTTGTCCATCAGTCGACTTGATTTTCTTATCGGTCGACTTATCCGCTAGGGTAGTCTGCTCTAAAGATTTAATGACGTTATTTAAAGGTGATGAATCAGTTTCATCATCTTTAATAATAGTAGATAAAGTCAGAGATTCATCAAATGAAACATGCATGGATTCTTCAATAGTCAAAGTTGACTTATTGAAGATCCTATATGCCTTACTCCTATTTGAGTATCCAATGATGATACCTTCATTAGATCTAGGATCAAACTTATCTAAATTATCTTTAGTGTTTAAAATGAAACACTGACATCCAAATATTTTGAAATAAGATACTTTAGTAATTTTATCAAAAATAGTACATAACATGTTTTCTTAATCTTTAGGCCTAATCAAAATTCTATTTAAAACATAACAAGCTGTAGCAACAGCTTCAGCCCAAAAGTACTTAGGTAAATTGCTTTCAACAAGCATGGTACATGCACACTCTTGCAAAGTCCTATTCTTCCTTTCGACCTCTCCATTTTGTGGTGAAGCTCTAGGAAATGCAAATAAATGTGTTATACCATTCTTGTTGCAATATTCTGAAAATATTTCGTTTTTAAATTCTCCACCATGATCACTTCTAATAGTGACTATGGTTAGAGACTTTTGATTTTGAATCCGTTTACAAAAATTTGCAAATTCATCAAAAGCATCATTCTCATATTTTAAAAAGAAAACCCAAGTGAATCGTGAAAAGTCATCTACTAAAACAAATACATATCTACTTTTATTTCAAGAAGCAACTCTAGTTGGGCCAAATAAATCCATGTGGATTAATTCGAGAGGCATACTAGTAGAAATTACTTCTTTTGTCTTAAAAGTAGATTTGATTTGTTTACCTAGTTGACGTGCATCACATAACTTATCCTTTTTATAGGATTGTCTTGGCAGCCATTTAACTAGGTTGTATTTAGACAATTTAGCAATATTTTTCATGTTCACATGGCCAAATTGCTTATGCCAAAGCCAAAAATCATTTAGAAACTACTAAGCAAAACTCATTCGAAAAATCATTTTATTTTAAACACAATTCATAAATATTATTCTTCCTAAATCCTTGAAAAATTACATTTTGCATGGTAGAGTCATAAATTAAACATGCATCTTTTTCAAAAACAATTTATATACCTATCACACAATTGGATAATACTTAATAAATTATGCTTAAGACCACTAACAATAAAAAACATCTTCTATTGAAGGGTTAGTGTGCTTACCGACCATGCCTATTCCAATTACCTTTCCTTTATTGTTGTCACCGAATGTGACTGTTCCTCCATCAATCTCTTGAATGGAAGATAGGAGGTTGGCATGACCAGTCATGTGCTTTGAGCATCCGCTGTCAAGTATCCAACGTTCTCTTTTAGGTACTTATAGAATTTTCAATGTGAATATGGTACCCTTTTAATTGGGTGCAAAAGAGATTAGTTTTTGGGAAACCAATCCCAAAGTGAGTTTGATTTTCCATCAAATGCAGGTATATAATCTACAGAATTACATACAACAAGAATATATGATTTTACATAAGTAATTCTATCTTTCTGACTCAGATTGACTGGAACCCATATATTTTTGCTCTGTCCATTCGACTTTAACGAACCTTTCAGTCGACTGTTACTGAAATTCAGTCGACTGGAAGGTGTAATAGGTCGACTTATCTGAGGTTTTCGTCTTGTTGAATAAGACTCAGAACCTCTGGACAGGTGACTGAAATTTGGGTTCAGTTGACTGGTCTGAACTACAGAATTACTTTTTTCATTAAAAACTACAGTTATAGGTTTTTCAAAAAATTCATATAATTTATTCTTAACACTAGAAATAGATTCAGGTTTATTTACAATAGTGTTCTTAGTAACATGAGATTTTTCAAGTGACTTTTGAAAACCAAGTCCAAATCTCTTATTAGATTGAACTTGATTTTGGATAACGTCATTTAAATTCTCATTTCCTTTATTAAATTTAGATACATTCTTGGATATCTCTTCATAATTTTTCTTAAGAGATACGAGATCTATATCCAAACTAGAAAGTCTAGAATTTAAAGGACTTGACTTCTTTATCTAAGTCACGATTCTCTTGGAAAAGTGTTTGATTTACTTTCTCTGTGTTTAATTCTAATTTTTTTCTTTTTAAGATCTTGAAAAATCTCATTGAAAGCATCTAATAAATCATTCGAATCATAATCATCACTTACTTGATTTTGTGAAGCCATAAAGCATACATTAGCAACCTCGTTTGTCTCTTCACTTTCTTCTTCCGATGAAGAGTCGCTATCGTCCCAAGTTGCTTGATACGCATTTTTGTTCTTCATGTTCTTGTTCTTGGTATACTTCTCCTTCTTGATGTTGAAAGCCTTTCCTTTAGATTTTGCATTCTCTAGTACTGGGCAATCCTTCTTCATATGTCTGTCTTGTTACACTTGAAACAAGTTGGAAGTTTATTAGTAACCTTAGATTTTGAATTAAATTTACCTTTCCTTAGAAATTTTTTGAACTTTCTCGTGAACATGGCTATCTCTTCCTCATCTTCTTCTTCCGCCTCGGAGTCCGACATGGCCTTGAATGCTAGAGTCTTTTTCTCTGATTGTTGAGGTTCTAGATCCTTCTTGCGTTCTTCAAGTTGTACTTCATACGCCATAAGATTTCCCACAAGATTCTCAAGCGAGAGTTGTGTTAAATCGTTGGTCTCTTCTATGGCGGTGGTCTTCTTCTCCCATTCAGGTGTTAGTGCACGAAGTACTTTCCTCACCATTTTGGCTTGAGTGTACGTCTTTCCAAGCGCCACAAGAGAGTTTGTAATATCCGTGAACCTTGTGATCATTTAGACAAATTCTCATTCTCCTTCATGCAAAACATTTCAAACCTATGAACAAGAACATATATTTTAGACTCTTTAACTTTATTAGTTTCTTCATGAGTTACCTCGAGTGTGTACCAAATTTTATGCGCCGTTGTTGCATTGGACACACGATTGAACTCCTCCTTGGTAATGGCACAAAATAGAGCGTTCATCGCCTTTGCATTGTTCATTGTTTCGCTCTTCATATCGTTGTTCCATTGTGCATATGTAATGGTAGGAGCGATGTACTCGATCTCCGTCATATTCTCTATCTCATAATTGATGGACTGAAGGTAGATCTTCATTCTACACTTCCAATAGTTGTAATTGGTTCCATCGAATAGGGGTGGCCTTTGTGTGGATTGGCCTTCATGGTATTGGCTTGCATTATAAATAGTTGCCATTGCACTCAACCAGGCTCTGATACCAAGTGTTGGATCCTATAGGCAAGGCAAGAAACACTAGAGGGGGGAGGGGGTGAATAGTGTTGTATAAAAAAATAATAATGAAAATGAACTTTTTCTTACTGTCCATTCGACTTGAAAAGGGAATACAGTCGATTGGGGTGTCAGAATTGAAGAGTATTTTTTATACAAGTCTAATCAGTCGACTTATAGCGGAACTCAGTCGACTTGCTAGAAAAGTTTTCGAAGATTATGTTATACCAGTCTGATCAGTCGACTTATAGAAGAGTGACAGTCAACTTGCCAGAGAAGTTTCACAGAGAAATTAAAATGCAAGTAAAGAAAATACAACCACAGAGAGAATCAACCACATAGTACACAGCGATGTATCCTGGTTCGGTCCTCCCGACCTACATCCAGTCCCTAAGGAACCCACTTGAGATTTTCTACTATTCTTGAAAACAATACAAGAATAACCTACGACATTAGACAACAACCTTGTCCAACCCGTAGACCTCTCTCACCACTAGAGAGAGCAAACCCACTCTTCAACCAAGAGTAAAAACCTTACTCTACAACCTAGAGCCCTACTCTCTAACCGAGAGGACCACTCTCACAATTCGACAGTGAAAGAAAACAATAAAAGAGTTACAACAACCTATAGCCTTATTGTGATTGTGATTTTTGTATGGAGACTAATAGGTCAACTTCCGAAATCAGTCTAAAACGAATTCAATGTTATAACAGACTGATTTCAGAGAACCAAGACTTAGAAGATTATGAATGCTTGTTTGAATACTTGTTCTTTTTCAAAAGCAAAAACTTAAACTTTTATCAAAAATGCTTGGAACCTCTCCATGGTGATTCCTAAGCGCTATTTATAGAGAGGAATCACCAGAACGTTGTAAAACAGTTTATAAAACTAATTAAAAATGGATATAAAACTTTTGAATTCGAAAAACTATTTTTAAATTCTGAAAACAGTCGACTGGGCTGCCATGATGAGTCGACTGGCCAGAGTTTGAAAAAGTTCAGACAGTTTCGTACTAGTTCAGTCGAATGGTGCCAAACGGCAGTCGACTGGTACTCAACAGCTGATTTTGATCAAGCTTGTTTCGACCTTTAAACTTGTGAAAAAAAACACTCAATTATAAAGATATGTGTGTGTGTGTGTGTGTGACAAGGCTATTACATCATTCTAAGACTCAAAGAAATAAAATTACAATTTTTTACAAGACATTTAATAAAACACATTGAAGCACTGAATCTTGTCTTGATTTTGAGTCTTGAATTTGAGCTTGAGCCATTGTCTTTATTTGTTGAAGCTTGCTTGATCAATCTTGTCTTGAACTTAGAACTTTGTAGCTTGATCAAATTTTCTTTGAGAGCTTCATTGGATCAACTTTGTATCACACATGGTATGACATTGATACATCCTGCAATATATAAGAAGTAGCACAACTTTGCATTGTGTTGTAGTCATCAAAACCAAGAATCAATAGCACCTAGTTCGCATCCTAAGTATAATTTAATGTCCATAATCTGCATGGACAATTTGTTGCTCAAGGGGATAGTACAGCTCTTATGTAGGTTAACTCTTATGCTAGCCCAAGATTCAATGCATCTCAAAACCATTCCAAGCGCCAGTATTTCCTCTGCATTTGCTGCCCCAAATATCAGCGTATCATCTGTATAATGTAAGATCGAAAATGACTCCGGTATTCCTTTAATAGTAAGCCTCTAAATAACACGTGCCTTTCTCTCTCTCTTAATCATTTCCTCTAAACCATCCGAAATTAATGTGAATAGTAGGGATGCTAGAGACTCATATGACACCTAATTTTCTTTCCAGTTGACCATTCATCTATATCACAATTTCCCTCCTTTAACACACTTCATGATCCACATTCTCCATTTAGAGCTAAATCCTTTGAGGTGTAGAGCCTCATCGACATAATCCCATTCAACCGAATCATATATTTTTTCAAAATCTAATTTCAATAAAAAGTTTGCTTTTTCCTTACAACCCCTAAAGACGATCTCGTGAGCCGATGCCACACCGTCCATTATATCCTCCCTTTGATAAAGCCACTTTGTGGTTCCCCAACGAAATTTGCCAACACCTTCGTGATAATCTTAAAGGATCCATTTAGTATGCTAATCGATCTCAGATCATCAACTTTGAACACCTTTGAATTTTTTGGAATGAGGACAACTTTCGTGTAATTCAGTCTATTAATATCCGTTGTCCCCAAAAAGAATTCCTTAAAATTTTCATCAAGTCATATTTGATAATCATCCAATACAATCTGTAGAAAAACAGTGGGAAGCCATCCGGTCCTGGGGCCTTATCCTGTCTCAGACTCCTGATGGCTTGAAGAATCTCTTCCTCTTTGAAGGCTCCCTCGATTTTCTTCGCTTCCATCTATTCTTGTCGTATTCCATATTTCATCTCTCAAAGGGCACCTTGTCTTTCTCTTTTCCCGATTAACTCCCTAATTTTATCGTCTATGTGCTGCCTAACTTTCAGCTCATCTTCACACCAGCTCTCTCTTACAAAATTGCCGAATATGTGGTTATGTCTCTTCTTCCATTAGCCACCTTATGGAAGAATTTGGTATTGACATTGCCTTCCTTTAGCCATTCAACTCTAGATCTTTACCTCCAATAGTGTTTCTCCATCTCTCCAATTCTTTGGATCTCAAGTTTGCTATTAGCTAACTCTTCAGCCTCTTGCAGGAGAAGACTCTATCTTCTTCTACAACTTCTAGTTCTTGCATTCTCTCCCCTAGTTGCTCTTTCCTTATCTTCATCTGACCAAATTCTTGTTTCGCCCAATCTTTTAGACACTTACGTAACCTTCTAATCTTAACTATCCAGATTATAGTAGCATCCATGCCATTCGTAAAGATCTTCCAAGAGTCTTCGATAATCTTGCAGATGTTTACTATTCAGGGTCCAGGATTTTTCAAAACGAAACGGCCGCTGATGATGACGGTTATAGCCACCACCTTCTAGGATGAACATAGTGTGATCAGAGGTTAGAGAAGGCAAAGGGGAAAGCATCTTCCTAGTCCGTCGATACCAGAATTCTATCAAGCTTGGCAAGGGTAGGGTTGGCCTGTACATTAGTCCAAGTGAATTTCCTGTTTGTGGGATGAATTTCTCTGAGTTGAAAATCATCAATGGTATGATTAAAACCATTTCTGTCATGTTGATTAGTCATCTACCTCTATATTCGTACTGGAATATGGTGATGTTAAAATCACCCCCGATCACCCAAGGACCCGACCACCACTTTCTAATAGATCTTAGTTCTTCCCAAAGACTAGCCCGACACCTAGAATCGTACGTAGTGTATATAGAACTAACCATATGCTCCCAATCGTCACTCCTATGTCTGATTCGAATCGTGACAGCGAACACCCCAATTAATTCGAATAAGCGGGTCAGCTCCAATGGTAATACCCCCAGAAAGTCCAAAGCTGATTTAAACCACTAGTCAAACGCTCTAAGAGACCTAAGGCATTGAAAGTCCTCAGCCCCTGATTCTCAAGCCTTGTTTCTTGAAGTGCACAAATCGATGGGTTATTCTTAGATTTTTTTCTTATACCTCTAGCATTCTAATAGATGTATAACATTTAACATAATACATGACACCTATCCTTTGCCCCTCAGGAGTCAAACCCTCATTTATGAACAAAGCCTATCAACCTCTCCGCTAAGAGAGTGTACCTTCTCTAAATGCTCAACACTAGTAGAACCGATAGCTAGACCAAAAAGACTAGCATAATAGAGAATCATAGTATCATGAATGAAATTCAATATAGATAAATTGCACTTAGGCATACCTCTACAGGCCAACGCAGGTTCCTTTGCCTTTGCTGCTTCTTTGATTAGATCATCTTTGCTTGGATCCTGTGAGCCCCATTTGTCACACCGTCTCTTACTCTTCCTTTGATATTCAACTGTTTTCTTGTTGATGCTTGTCTCCTTGGGATATCCCCCCGCCAACTCCCTAACTCTTTTTTCCAATGCCTCGGTTGCCGAATCTATAGCGTGTGTAAGGTCCCTGGAAAGTACTAATAATTATTATTTTTTAATAAAAAAAATCTTTGTTTTTATGCAAGCTTTTCTAAAAATATTTGGGCATGCATTGCGTTGTATATGTACATATATATGTATGTATTGTATGTGTGTATGTGAATGTATATGTATAATTATCCATACAAATAAAACCCTAAACCACTAATTAAACCCTAAATCACTATTAAAACTATGGGCTTGTTTTGGGGTTACGGTCACCCCCCCCCCCTTCTCTCACCCTAGTCGGCCACCCACTCACCCCCCTCGTTATTTAAACCCTCAAATGTCATCTATCATCTCCTTCTTCATGTCTAGCCCTAAAACTTATTCCTTCAAAATCCTACCTTTTCCCCATTTCTAGAATTTCTTCAACTTCAAAAGGAGAAAGAAGAAAACTTTCTTCATCTAAGCTTAGGTGGAGAAGTGGTAGGAGCAAGGAGCTAGGAGGAGGAGCCAATCAAGCAAGGAAGAAGAGTTTAAAGAAGACATCATCAACAAACATCAAAGTGGGTGACTTTTCTCCACTCTATGCATGTTTAGTGTTTCTTTTTGTGTGATAAAATATTGCAAATTTTTGGCTTGCTAGATGACATAAATGAGATTTTGTATGTTTTAACTTAAACATTTAAGCTAAGATTGCAAATTGATAGATAAATGTTGAATTTTGTGAAGAATTAACATGAGATGATTAGAAAATTCATAACTTTGTGGCACGATGGAATTTAAACATGAAATTTTTATGGTAACATATTGACTATGTCCCTATGAGATCCACCTAATTTCGTAAATTTTGGATAAGGTTTGATATTTTTAATAAATCCATCTTGCTGCTGATGTTGAATTATCTTGATGTTTTGGTTAGAATGATCATGCTTGACTTGTAAAATTTATATTTCCATGGTTAATATTAATTTAGACAAGGAAATTTTACTATGGATTCTCATGCATGTCTATTATAACTCTACCAAATTTCATAAATTTTGGAAGTGTTTTGCTATATGGAAAAATTCAATCTTGTTTCTGGTTTGGGGGTAAAATTTCTGCTTTGTTAAATTAACATGTTTGACTTATAAGAATCATAACTTTGTGTCATGATGGAATTTAGATTTGAAACTTTTAAAGTAGCATTCTAAGTCAATATGGAATATTTCTACCAAGTTTCGTAATTTTTGAATAAAAAAATGATATATCTTTAAAATGCAACTTGTCGTTGCTGTTAAGAAACATTATTTTTCTGTGTGGTAATTTACATCTAATTCAAAATATCATATCTTTCTCTATTGTTTGATTTTACATTTAAATTTTGGATATGTGATGGTTCTATGTGTTTGGGACCTTCCTACCAAAGTTTATAAGTTTTTTTGTTCATTTGTTATTTTAAATGAGTTTATTGGTGCAACTGACCGATAATTCCTTCAGATCTGAAAGTTTTACATGCTCATCAGTTATGGTTTTTCTCTTCACTGATATGTTAAAGTAGACTTAAATATCTTTCCAAAGAACCTAAGAGTCGGAATTTCATTAAGTATATGATTTATAGTATTTTTTCCAAAACAGCATAACTACAGGTTGAATAGTTGACTTAAATGTTTATTCTGACTGGGGCTTTATAGTGAGTCATCCGTTTGAATATAAGTATGTGATTTATAGTGAGTCATCTATTTTGTTTGATTATATGCTTGCATCATACCGGAGCTTAAATAATATTTATATGTTTGATTAGAATTGACTTAAATAATATTTATTCTGACCCTTGAGTCGTGTTTGATCATGTTAAAGTTGTGCTTGTCGCACCTAATGTGTTTTCTTTAGATTTGAGCAACTTTTGCCTCGTTTTTGCCTTGGTGCACTTGTTTAATAATTCACCTTTAGTTTGCTAGTGACCTAGTTGGTGAGCCGTATCCTATGACTTATTGCATGATATTTGGGTCGCTGGTAGCCTTGTCATCTCTAGTGCCTTGGATGAAGACAGTCTTCGTGCGCCGGCTGATCTCTAACCAAGGAGGGTTGATCGCGGGACGGAGATAGGGTCAAGATCCAAGCAAGAGGGCGGACGGCGATTGACAGGGTCGAATCGCTGTCGTCACAAGGTCAAGTTGAGATCAGGTCAGGCCAATCCTTGGTCTGAGTTAGAGACCGGGTTGGGTTTTGTAACACCCCGCAAAATTGAGTAATGATAATTTTGCTCCATGTGTGTTACACACGTGTCTTTCGTACTGTTACGAATAATATTCGTAACGTATTTTTATATAAATGTCATACGTATTTTATATTCCGATTAATTATATGTTTCCCGTTATCTCGAAATTCATTTTTTATCCTATTTTTAGCCAAATCAAATATTAATTTTTAATCTTCGCGTTTTTACGTGTATTGCACGTGTTTTTAATACACGTGTCGGTTACGTAAATTTCACTGTTACGCGAAATATCCATAATATTATCAAAATAAATATTTTCATATGTTATATTCCAAGTATTTATAAACATTTTCCCGTTAATCAAATCTATTTCATATTTTGAATATTTTTATGTGCATCGCACGTAAATTTTTATGTGCATTTTTATTTCTAAATTTTTCTAAAAGTCTTGTACATTTTTATTCTCATTTTGTTTGTCGCAATTTTATTATTTATTTCTAATTAAAATCCATGAGCCTAAAATTGCTTTTAAAGCCCACAAAAATTATTTAAACGAAAACCTACACACAACTTGTCATGTAGAATACCCATTTTCGTTCAATAAAACTAAATTATAAATTGTGTGAGTGTACACAAAACACGTGCACGTGCACACGTGCAATGTGCACACTCCAAATGAGAATAAGAAGGGGCCGGCTATTCATTGGTGAGTGAGGTGAGAGAAATAGTGGTAGTGGGTGATTAATTGTAATTACTGGGTAGTTATTTTTATTAGTGGGTTAATTAAATTAATGTATTAAATCCCCTTTTATAAAACCTACCTACCCCACTACTCCTATTTAGCCAAAAACAAAACAAACTCCAAAAAAAGAGTGAATGGTGCTGTGCTTGACCGTAGCTTGCTGTTGGGGGTTTCTTTTTCTTTTGGGCACGGATTCCAAAGAGGATTGAAGCTTCTTTTGAAGTTCAATTGGGTGGGTGTTTCTTTTTTCTTTCTAAAATATATTAGTATGCATGTATAGGAAAATTGATGCATAAAATTAATATTTCATATGTGTTTTAGTTAATTTTGTGATGCTATGTAATGATGTTATTTAGAATGTTTAATAGAAAATGAAATGTGAAAACATATACATGCTAGTAGAGAATTAATAGATTATTAAAATTGAAATTTAATTAAAGATGATTGGCATGTTGTTGGGTACAAATGATAAGCCATGAGTAGATCATTGAAATATGTTGATGTGTAACTTAAAGTTGTCAAAATTGTACAGAAAAATTTGTGTAAATATTAAGAGAGAATTATAGAATCAATTGAGAGATGAGAATATCCAAGAAGAGAATATAAAAAAAATATTCATACTAGTTGCTTTTAATGCTAAATAAAAATGTATGTTTATGAATGTTCTCAAAATTTTACCATTTACAATATTTGTGTAAAAGTTTTTGCTAATATGGAAAAAATTGATAAGAAATTATTTCTGGTGACTTAAAAATTTTTATTTTTAAAGATTAAATTAAAAGAAAAGAATTGAAATTGAAAAAACTAGAAAATATTCAAAATAGGAATTTTTTAGAGAGTCAAGTTATATGAATTTTTACTCTTATACTATCAGTTAAGGATCTTGGCCTGGGTGGCTAGCGCGCTGTGCCTAGGGCTGCCACATGGCGCTGGGGTGGGTCTCTGGTCACGCATTCGAGTCTGGGCGGCTCTGTCTTTTTTTTGAAAATTTGATTTTTTTCAAATAAACAATACATGTGTATATTAGTTACTGAGGGTCATTTCTTTCAATAATCACAAGTGGCCTAGTGGTTGGGACTTGCTGACTTGAGCGCTATCTTGGGTTGGCTGCTGATCTGGGTTCGGCCCTGGCCATACACCCTTTTTGTTTTCTTTTATTTTTAAAGGTTTTTTATGTTATAAAATTTCTTTTATTTTTAAAGGGTTTTTATGTTATAAAAATTTGGACAAATTATAACATTCTTATCAAATATTATTTAAACTTTAAGAATTATTTTCCACCATATTTATGATATACTAGGTTTGCCCGTCGACACGTGCCTACGGCTTGTCTTCGGAACGGTGCACCTTGTTTGATCATATAAAATAGTTTTGTACGTCCAGCAAATTAATTGAAGTAGCAAACATATTATATGAGAAACACTTGGGGGTCCAGCAAAAAACATATTATATATATATTTTTTTGAATAATTTTTAAAGTTTTTAAATTTTTAATTTTTTTAGTTTTTTAATGTTTTATTTTTTAAAAATTTTAAAATTTTTTATTTTCTTAATTTTTTTTGAATAGAAGAGGGAGGGAGAGAGAGAAAAAAAATAATTAAATAAATATAGGAGTTGTTTTGGGTGAGGGATTTGAATTTGAGTTTTGGGGAGAAACTTTTAGGGGGAAAATATATTTTGTGAGGTTAGATCTGGACCTTTAATTTTTTGGGGGATTGAAGGAGGACCACTTGATAGCTTTCTTTGTGTTCTATTATATAGATTTGTGAAAATTAGAAGTGGTTTCAACTACGTAATGTGTTGGAGAACTTTGAATACAAATTAAAAAGGGGATTTTGTATGATTAAAGAAGATTAAAAGTATTATACAATTTGGACTCATCTTAGTGAAATTTCATGATTTTTAATCTTTTTGATTAAGAGAATAAGTTGGGTTTGCCTAAAGCTATAATTAATTCAATCGAAAATGAGAGTGAAGTTTGTCACTTCATGGTTTATTAATACCAATAAATCAATATGAAGAAATTATAAACAAAGAATTGAGTTATCTATGTTGAGGTTAGATGTAACCTTTGTGGTCTCGGTTGAGACAGTTGTTATTCTAGAGTGAGCGAGGCCCAGATTACAGGCAGTTTAAATATATGGCTTTTAAGAAGAAACCAGTATGGGTTGACTCTCTCTTTGAGAAGTAGCCAGGGTGGGCTGAGTTTCTCTTGTGTTGATTTAAGTCCGGTGGGTAAGTTAGACTCTAGGTCTTAATAACTATGACTTAAACTTAAGGACATGCACTACTTGGTGACATGATGAAATTAGAGCAAACGTGAGTTATGAAATCCAGAATGATCCTTGGAGAGAGACAGTCCTCAGTAATCCAGGACGATGGACTAAGGGCCAAAAAATGATCCCTGGAGCGGGATTGGTCTCCAATATTCCGGGACGAGAGCGATGCTCATGGGGCATTTGTGCGATGAAGGTTCCAGAATGACTCGCGGAGAGAGAGAATCCCCATTATTCTTGGACGATGGACGAAAGGGCCATAAAATGATCCACGGAGCGGGATTGATCTCCAGTATTCCGGGGCAAGAACCAATATTTGCCATCACGCCCCGCTTCCCAAAAATACAGAATACGAGCACGTAACATTGGCCCAGGAATGATTTTCATCATCCATAAGTTGTTCGAGAATCTTCACAACATTTCATAAGAATAATCAGAGTCGCAAGCAAAATAATCAACCAATCATACACAACTGAATCAAATAGATCAACAGAAATTTACTTGAAATCCAAATATAATATAATCTCAAATAAATCAAGTCTGGACAGTTAATAATATCCAGGGTCACATTGCCCAAAAACAAATAAATCCAAGTATCAAATACAATTGTTCAAAAGCAACAGATAATAATAATAGCAAAAAAGTCCAGCACTAATATTGCATTTCTCCAATACCATCGGTCAAACGACCATCCTGATCTGTAATCAATAAATTGCAGGAGAAGGAAAAAAGCAAACAAGTACCCGTCAATGCAAGTTACGGGCCGCTTGTAATGCAGGATACAAGTACATGGGAAGCTAACAATTCTAAATAATATCAGAAACAAATATAGCATGGTATAGCAGAATCAACTAGCATGGTATACTAACATTGGTCAAATGTCAAAGTCAAATAGCATGTAGACAGATACACAGATAGTGTCAAATAATGATGTCAAGTGATAGTGTCAGGTAGATAACAGATAATCAGATAATCAAGTAACAGATAGCCGGATAGTATATACAGATAACAGATTCAGATTTAGATTCAGGTTTAGATATCAGATGTCAGATTCAGATTTACAAAGTCTTGTATTAATTACAAACTAGGTATCACTTCATGTGCCATCCTTTTATCACATGGTTTCTACATTCAAAACAGTTACGTTTGTAGATTTCGTAGGGGATCATATAGGGCCATGTACTCAGGGTTCAGATAGATATCAGATAACAGATCCAGACAGACAAATAGAACCTAGTGGTTCTCTTCTTCTCTACACCTTCCTATAGGAAGTAATGTAGACAGGGTACAGAATAACAAATAACAGATAACAGATAATCATATGGGAAACACGGACCCTCTTCTAAGTACACATTTCTATGCTTTTCCACTACTAGATCTTTCCCATAAATCCCGGCTTGATCATTTTACAATTATTATCAGACAGATGTGTATGTGCATGAAACAGAGTAATTCTAGCATGATATAATGACCCACAAGTTCAGAATGACAGATAAGCATGTATAGATGACAAGTAGTCACATAACAGAACAAAATAGAGTACTTTCTAATTTCAGGATAGCAAGAGAGTACAGTACTAAAATAGCGAATCCCATTACCACAAATATCAAAACCTGAATCCGTCAGAGAATCTGGAAAATAGACTTCCAACCGAATCCAGCGGATACTTATAAGTCATATAGTATTTTAGAAAAACATAACTCAAAACTGATTTGAATCTAGAAAATATGTTCAGTCAAAAATCAGAAGATCGAATTCACAGTCAGGAAAACCACATCAAAACACCTCAAATAAATCCAGGAAAAATCTGGGGTATTCCCCTATATGTCTATTATCAGAATATAAAGTTCCATAATTTTCCAGTAAGATTAGTTTAGCCAACAAAAATCGGAAAACAACAAGAAACAATAGTTTGACAAATCTGGAATTCCCAACACTGCTGTACGAAAACTGTAATATCTCGCAAACCGTGAAACAAAATCCAAATCCGCCAAAGAGAGATGAAAATGAAAAAAATAAGCTAACTTTCATATTTTATAAATATTTTTCATACAGAAAAAGAAATTAGGGTGAAAATACAAATCTTTACAGAACATCGAGCAAAATCCAGAAAGTATAGTTTTTATAAACAAGCATGAAACGGCATATAAAACTCATCAATAAAATCCACCAAAATTTTGGGTAATCCCTAGATAGATATAGAAATATAGTTTAGTCATCGAAATGATCCAGAAATGAAACTTGGAAATGAAATACACCTCTGTAGTAAAACAATCATATCTCACACATAGGAAAACGAAATCGACCAAGGTCAGGGAGGTTGGAAAGAAGACGGATTTCTCTAAAAAATCATGTTTAATGAAGTCAAGATTTTGACCTTAATATGGTCTAAAATAGCAATCAAAACTGGTCATCGACAAAATACAGATTTTCCTCTTAACAACAAATCAACATACAACATACGAAACTTGTTCAAAACACAACCAAATTTGTTATAGAGTCTACTAAGTGTCCAAACATCATGAAATAGTGTATATAGCATGTCCACAACAAGTATATCACATAGATCCAAACAAACACATGATTTCTCATAATTATCTCACAAATATAATCACATCAAGAACGGGCAAAACTTAAGTTGTTTCATGTCAAATTTGTGTCGTGAGGCAACTATGGTCAATAGCACTATAGAGACAATACTCATCAAAGATAACACACACACGAGTTGTCTCTAGAACCCAACTACACTACAAGCGGAATTTAGTACTTGTATATGCAAAGGAATTTAATACAAGTTACTTGCCTCAAACGAAGACGAAAAACGACGAAACCCAAGAATAACGGGAACGGATCCCGGCAACGAACAAAACCCATGAAAAAAATCAACGAACCAATGAACGATCAACATGCGCGCTCAAGCACATGCGAAACCCAAGTACGAGAGAGAGAGATATCGTCTGGAGTCTCTTGTGGCTGTTGCTGCTGCTGGCTCCTGGCGAACGGACGGCGGACAGACGACCAAGGGGATGGCAAGAGAGAGAACGAAAGAGGTGGAGGTGCTCGGTGAAGGAGGTACAGCTATGGGGATGTCGGCCAATGGATGGGTAGTCGGCTAGGTGCAGGTCGAACAGGGGTAGGTCGGGCTGGTGTCGGGGTGTGCGAGTATGGGGCTGGGGTGTGCGGCGCAAGGCAGAGAAGAGAGGGAGGCCGGGGGGTTTAGTATTAGGGTTAGGGTTTAGGTTAGGGAGAGTTATATATATAGGGTTGTTTAGGGTTTAGTTGTATGAGATGGGTAATCGGGTTAATGGGTTGTGAGTATTTAGGAGTAGCAATAGGATTAGTTTAATAGGTGTTCATTAGGATCAATTTGTATAGGATTCAAAATAGGATTGTGATTTAATTTGGCTTTGGTAATCAATTGGGGATAAAACAATAGGATAAAGAATAGGATGAGCAACTAAACACCATAAGCACCCAAGCACAACGAAAATAAGAGAACAAGAACCAAATAAAGAGAAAAGAACAACAATCGATGAAGAACGAAGCAAAAGGCAACAAATCAAATACAAAGATATCAAGATGAAATAAGATGAATATATATTGAAAATAATTCCAATGTACAGTCCAGAAAAATACAAGAGAGAGTACAAAGAGACAAAAATACACCAAAACGAAAAATACACTCAAAATACACAAAATGGAAAAACATGCGTTACAATCCTACCCACCTAACAGAAATAATTTCTTCCTCGAAATTCACAAAAGAAGATACATAGGGTAACCCCAAATAAAAATAAAAGAAGAAAACAACTACTCAAACAAATGAGGAAACTTCTGCTGAATCTCCTCCTCCAGCTCCCAAGTCGACTCACCGGGCGAGTGAGGATTCCAAGAAACACGAACCTGCTTGGTGACCTTGTTCTTAAGCACTTTCTCCCGCCGATCCATAATAGCAACTGGAAGAATCTCACAAGTCAAATACGGCCAAACGGTCAACTCAGAATAGTCGATCTCGTGGCTCTCATCCCGGATATATCTCCTGAGTTGTGAGACATGGAAAATATCGTGTACTCCTGATAAAGCTGGCGGCAATACAAGACGATAGGCAACCTTGCCTACTCGCTCCAAAATCTCAAACGGTCCAATAAATCTAGGGCTAAGCTTGCCTCCACCACCGAACCGAATGACACCGTGCCACGATGATACCTTAAGGAAAACATGGTCACCAACAACAAACTCCAAATTCCTCCGATGGACATCAGCCCATTGCCTCTGTCTATCCTGAGCTGCCTGAAGATGCTTCCTGATCTGAGTCACGACATCAATTGTCCTGGTGATCAACTCTAGACCCAACAACTTCCTCTCACCAATGTCATCCCAGCACACTGGTGATCTGCCGTTCTGCCCATACAGTGCCTCGAACGGAGCAGCTTTAAGACTAGCTTGAAAACTGTTATTGTATGAGAACTCTACGAGATGCAAAGGGTCCTCCTATGATCCACCAAACTGGAGCATACAGGACCTCAACATGTCCTCAAGAATCTGAATAGACCTCTCTCACTGTCCATCGGTCTAGGGATGAAAAGCTATATTGTACTTTAATTTACTCCCCAAGCTGTTCTGAAGACTCTCCCAGGGCTGAGATCTGAATTTCGTATCCCGATCGGATACAATACTAACTGGAACTCCATGAAGTCTAACAATCTCTTGCATGTACCTCTCAACTAGGCTCTCAGTAGAATGCCCGACACGAAAATGAATGAAGTGGGCACTCTTCGTCAAACGGTCGACAATCACCCAAATGACATTATGACCCTTAGGACTCCTGGGCAAAGCGATCACAAATTCCATAGTGATATGTTCACACTTCCACTCAGGAATAGGAAGCGGTTGAAGAAGTCCAGCGGTCCTCTGATGCTCTGCCTTAACCTGCTGTTAGATCAAACACTGAACAACAAACCAAGCTACAACTCTCTTCATACCATGCCATCAGAAATGAAGCTTCAAATCCTGATACATCTTACTACCGCCAGGATGGATAGAATATGAAGACTGGTGAGCTTCTTCAAGAAACCTCTAGCGAACTTCACCCTTCGGGACATATAACCTGAACCTAAAACGAAGCGATCCATCAACATGAATAACCATGTCCGTTCTAGACCCAGACTCAACCTCAGCTCGAAAACCTTACAACTGTGCATCACCAGCTTGCGCCTCTTTAATCTGCTCAACAAGAGATGACTGAAGCTGAAGCGCCAAACAACTCTAACCAGAACTCGGCAACACAACATCCAACTCCAACCTCCGCATCTGCTCAATCAGATCCCTTTGCTGAGTCAAGAACATAACTGCCAGTCTCCTGCTCAAAGCATCTGGCACCAAGTTTACTTTACCAGGATGGTATTGCAAACTGATATCATAATCGGCCATAAGTTCCAACCAACTCCTTTGCCTCATGTTTAACTCCTTCTGGGTGAAGACGTACTTGAGACTTTTGTGGTCTGTAAAGATCTCCACTCGGTCCCCAAGTAAATAATGTCTCCACAGCTTCAAAGCATGGATCACTGTAGCTAACTCCAAGTCATGAGTCGGATAGTTCTTCTCATGCGACCTCAACTACCTCGATGCATATGCAACGACTCGGTCCTTTTGCATCAAAACTGCTCCAAGTCCCTTACTAGAAGCATCACAGTAAATTATAAATCTGCCTGAACCATCTGGAATAGTTAACACAGGCGCTGGCATCAATTTGTTCTTCAACTCAACAAAAGCCTCATTGCAATCATAAGACCAATAAAATTTATGATCCTTCCCAGTCAACTTAGTCAACGGTCCTGCTATCTTCGAAAATTTTGGACGAATTTTCGATAATAGCCAGCCAAACAAAGAAAACTCCTGACCTCTGAAACTGACTTGGGAACAGGACAATCCTTCACAGCCTCAACCTTGGCCGGATCCACAGAAACACCATCGCCTGAGATAATGTGCCCCAAGAATGAAACCCTGTCGAGCCAAAACTCGCACTTGCTGAGTTTTCCATAGAGCTGATTCTCTCTCAAAGTTTGCAGAACCACCCTAAGATGCTGAGCATGATCTTCCCGATTTTGAGAATACACCAAAATATCATCAATGAAGACCACCACAAATCTATCCAAGAACTGAGAAAAGACCGAGTTCATAAGACTCATAAATACAGCAGGCACGTTCATGACCCCGAACCGCATCACAAGATACTTATAGTGGCCATATCTGGTCCTGAAAGCAGTTTTTTGTACATCAGTCGCCTTCATTTTGACTTGATGATACCCAGAACGAAGATCCAACTTTGAGAAAATAGCAGTCCCACTCAACTGGTCAAACAAATCAGCAATCCTGGATAACAGATACCGATTCTTCACAGTAACACTGTTTAGTTCCCAATAATCCACACACAGTCGACGACAACCATCTTTCTTGTTGACAAAAAAGATTGGAGCACCCCAAGGCGAAACATTGGGTCTGATGAACCCAAAATCAAGCAACTCTTGAATCTTCACCTTAAGCTCTGCTAGCTCAACCGGTGCCATCCTGTAGGGACTCTTCGATATCGGCTCAGTACCAGGCTGAACATCAATACCGAACTCCACATCCCTATTTGGGGGTAAGCCAGGCAACTCCTCTTGAAAAACATCCAGGAAATCCCGAACCACTAGAGGCGTAACCTCACAGCTTGATTGCAATTCCATCGCACAAGCCTCCTGATCAACTGCAGCTCGGCCAAGGAAAGACACCCCGGTATTGAACTCAAACTCTATGAGATCTGGGATTCTGAACACAACTTTCTTGGCACGGCAATCAATAATGGCGTGGGTTTCTTCCAACCAATCCATACCCAGAATAACGTTGAATCCTGAATTCCTAATTACAATCAGATTGACTTTGAAATCTGCATTACCAATAATTATGGGACACTGCATGCACTCCCAGGAAACAAATGACAACTCCACCACCTGTCACAATGTTCCAAGCCTCCGGCATGGTGCTGCACTCCAGCTGATGGCGAGCCACAGATCGAGAGGAAACAAAAGAATGGGTTGCTCTGGAATAAAAAAAGAACATGAGCAGGGAAAGAGCAAACAGGGACGATACCTAAGGTAGAATCAAAAGACAAAAGAAAAAGAATGGTTGAACAGGAGTGAGGAAAACAAAATGCAGAAAGGTAAAATGAAAGAAACAATGCAATAGGGAAGAAAAAGAAGCAAAAGAAAGACAATAAAACAACAAAACAATAAAAGCAAAATATACCTGCAACAACCCCTTCAGCTGACTCTGCATCTGCAGCAGTCAAGTTGAAAACCTGACCTCTCCTCGGAACAGAGGTCCTCTGACCGACAATCTGGTACTGAAGAGGAAGCGGTGGCCTAACTGGACAACGAGCTGGGGCAACCTGCTGAACGGGACCCCTGGCTGGAAGAGCCAGCTGCTGCTGTGGCTGCGGACAATCCCAAACTGAGTGATCAGTAGAGCCACACTTAAAGCATCGGTAGTTGGCACGAAAATAGTTCTTGCGCTCATACCCAGACACCTGGCAGTAGTCGCAAAAACCACCCCTTGGGAACCCAGCAGAAGGGTACGGAGCTGTCCTGATAGGACAGGTAGGAACAGGCCTCCGAGAAGGACCACCTGAACCACCAGAAGGCCTAACAACAGCAGAGGAGTGCAGAACAGTCTGCTGAGAAAGAGCCAAACTACCACGAGCCTGCTCCTGAGCACGGGCTACCTTAAGAGCTTCTGCATAAGTGCGCAAGCAAAGGGAGACAAGCTGCACCCTAATCTCACGCTCTAGCTCCAAAATGAATCTACGAGCCCGGTCTTCTTCGTTCGCCACAAGAATGGCTGCGAAGCGACTGAGTTTAGTAAATTCAGCTGCGTACTCGTCAACAGACCTGGAGCCCTGTTTCAAGAAAGTCTCATGTTATAACATTGCATGGACAATATGTAATAAAATTCCATTACTAGAAATAGCGGTCAACCTGTTTCAGGGCCAAGAATTGTTGCTCCATCTCCACTCTAGTGCTGCTAGGAAAGAACTTCCCCAAGAAGCCCCTAGTGAAAGTAGCCCAAGTGATCGGTCTTTCGAGCCTTTCGGACTCGGACCTCCACCAGATATGAGCCAAGTCCACCAGCTGAATGGCAACCATGTCCACTCGATCTGCATCAACAACTCTAGCTACCAAAAGCAGTTGCTCTGTCTGAATCAACCACTGTTCAGCCTCCAAAGGCGTCTCAGTTCCTAAAAATCTGTCGGGTTGCAGCCTCATTAAGTCCGTGACTGTACCCAGACGGGGAGGAAAAGATGTCTGCATAGGCTCAACGGGCGGAGGAACTCGAGCGGCTTCCAAAGCAGCCATCATCAAATCACTATGGTTCTGCTGCATATTGATCAAGCGCTCAAGTACAGCGGTGACAGCCTCAAGCTCAGGCTGGTCACCCGGAACACGAGAAAAACCTCTACGAGCCATAATCTGCACAAAACAAAAAACAATTAGCATCCAGATCATGATTATAATAATTAATTCATTTATGCATGCATGGTTGGTGAAATATTGAGTCGATCCCAGTTCGAGCCAAACTTGTCTAATATATCAGTCAAACTAATACATTAGCCAAACCTGAGCTCTGATACCACTAAAAACATTGTCACGCCCCGCTTCCCAAAAATACAGAATATGAGCACGTAACATTGGCCCAGCGAATGATTTTCATCATCCATAAGCAGTTCGAGAATCTTTACATCATTCCACAAGAATAATCAGAGTCGGAAGCAAAAGAATCAACCAATCATACACAATTGAATCAAATAGATCAACAGAAATTTACTTGAAATCCAAATATAATATAATCTCAAATAAATCAAGTCTGGACAGTTGATAATATCCCGGGTCACATTGCCCAAATACAAATAAATTAAAGTATCAAATATAATTGTTCAAAAGCAACAGATAATAATAATAGCAAAAGAAGTCCAGCACTGATATTGCATTTCTCCAATACCATCAGGCAAACGACCATCCTGATCTGCAATCAATAAAATGCAGAAGATGAAAAAAGAAAACAAGTACCCATCAATGCAAGTTACGGGCTGCTCGTAATGCAGGATACAAGTACATGGGAAGCTAACAAATCTAAATAATAGCAGAAACAGATATATCATGGTATAGCAGAATCAACTAGCATGGTATACTAACATGTGTCAAATGTCAGAGTCAAATAGCATGCAGACAGATATACAGATAGTGTTAAATAATGATGTCAAGTGATAGTGTCAGGCAGATAACAGATAATCAGATAATCAAGTAACAAATAGCCAGATAGCAGATACAGATAACAGATTCAGATTTAGATTCAGGTTCAGATATCAGATGTCAGATTCAGATTTACATAAGTCTTGTATTAATTACTAACTAGGTAGCACTTCATGTCCCATCCTTTTATCACATGGTTGTTACATTCAAAACAGTTATGTTTGTAGATTTTGTAGGGGATCATATAGGGCATGTACTCATGGTTCAGACAAACATCAGATAACAGATCTAGACAGACAGATAGAACCTAGTGGTTCTCTTCTTTTCTACACCTTTCTATAGGAAGTAATGTAGACAGGGTACAGAATAACAGATAATCATATGGGAAACACGGACCCCTTCTAAGTACACATTTCTATGCATTTCCACTACTAGATCTTTCCCATAAATCCCGGCTTGATCATTTTACAATTATTATCAGACAAATGTGTATGTGCATGAAACAGAGTAATTCTAGCATGATATAATGACCCACAAGTTCAGAATGACAGATAAGCATGTACAGATGATAAGTAATTACATAACAGAACAAAATAGAGTACTTTCTAATTTCAGGACAGCAAGAGAGTACAGTACTAAAACAGCGATTCCCGTTACCAAAAATATCAAAACCTGAATCCGTCGGAGAATCTGGAAAATAGACCTCCAACCGAATCCAGCGGATACATATAAGTCACATAGTATTTTAGAAAAACATAACTCAAAACTGATTTGAATCCAGAAAACATGTTCAGTCAGAAATCAGAAGATCGAATTCACAG
The DNA here is from genome assembly GCA_017893485.1 of Hemerocallis citrina. NCBI lineage: Eukaryota > Viridiplantae > Streptophyta > Magnoliopsida > Asparagales > Asphodelaceae > Hemerocallis > Hemerocallis citrina. The sequence goes on from CM030360.1 coordinate 294,236,715, forward strand.
TCAGGAAAACAACATCAAAACACCTCAAATAAATCCAGGAAAAATCTGGGGTATTCTCCTATATGTCTATTATCAGAATTTAAAGTTTCATAATTTTCCAGTAAGATTAGTTTAGCCAACAAAAATCGGAAAATATCAAGAAAAAATACTTTGGCAAATCTGAAATTCCCAACACTGCTGTACAAAAACTATAATATCTCGCAAACCGTGAAACAAAATCCAAATCCACCAAAGGATGATGAAAATAGACAAAATAAGCTAACTTTCATATTTTATAAATATTTTTCATAAAGAAAAATGAATTAGGGTGAAAATACAAATCTTTACAGAATAGCGAGCAAAATCCAGCAAGTATAGTTTTTATAAACAAGCATGAAACGGCATATAAAACTCATCAATAAAATCCACCATAATTCTGGGTAACTCCTAGATAGATATAGAAATACTATGCAAAATTTCAGATCAAGATAATATGCTTAGAACTAGTATCAGAATAGTTTAGTCATCGAAATCATCAAGAAACAAAACCTGTAAATGAAATACACCTCTGTAGTAAAATAATCATATCTCACAAATACGATAACGAAATCGACTAAGGTCAGAGAGGTTGGAAAGAAGACGGATTTCCCTAGAAGTCATGTTTAATAATGAAGTCAAGATACAGACCTTAATATGGTATAAAATAGCAATCAAAACTGATCATCGACAAAATACAGATTTTTCTCATAATAACAAATCAACATACAACATACGAAATTTGTTCTAAACACAACCAAACATGTTATAGAGTCTACTAAGTGTCCAAATATCATGAAATAGGGTATATAGCATGTCCACAACAAGTATATCACATGGGTCCAAACAAACACATGATTTCTTATAATTATCTCACAAATATAATCACATCAAGAACGGGCAAAACTTAAGTTGTTTTATGTCAAATTTGTGTCGTGAGGCAACTATGGTCAATAGCACTATAGAGACAATACTCATTAAAGATAACACACACACGAGTTGTCTCTAAAACCTAACTACACTACAAGCGGAATTTAGTACTTATATATGCAAAGAAATTTAATACAAATTACTTGCCTCAAACGAAGACGAAAAACGACGAAATCCACGAATAATGGGAATGGATCTCAGCAACGAACAAAACCCACGAAAGAAAAGCAACGAACCAACGAATGATCCACACGTGCGCTCGAGCATGTGCGAATCCCAAGAGCGAGAGGGAGAGAGATATCGTCGGGAGTTTCTTGCAGCTATTGCTGTTGCTGGATCCTGGCGATCGGACAACAGAAGGACGACCAAGGGGACGACAAGAGAGAGAACAGAAGAGGTGGAGGTGCTCGGTGAAGGAGGTACGTCTATGGGGATGTCTTCCAATGGATGGGTGGTCGGCTAGGTGCAGGCCGAACTGGGGTAGGTCGGACTGGGTGTCGGAGTGTGCAGGGTATGGGGCTGAGGTGTGCGGCGCAAGGCAGAGAAGAGAGGGAGGCCGGGGGGTTTAGTATTAGGGTTAGGGTTTAGGTTAGGGAGAGTTATATATATAGGGTTGTTTAGGATTTAGTTGTATGAGATGGGTAATCGGGTTAATTGTTGTGGGTATTTAGGAGTAGTAATAGGATTAGTTTAATAGGTGTTATTAGGATCAATTTGTATAGGATTCAAAATAAGATTGGGGTTTAATTTAGCTTTGGTAATCAATTGGGGATAAAACAATAGAATAAGGAATAGGATGAGCAACCAAACACCATGAGCACCCAAGCACAAAAAAAATAAGAGAACAAGAACCAAATAAAGAGAAAAGAACAACAATCATTGAAGAACGAAGCAAAAGACAACAAATCAAACACAAAGAGTTCAAGATGAAATAAGATGAATATATATTGAAAAAAATTCCAATATACGGTCCAAAAAAATACAAGTGAGAGTACAAAGAGACATAAATATACCAAAACGAAAAATACACTCAAAATACACAAAATAGAAAAACAGGGGTTATATTTGTAGAGTGCCTAAATCTTGTAGTAGTCATAGTAGTAGGATGCATGGCGAGGAATTTAACCTAACAATGCGGAGTACATAAGTGCTTGTCCTCGGACCTATGTAGAATGGGATACATAGAATCCGAACAAGTATGCATTAGTGTCATCCTAGCGTAAACATCTGCATTAGGCATTAAGTCATTGCATACACTGAGATGTTTTGGATAGTCACTCTTTACACATTAATATGTATTCAAGTTTGTGTTTGCTAAAGTAAGAGAATCGTTATGTTACGACATAGTGAAGTTCGCTGTTTTATAGCATTGCATCGGTTGTAAACAACTGACTTGCCCACAGTTTTTTTCAATGCAGGACTTGGATTAGCAAAAGAGACATGAAGATGAATTGAAGCTGATGATTATTTCCATGTTGAAATGTTAAAATTGTATATCTATTATGTTGTATACTTTTTTTAATTTCCAATGCGTTGATGTAAAGAACAGTGTTGTAAAATAAAAAGTTTTAATTTCCTTGTAAAATTGTACGAATTGAAGTAAAAGATCCTGTTGTGCTACGAATTACATGTAAATGGAATTCGGGGTGTTACAGGTTAACCCAAGGCAATTAAGTTGGATAAAAGAATATGTAGTTAACTAGCAAGTAGTCTTCCGGTATTTCACTAATCATCTCACTAATAAAAGATAATTAATTACCTTAATAAGTCCAGCATGAGTTCTAAGTTAGGGTTGATAGGTTTATTGCAGTAACCTATGACCAAGTATGTCATTTATTTGATAGGACATGCACTAGTCGGATGATTGTACTCGCCTGTCAAGGGGACACGTGCGGCATCGTCTTGCCCATTCGGGGGAATGGGCGACATCGTCTTGTCTATTAACTCTTGAGGTCTAGTGATAAGAATGGGAAGTGCTACTGTCAGAAGTAGGGAATGGACCCAATGAATCTTTCATGTTTTATGTTGTTCAGTACGAGCAATGAGCTAGAGTAAGACCCCAAAGGGTAGGTAAGACTTTAGGCATCTCGGCGAGCGAGGTTACCACAGGAAACTTTTGGGTGAGGTCCGGAGTAGTGAGACTGCGGGGACCAAACGTAGTGGAAAACGGGAACACCACTACTGACCGCAGAAAAGGAATTGGACCGAACAACTGCAACCTCATCATTCACTAGATGAATGTCAAGAACGGGAAAGAGTACAAGAGTAAGATATATGGCGAGGGATCGAACCCTACAATCAGGACGAAGCGAGCTTGATTTGGGAAGTATGTAGTATGTGATGCATACACTTCCAAATCAAGTGTGCATTAGAGTAAGAACATCGTGTGCATTCTTAGAACTGTGCATTAGATTATAGTTCATGGCATACACTCACACTTGTGTTCTAACTGCACATTTTTCTCTTGCATCAATATTTTGGTTGCTTAGTTGGGGAGTTGCTGGTTTTATCAGAACTACGTCAGTTGCATTCAACTGACGTGCCCACAGTTGGTTAATGCAGGACTACCAGATCGTGGGAGCGGGAGGCACTCGAGCTGGGTGAAGCATCCAAGTGGAGAGACATTGTCCGAGTTCATTGTAAAGTTTTATTGTAATAATTTTTGTACCTTTTGGACATTGTAATAACATTTATCGAAATATAAGCTTTCAATTTCTTTTACCTTTCTGTGTTATGTACTATTTGAAGTAAGATTCTTGATTGTGTCACGAATTTCCAATGTTGGGAATTCGGGGAGCTACAGCGTGCTCCTCATCTCTGACACTATCTAGAGCTTCAATCCTCTCGTCACCTGAATGTGAACCATCTTGATAGTTCTTATTTTATTTGTCCACACTAAACTCCCCATCCTCATCCTCTTCCTCGTCCAGTTCCAAGCCCACCCCCTTGAATTAGCCATCGTAGATTGGCGTGATAATAAAATCCTCGATCTCCTCACCTGCTCGAATGTCCCCAACATCAAATGAGTTATTTCTGAAAGATTCATTCACAGTAGCCTCGAATATTGCTCCTAAATCCTTAAAGCATCAGTAGTCGTTGGTTATTTACTCATTTTTTGGAAAAAAGTAGCAAAAAAGAAGCTGTAGTCGTTGGCTATATACCTAAATTTTGGGTTTTGGGTGAACAATGGTCGGCTATATTTGGGAGACGATATAGGATTTTGGAAAAAATAGCCGACGAAAGATATTTTTTGTTCGTTCAAACGGACAGAAGATCATCTTTCGTCGCTGGGTTTTTTTCTTTTTTTAAATATTATATGGGAAATGATTTCCCGTATGTTCGAATTTTTTATTTTTTAATCCAAAAGAAAAAATGACAGACGGGAAATCATTTCCTGACCGTTCAATTTAAAAAAAACAGAAATGAGCAGGGGGGGGAAATGAAGCACTGTCCCAGCCATTTCCTCTCATTCTTTTGAATAAAATCCTATAGAATACACCTTATAGAAAGTTCTATGGATATAAATTAGGTTTTAATTGAAATTAATTAAGAATTAAGAATTATTTAAGCTTTAATATGATTTAATTAGGATTAATCTAACAGTAATTTAGGAATTAATTAGGATTTAATTTAATTTTTTTTAAAAATACAACAGACGGAAAGTGATTTCCTGACCATTGTTTTTTTATTTAAAAAAAAATTAAAAAAATTAACGGAAGAGAAATCATTCCTCGTCCGTTCATTTTTTAAAATTAAAACACAAATTTTGGGTTCAAACGACTACAGCTGAAACCCAAATTTTCTATTCCTACATGTACCCAAAATTTAACTCCGAACGACTAAAGATTCTTTTAGCTGTATACAAGCCCGCACAACTTAATTGACCCATCTCATTTCAAATCACTATCATGTTCTCTCTCTCTTGCTAGAACGCACAGCGAAACCCTGCCTTTGCATCACGTGGGCCTCATCTGGACACCACGTCACCCGCTAAGCACAGACAGCGCCTCTGCACCCTTCTCGGCACATAGGGGCCCCACCGATGCCATGTCAGCCACATGGGCTGATGCACAGCAGTAGCAGCTGCTGTCTGCCATCTCCTGGGCCCCACGCACAGCCCCATAATTTCTATACAACCCCCTATAGGAAATCCTATGGGGCAACCACTCCAATTCCTTCATTATTTATTATATATATACTATATTATATAACTTGAAATTACGCGGTGTTACATACACCCCCCTTTCAAAATCAGCGTCCTCGCTGAGTACGGGGCATGCAAAACCTACTGCACAATCTCCTTTCTAGTTGATGTGGAGCGGGAGCACATCTCGTCGACTGCAACTATAGTCTCAGAATACATCCTCCCGACCATGTTGAGCCCAGTCCCGGAATACATCCGCCCGATTATATAGAGTTGTCCCACTTTTTTCCCACACTCGGTGTCAAAACTCTGATACCATTTGTAATGCCCCGCCCCAATACTCATACAATTTATTAATTAATTTATTATTTATAGTACAACTTCCCACCACAGGTTGCCTCATAAAAGGTGCTATAACTGATTGGTGACCTCTAATCCCAGAAAATTATATTTATTATTATTTAATCTTGCAATACTTCCGATATGGGATCATTTCAAATCACCTATCCTATTCTCTCTCTCTTGCGAGAACGCATAGCAAAACCCTGCCTTTGCGTCACATGGGCCCCATCTGGATGCCACGTCACCTGCTAAGCACAGGCAGTGCCTCTGTGCCCTTCTCTGCACATGGGGGACCCACCGATGCCACGCCAGCCACGTGGGCTGATGCACAGCAGTAGTAGCTGCTGCTGTTTGCCATCTCCTAGGCCCCATGAATAGCCCCATAAATTCTATACGACCCCCTATAGGAAATCCTATGGGGAAACCACTCCAATTCCATTATTGTTTATTATATATATACACTATATTATATCTCTTGAAATTATGGGGTGTTACTCAAACTCCTCAACCGTTTAGGCCCTCCTCGCCCGGCACAAGCCAGCAAATGAAACTTTTGTTTTGAAGCCCCCGCTGAGGGTAGGGACCTTGGATTCCTTGCACACGGTCCCCCCTCGCTTTCTCACAAGCTGGGCAGGCTCGACTCTCGATGTTGACTTCGAGCAAAGAACTAGTTTTCTCACAAAGTTAGGGACGCTCGATGCTCGACATGAACCTCGAGCAAGCTACTTTATTTCTCCCAAACATAGCTTTTCCGTCCCACTTCCCTGCAAGACCAGGAATCAAAAGCAATTTAAGGCAGATTGAAAAGATCATTTTTATTATAACGCCTTGGGAGGGCATGGTACAATAAGGTTTATTATAACGGCTATGACCTCAGCCTAAGTTTTTCTCAGGGGGCCTTTGGACTAACACAGACCAACTCGAGTCCCGTCGAGTGCGTTTGCTCCTCGATGAGCCCGCCTGGCCCAGTCGGCGTCGCTAAGGTAGACAGTCCAGCAACGGAGCTCTGGGCATCCCTCGGCCTTGCCATTTCCCCGCGAAGGGTCAGGGATGGACCCATGATGGAAGGTCGACCTCCACCAAGAGAATGGATTTGAGATTCGCCTATACCCAGCTTGACCCTCATCTTTTGAATCTCCAACTCCTTCTCCACTATGACCACACAAAGGAAGGACTCCGAGGTCGGCCGCCTGGTGGAGGTATCAGACATCGACCACGCCGTATCGGCGTTGTAATGCCTCGAATTCCAAATAAGACCAAATTCGAGATTTTACAGGATCTTTAATTCACTTTGTACAATTTTACAAGGAAATTAAATTTTTTTCAATAATACATCAGAGTTCATTACATTTTTGTTTACACAGCGGAAGAATATAACAATGAAATAAAATATAACTTATACAACTATAACAATGTAAATCATCAACTGCATCATGTCATCTTTACTTCTTCATAAAAGTCCATTACCTGCATGTTAAGCTGTGGGCACATCAGTCACTTACAACTGACGAAAATGTTATACTCGGCTATCCTCTCTATGCCGTACATATAACGATCTCATTACTTTAACAAACCACGAATAATTGAATGAACAATAAAGTGTTAAATTGTGACTACGCTAAACATGTAAGTGTATGCCATGCCTTAATGCCTAATGCACACAATTTCTACTACGATGACACTAATGCACACTTGTTTGGATTCTATGCATCCCATACTACATAGGTCCGAGGGCAAGCGCCTACGTACTCCACAATAAAGGGTTCGATCCCTTGCCATGAAAACTACCCAGTAATAAGACAAGGTTTAGATCATTCCACGATATGGATCTCAGCCTCACTGGCTATTATAATAGATCCCAGCCTCGCTGGCTATTATACCGTGCGAATCATCCCGTAAGTGATCCTCTAATCCCGGTATACGTATATACATTGGAGTATGGCAAACTATCGGCCCGACTACTCAAGATCCCGGAGTCCACTGCTGACCCGTCCTCATAGTCTCGGATTTAAATATAAAAGTCCGTCTCCCACGGAGCAACCTTAGTCCACCAACTGGGTTTATAGCCACGGAGATCCACCGCCGACTATATAGAGCACCCCACTTACGTTTGCCCATGTTTACTACACCTTCACTTATGTGCCTAATTATTAGTTTAAGACATGAATAAATTCTAATCCTAGAATTAGTTTTACCTCCTACCGGACTTAATCAACAAAAAATATGAGATAGTTCCACTGCCATATCTCAAATTATATCTCGACTCTTTTCAATTCAGTAGTGCCGGTACCCGAGATCTCACTAACTCTAAATCACAAACTTTTTCATGTACAAGAATCTATGGGTACGCATACTCTTTAATAAACATGTCTTAAACTTAGATATTTTCATTTTCAATTAATTCACAAAAGATCAATAACTTGTCTTAACACTTATTCACCAAGTAGTCATTTCTTAGTCTTAACACTATTCATGATCTATTTATTTATTCAAATTATTTATAAGCAAATCATTCCTTTCAAGAACACAATTTCATCACATGAAATGTTATAACAAATCCAATGTCTCAATTCACTTTAAAAGATTCTTTGAACAAACAAAAAGTAAGAGTATAATTTCCTTTAGGAATCACTTCACAAATTAGGACTTCATTCTTCTTAAAAGATCTATTAAATAAACTTTTGAAGTCACATTATTCATTTTTCTATCTCAAATATCCATTTTTATATATCAAAAGTGCAAGAAAAATCTTATTAGTGAAACATGAAATTGCATTTACTTAATTTAATCAAAATAGCACATTAGATCTTTTATGAACAATCACATAAGTTCCATATTTACTTTACAAAAAAATTTCATTTGCTTATTAAAGGAAGAATTTCTAACAAGTGTTCATACAATCAACAATAATCAATTATCTCTTTTATCCAATAGTTTATATTTTCAATTAGGACATAGCAAAAATACATTTCAAAGCACTAACTAAAATTTACTTTCTTCTTTCTTAGTTATCAAAGCATGGTTTGAATATAACTTTCCTTAACAAATTTCATATATTCAACAATGTACAAAATTTTTGCAAACTAACACGATTCATAGTATGAAAGAAATCTTCTTTTTAATTAGCATGGTATCTACTTTTTCTTTACTCAATCACAACAAAACTACTCCATTCATAGCATATTACACTATCATGAACTTTGTCTACATATTTCACATCAACATCTCCTTATACTACTCATTTTTTTAGCATGCATATTCTATACTAGAAAATAATGAAACCACCCACTTTATTTTTCAAAACTCCTTTTTAACCGTAATAAAATCTCTTCAAATAATTTCACAATTACTAGTTTCTATATTTGTAAATTAACAAGCAAATGAAAGTTTCTCCTTACTTTTGTTCTCATTTCTAAGCAACATGACAATGCTTTGTTTCTTAATCAATACTAATATTTCTACAATTTGGCATACATAAAAGGTATGAATTTATCTTCTAATTATCATATCAAACTTATCCTGCTCATAAAGCATGAAATCCTTACAATTAGAAAGCATAGGATCACCCACCTTAAAATGAAGTTTGAATAATGAAAGGAAAGATGGAACACCACTTCTAGCTCCAAAGCAACTCCTAGCTCCTAGCAAGACTTCTCCTCCTAGCAATAGCTCCTTCTCCTAGCAATAGCTTCTCCAAGCACAAGAACTCTCTTACTCTCTTTCTTTTCTTTTTTCTTTCTCTTATATTTGATTTTGTTTTTGGTGTGAAAAGAGAAGGAGAAATGGGGTGCTATTTATAGGATATTGTTAGGGTTCAAATTACAGAATTACCCACCTAATAAATCACTCAATTTAATTTTCAACCCTTCATTTTCTTAACTCACAAAACCTCCAACCTTTCACATTTCTAACTCCTTTTTCACCTCTTCAAAACCCTAACTCCCAAAACTCCCAACTCTTCATGTTTCTAACTCTTCAAAACTCAACTCCCATCTCTTCACATCCCCTAACTCCCAACCCTTCAACTAACACATGCACGTGTTGTGCACTAGTGCACACACATACACAAAAATAAATACAACTTCTATGTTTCTAAAATGTGTATTAAAATTTGTTACATGTTATGTATGAGTCCATACACAACTTAAAAATAGGATTTAATTAGTGGGCTTGTCTCATGGGCTTTCTTTTCGATTAACTAGTTTAATTATCCTAGTGGGCTTTCCCTTAAATTAATCTAATGGGCTAGAATTTTAACTTTAGGTCCATGGATTAAAATAAAAGGCTAAATAAGATTATTCATGCTTAAAATTAGTAAATGAGAGTAGGAAAAGAGATAGATAAATTAGCACGTGCATCATATGTGCAAAAATTGGAAAAATGCAATTTAATCAAAATAGGGAAAAATGAATTTCTGCTTTATAAAACGAGTTCGAACACGTAAAATAAATAGTCAATATATATAGAAATATCACACTTAGTGATCGAAAAATACGTAATTGATACGTGCATCGAAAACACATAAAAAGCACGTAAAAAATAGAGATTGAAATATTGCATTTGAGTTGACAAAAAATAATAAAAATCAATACGGGAAATGCATAAATAGTCGGAAATCAAGATCCGTAGTGAAAACACGTTACAAAATATACGTGCGTAACACACAAGGGCAAAATTGTAATTTTCAATTTTGCAGGGTGTTACAGGCGCTCCCACAATCATGGTCGGCGATCACCTTCTTTAGGTGCGCCGCCTCCAAGCTCGGCTCCTTAAATTTATTCATGAAGTAGGAAACGGGGACTTCCCGATCACGGGCCTTTTTGCGATAGCGAATTAAGACAGACTCTTTGGACTCTAGCCTATCCCGAAGGTGCTTCACCTTGGATGAACTGAGGTCGTCTCCGAGGGTCTCGTCCACCTGACATAAAAGAGGAAACAAGGGTTCACTCCAAGCTTTCAAGAGATCGAAAGCAAGTATGTTTAGCCAAAAAACCAACAAGTCAAAAAGTTCGGCCAAAAATGTATTCATTATCCCAAATAATTCTTACAAAAAGTGGTGGCCAGTCCGCACTTGGCAAGTACAAAAAGGAAAAGGGGGGGAGGAGATGATTAAAACTACTTCTTAGAAGGAATTGACACCTCTTTGTCTCCGCCCCCTGAACATCGGCGTACACCGATCCTCCCGCACCCTTTTCAAGGGTTGGCCCTAAATCTGTCTCCTCGCCGTCCCCCCAAGGCATCTTCGGATGGTCAAGCCGCTTCATGCCATAGTGAAAATCATCAATCTTAGACCCGGGGTAAAAGAACAAGAAGTGCTCTTTCGCACGATCATACGCCTCGTCCTGGGCCGCGATCACCTCATCCATGGCAATGGCCTCCAACTCCTGGTACCGTAGGGCCACCACCACCTTGACCTCTGACAAGACACGGAGCTGCTCGTTGGCTTGAGTTGTGAAGTCGTCTTGAAGGGCCTGTTCGTGTCCCTTGGACGCATCCAACTCCAGTTTCAGCTCCTTCATTTCGCACTCATATTGCTGAGCGTTCTTCACAACCATCTTGAGCTCCTGGGCATGACACATCTTCAGCTGAGCCCCGACCATAGATGCCTACGAACGAGGAGCCAAGAGTTGTTATTTTCAAGAGTTATTTTCAAGATAAAACAATGCCACAAGGATGAAGCTAACAGACAAGCAGAACCACCATCACATGGGCCTGAGCCCACCTCATTTAGCACGTCTCGGTAGTCTCAGTCGCCAAAGTCTCCCGGTCGCATGGCGTGGAGAGGAAACCCACCACCTCAACCGCCACTGGCCCCTCGGCCAGAGTGCCGGCCGCTTTCACCGACCAGTCAGGGGCCCACGGTCTCAGCCCCTCCTCACCTCCATCTCCTGAGCGTCGGGGAAAACTAGGGGGCCCCGCTCTTTAGATCCTCAGTAACCCTGCGGTTACTATTGCTCAGTTCCCGCTCCCATGCCCCTCCAGCAGAGAGGGTCTTCTCCCTCTTGGGATTTTGTTCAAAAGGGCCTTCGAAGCCTTCCTGTGTGGCCCCCGATTTCTGCTTATGCTGCTTGGCCCCACTCTTCTTGGCCTGGTCCCTCAGAGCCCTCCTCGCATCAATTTTGGCCTTGTCCATCGCTGCAGAGGAAAGAGAAGATTATTAACACAAAGACGAAAGGTTAAAAAAAGAAACGAAAACGTACGAGGGTCAACAGGGCTCAGTCCGATCCGAGCCAAGTGAAACTCGGTCACATTGGGTCAACCGAAGCTGTGGCCAGCTACAATCCGATCGATATCCGCCCACTCCTCTTTCGTCAACTCTCTTCGCTTCGGGGGCTTATGGTTCGACTTGTAAAAATTCCAAGCGGTGGGAATTCCCCAAGGCGCCGGGCTTCGGATGACGAAGTATCTTCCCTTCCACCCTTTTATAGAGTCTGGATGTCCAAGCACCACCTTCTTGTGAGGGCAAGGCGATATGTAATATATGCCTTCCTGCTCACCTAACGAGCTTACCACCAGAACTGCCCGGAAGTACTTCAATTTCAAAGGCACTCCCCTATTCTCGCAGAGTAGCATAAAGCAAACTAACTGCTTCGAGGAGTTGGGACCATACTGCATCATGAAGAGGGCCCCTCAGTTTAGCACCTTCTTAATGAATGGGTTCAACGGCAGCCTTAGACCCGAGCTGAAAGCATCTTTAGGAAACATACAATAGCAGGGTGCCAACTCGGTCGTCGGGTGAAGGCTAGGGCTGGAGATCATCAGCTCATACTCCAACCCTATGAAATAATTGGCTTTTATCACAGGCAGGTAGTCGGCCGACAAAAAACTCTGAATCTTTGTCCATTTGGATCTAGGTTCGACTCGGCGAAGAGATTTCCACTCCGGACCGAACCAAATCTTCGACATCATCCGGATACCTCCTAATAGATCTGGTTTGCTTGAAGTACGGGACGTCGAGCCTGTGCTTGGGCATAAACTCGTCTGGCATCTCCAGACTGTCCAGGAGATGCCATTTTCTCCTCCTCCTTCGAACACGAGGACTCCTCAAAGGAGATGGTGCGCCAGAGGCGAAAGAGTGTGGCCAACTTCCACAACATCGTCCCCATTATCCCCATCAAGGGCACTCTCAGCTCCCTCATCCACTTCGCCTTCCTCGACTTCCTCATCCGCTACCACCACCTCACCGTCGGAATCGCTCGACTCCACCACAAACGGCTTGCGACTACGGAGCAGCGCTACGTCATAGACCTTCTCACTCGTATCCCAGGACGTGGAGGATGAAAGGCGACTCTCATCATTCCGATTAGAGGCACTCGCTGCAGAACCAGACTGAGACCGCGACATAACAATAGCAATGCTAACCTAATTTTCGTCAATGGAATGGTTCACCGGAAAAGTCATCGCCGGCCGCTAAAGAGAGAGAAGCTCCAAGGGTTAGATAGAGAAAGAAAAGTGAAGAAATGAGAAGGGGGGTGGGGGATTTATAGAAAAGCTGTCGACGCCTTGAATTCCTCAAAAGGATCCCAAACCGTCCAATCTTGATCATCAAAATTTAACGGTTGATAGGATTTCTACGCCTTGATTCCCCCCCCCCCCCCCCCCCGACGTCAGCATTACACGTGCAATACATGTGCCCCCCCACAAGTGGGAAATGTTCGACGCTCGACATAGACTTCGAGCAAAGGCCTAGCTTTCTAACAAGATAGTGGGGCTCGACGCTCGGCACTGACTTCGAGTGAAGTCCTAGCTTTCTCAAAAGGTGGAGAGGCTCGACGCTCACCATTGACTTCGAGCAAAACACTAGCTTTCTCACAAGCTAGAGAGGCTCAACGCTCGGCATAGACTTCGAGCAAAGGCCTAGCTTTCTCACAATCTGGTGGGGCTCGACGCGCGGCACAGACCTCGAGCAAAGTCCTAGCTTTTTCACAAGCTGGAGATGCTCGATGCTTGCCATTGACTTCGAGCAAAGAACTAGTTTTCTCACAAACTGGTGGGGCTCGACGCTCGGCACTAACCTCGAACAAAGTCCTAGCTTTATCACAAGCTGGGTATGCTCAACGCTCGCCATTGACCTTGAGCAAAGCATTATCTTTCTCACAAGATGGAGAGGCTCGACGCTCGGCATAGACTTCGAGCAAAGGCCTAGCTTTCTCACAAACTGGTGAGGCTTGACGCTCGGCACGAACCTCAAGCAAAGTCGTAGCTTTCTCATAAGCTGGAGATGCTCGATGCTCGCCATTAACTTTGAGGAGGCTCGACGCTTGGCATAGACTTCGAGCAAAGGCCTAGCTTTCTCACAAATGGTGGGGTTCGACGCTCGCCATTAAAGTCCTAGCTTTCTCACAAGCTGGAGATGCTCGAAGCTCACCATTGAATTCGAGCAAAGCGCTAGCTTTATCACAGGCTAGAGAGGCTCGACGCTTGGCATAGAATTCGAGCAAAGACCTAGCTTTCTCAAAAGCTGGTGGGGCTCAACACTCGGCACAGACCACATGCAAAGTCCTAGCTTTCTCACAAGCTGGAGATTCTCGACGCTCGTTGTTGATTTCGCGCAAAGCACTAGTTTTCTCACAAACTGGTGGGGCTCGACGCTCAGCACTGACCTCGAGCAAAGTCCTTGTTTTCTCACAAGCTGGAGATGCTCGATGCTCGTCATTGACTTTGAGCAAAGCACTAGCTTTCTCACAAGCTGAAGATGCTCGACACTCGCCGTTGAATTTGAGCAAAGCACTAGTTTTCTCATAAACTGGTGGGGCTCGATGCTTGGCACTGACCTTGAGCAAAGTCCTACCTTTCTCACAAGCTGGAGATGCTCGACGCTCTCCGTTGACTTCGATCAAAGTCCTAGCTTTCTCATAAACTGGAGATGATCAAAGCTCACCATTAACTTCGAGCAAAGCACTAGCTTTCTCACAAGCTAAAGAGGCTCGACGCTCGGCATGGATCTCGAGCACCAGCCTAGCTTTTCGACGAAACACCCCAAATTCTATTTACATATAATTCGTAGTACAACCGGATCTTTTACTTCAATTCGTACAATTTTACAAGAAAATTAAAACTTTTCTTTTATTACACAATAATGTTTATTACAGAGTTACACAGCGGAAAAAATACAACAAGAAGTACAACTCTAATATCAGTAGCTTAAATCATGAATATAATCTTTAACATCAACCGTCTTTAAGTCCTTGCCAATCCAATGAAGCCTTGCACTGAAAATCAGTGGGCACATCAGTTGCTTACAACCGACGCAATGTTATAAATAGTGAACCTCTCTATGCTGTATTATAACGAAATCTCTTACTTTAACAATCACAAACTTGAATGCATATAAAAGTCTAAAGAGTAACTAACCTAAACATGTCAGTGTATGATATAACTTAATTCCTAATGCAGATGTTATACTACAATGACACTAATGCATACTTGTTCGGATTCTATGCATCCCATACTACATAGGTCCAAGGGCAAGCAACTACGTACTCCACATTAAAGGGTTTTATTCCTCGCCATGAAAACTACCCAGTAATAAAAGAAAGTTTAGACATTCCACGAGTACGGATTCCAGTTCCAGAGATCCACTGCCCGACTATACAGAATCCTCGTCGTGCGAACATCCTGCAAGTGTCCCTGTAGCCCTGGTATACGCATATACACTAGAGTACGACCTACTACCCGTCTGACTAATCATGATCCCAAAATTCACCGCCCGATCAATCATAATCCCAGATTTAATTAAGGCTCGCCTCCATCCCAAGCAACCACAGTCCTGAAATCCACCGTCCAACTGGGTCTATAGTTCCGGAATCCACCGCCCGACTATACAGAGACCCTCCACTCACGTTTTCCCAAGTTTACTATATCTTCACTTAGTGCTTAATTCTTAAGTTTGAACATGAATAAATAATACCATCTATAGCTAGTTTACTCTCCTACCGGTCTTACACAAAAAATACCGAGAACGACAGCACATATTGGTCACTTCTCAAAAATCAATTATTCATTTTCATTATTTTTGCCGGTACCTGGGTATCACTAAGCCTCTAGAATCAACATCTTTCCATGTTCAACAACTTAGGGTACTCATGCCCTTATAACTCATGTTCATGTATTCATAATTCATTCAAATTCTTCCATTCATTCTTATTTATTCATCAATAAGTACAATCTCAACCTATCCATTTTCACAATACACTTTCCATATTCATCAAAATCTTCTCAATATAAGTTAATTAAGATTAAAACATAATTTCTTAAAATTTATCAATGAAAACTCATCTCATCATTTTCCTTTAATTTATTTTAAACCAATTCCTAACGTCATTAACCATATATATATATTTCTTGAGTTCACATTTCATTTAAGCATAAATATGATCTTTACTTTCCCAAAATATAACTTAAAACAACGAGAATATATTTTCAATCACCTCGTTTAGTATCATTTGTAAAACAGTAAATTCAAAATCAAAAACTGCATTTCACGCTATTTGTAAAAATCATAGAAAATCATATACTTAACAAAACTTTGCTTTATTTATATCAAAATAAAGGTGTACAATTCTACAAGAATTTCTTAGTTATAAGTTTCCTCATAATACTGTATCTATAACCCTAAATTCTTCGAAATATACGGTAGGATCGAAATACTGAAATATTACCACTATACAGTCTTGTAAAATTCACATAAAATTCAGTTCTTTGTGAAAATTTGATTTCTTAGACTTTTCAGAAAGCTTAACGAGTCTACTACAATTTCTTAGTTCTGACTTTCTCAAATTATTTTATTTGCAATGTTGAATTGATCAAAAACCAAAATATGTACAGATTTCCAGCAAACAGTCAACCACTAACCAGTTCTGAGTTTAGATTTTATTAAAATAGTAAACGACCTCCAAATCTTATAAAATTTTAAAGAGAAGCTCCTGAAATACACAAGATGCTCTCAAAAAAGTTTTAGCTATAGATTCTAACTATTTTATTAAATACAATTTTTTGATGGGCAAACAAAACTCAAAACAGTAACTTTTCTTGGCATGAATTAGTAACTTTGTGTAGAATTTTATATCCAAACCATTTAATTTAACCATGATGTACTACCATGCACCCAAACAACATCATTTCAACTTGTTTACATGACAATCCATCAATTAGCATGCATTTTATTTAAATATCATTATCACAAACTAATCACTACTCATATGCATAAACAATTTTAAATATTAACTTTCCTACACATGCATGATACTAAATTTTAGAAAGTTCAAGAAGACACTCACCTCAATGAAGATTCTAATGTAGAAGAAAACTCCTAAAAGTTGCTCCTAGCTCCAAGAATGGGACTCCCTTCTCCTCCTAGCAAGTTTTCCAAGCAAGAACTCAAACAACTCTCTTTTTCTTTCCTTCTCTTTCTTATCTTTTGTTTCTTTGATTTTTTGTGCAAGATTTCATGAAGAAAAGGGGTGGTATTTATAGAATTTGAGAAGACTCTTCTACTACCCAAATTAAGTGTTCAAATTCATAACCTACATAACCCCCCTTCACTAATTGCCCACTCACCATTACTACCACAAACTCCCAACTCTTCTTCTTCCTTCATGAATTGGCCAAACCTTGGATTTCCCACATGTGCACACTTCTCATTTAGTTAGTTGTTATTTATTTGATTGTACATGTTGTTACATGACAAGTGTAGGATAAAAAATGTTTATTAAAAATGTAGATTCACTAATGGGCTTTTCTTTTAAATAATTTTTCTAATGGGTTTTAAGATGATCTTTAAGCCTATGAGTTTTAATTAAAAAATAAATAATACATTTGTGATTAGAAAATGAGAAGAAAATCATAAAATTAATAAAATAAAAATTTATATAAAAAAAAAAAAAAAATATTCAAA